>CM064521.1:50179205-50259462 GCA_032716605.1 Paralithodes platypus
GAGGTAGAGGGTTAGGAAGATCTCCATTGAGATAGAGAAACTTTGTAGGACAAGCGTTAGAAGATAGAGGAATGACTATAGATCAGGTAAGATAAGTGGTAATAAATAGGAATGAATGGATAATGTTAGTGAATAGATGGGTGTAAATGTGGTCGTTTGGGAGAGGTGGTCAGGCGCCAGTTAGACTAGATAATAGTCCGTCAAGCGCCTGGCCCGGGGAGCCGGTATATATGAAGGGTACGCCTGGATGCATGGTGGGCGGGCTTTTTGGTGTGCTCCGCTGCATGTCTACCTGCGGAAACCGGAACCTCTCCAGGAGATCTGGGACCTGGGAAGCTTATGCTGGGGACTCAAAATGGGTCTCTGGGTTTTTTTCCTATGCGACCTAGCTGTGTGTAAATTTGTGTTTTGTTTTGTTATTTGTTGTGTTGTGTTGTCCCTGTTTGGGGTCTGTCTCGAGTCGGCCTCTCTAAAAAAAATACAAGTCTGGTATGTGCCAGAGTCTATGGATGGATGGATATATATACAGTATACATAGCGATTTTGATTAGTTATTTTTTTTTTTACTGTGTTCGGATAAGCTTTGGTTTGTTTATTTTGCAAGTTTTACATTATTATATATATATATACCCTAAATATTAGATTTTCATTATTCCCTTCGGGACTCAAACCTATAATCTGGTAACTGTATATCTCGGCTTCCCTGGTCATGGCGGCGATGCGGCTGCGCTCTAGAGTGGCGTGGGGATGTCCGGTGTTTATATATATATATATATATATATATATATATATATATACCGGTATATATATATATATACTGTATGTATATATATATTATATATATATAATTACTCAGGAATCTGGAACACTGACACACAAACAGTCATACATACAGTAAATATTCTACACACAGTCACATAAACACACACACACACACACACACACACACACACACACACACACACACACACTACACCTCCCCGTGGCGTAACTGATAGAGCGTGTAGCTCACAACCAGAAGGTCCCGAGTTCGAGACCCGTGCGGGGAAGAGACATTTGGGCAAGTCTCCTAACGATGTAGCCTCTGTTCACCTAGCAGTATAAATAGGAACCTGATATAAGTGGACGAAGTTGTGACGTCCCGTCTGGGGTTGGTGATCGGTTACAAGGTGAGATGGGTATCGCACTGGTCAACCTAAGCTACTGGTCAACCTAAGCCTTCGGGTGAGACTGGTACCGTAGTGAGAATGGTACCGTACAGATTAACCCTAAGCCTTCGTTTCCAGATGTCGCCAATTGGCTAAAATACAGACTACACACACATCCCCAGCCATTCCAAAGATACATAAACACTTAACATACATTTCACGCAATACATTCCCAGTTAAGGAGGCGCGATAATAATGAGCTTAGCTCGCATTGCGTGGATTCCCCTTGACGAACAAGCAAGTGAATACACACACACACACACACACACACACACACACACACACACACAGGGTGATAAATCAGAAGATAGGCGTTCTATGGCCTCGTCACAGTACTGGTAAATAGTGAAGAGAATGAGCTAAGGAGATCAGATCCCCTTCGGTTTAGATGGAACCTGACCGGATAGGATTGGTGGAGAATGGGTTGGTGATTTGAGGAATCACGTCCTTTTGTAAATGACCTTAGAGAGAGAGGAAGGAGGGAGGGAAAAGGGTAAATAGTTAGATAGATTAAAGTACACACGTATTATAACTTACAAAACAATACAGTCGTTACGTGTGAAAGGGATATTACTGTACTACATAATTTGTTCATCTATCATAATGATATATTACTCCAATAATATTAAGTATTATGAACGTGAGTAGTATGACTGTAGTAAATATTAACCTTCACCAAACATTAGGAAACAAGGGAGCCAACACCAACACTTGCAGTAAATTATGAGAGTTTGCTCACATTAATAGCTCTTAATGTTTTTCTGACTAATAAATGGACTGTTCACATTGTTAGGGAATTATGAAATCGTTACAATTGACAGTTTTACTAACCACAAATCACAATATATCTTTACTATCAAGTTATGTTAGTCGTTTGTTTAAGCCAAACACGTATATACAGTAGGTACAGTATATAATTCAGTTTAGTGACAATATTTACCACTCGACACACACGTACTAGAAAACCACAAATGTTTTCTATTGATCCACTTCTGTGTTCTTGTGTGTACTTACTCTAGTTGTACTTACTCTAGTTGTATTGCGGGAGTGAGCATGCTCGTTATTTCCCGCCTCCTATATGTGTAGGTGTTATATGTATCGTTGGAATGGCTGTGGATGTGTGTGTAGTCTGTATTTTTAGCCAATTGGCGACATCGGAAACGAAGGCTTAGGGTGGATCTGTATGGTACCATTCTCACTATAGACGGTACCGTCTCGCCCGAAGGCTTAGGTAGCCATCAGCTTAGGTGAACCATATGATACCCATCTCGCCTTGTACCATTTTTGCCAACCCCAGATGGGACGTCACAACGTCGTCCACTTATTCCAGGTACCTATTTACAGCTAAGTGAACTGAGGCTAACACATGAAAGGAGACAAGCCAAATTTGTCTCCGCCCGGCTGGGGATTGAACCCCCGACCCCTCCTGTGTGAGACGAGAGCTCTACCTACTAGGCTACGGGGTAAAACTGTGTGTGTGTGTGTGTGTGTGTGTGTGTGTGTGTGTGTGTGTGTGTGTAATATATATTAGAAGACGTATTATTTTTCCAGACATCTGTGGACGGCTCCATTGGTACTGTAACATAAAATACAGCCTGAGTTACACATCAGTAGAACAAAGGAACTCATACACTGTTCACTTTATCCGATCAAATACAGCCTGAGTTACACATCAGTAGAACAAAGGAACTCATACACTGTTCACTTTATCCGATCAAATACAGCCTGAGTTACACATCAGTAGAACAAAGGAACTCATACACTGTTCACTTTATCCGATCAAATACAGCCTGAGTTACACATCAGTAGAACAAAGGAACTCATACACTGTTCACTTTATCCGATCAAATACAGCCTGAATTACACATCATTAGAACAAAGGAACTCATACACTGTTCACTTTATCCGATCAAATACAGCCTGAGTTACACATCAGTAGAACAAAGGAACTCATACACTGTTCACTTTATCCGATCAAATACAGCCTGAGTTACACATCAGTAGAACAAAGGAACTCATACACTGTTCACTTTATCCAATCAAATACAGCCTGAGTTACACATCAGTAGAACAAAGGAACTCATACACTGTTCACTTTATCCGATCAAATACAGCCTGAGTTACACATCAGTAGAACAAAGGAACTCATACACTGTTCACTTTATCCGATCAAATACAGCCTGAGTTACACATCAGTAGAACAAAGGAACTCATACACTGTTCACTTTATCCGATCAAATACAGCCTGAGTTACACATCAGTAGAACAAAGGAACTCATACACTGTTCACTTTATCCGATCAAATACAGCCTGAGTTACACATCAGTAGAACAAAGGAACTCATACACTGTTCACTTTATCCGATCAAATACAGCCTGAGTTACACATCAGTAGAACAAAGGAACTCATACACTGTTCACTTTATCCGATCAAATACAGCCTGAGTTACACATCAGTAGAACAAAGGAACTCATACACTGTTCACTTTATCCGATCAAATACAGCCTGAGTTACACATCAGTAGAACAAAGGAACTCATACACTGTTCACTTTATCCGATCAAATACAGCCTGAGTTACACATCAGTAGAACAAAGGAACTCATACACTGTTCACTTTATCCGATCAAATACAGCCTGAGTTACACATCAGTAGAACAAAGGAACTCATACACTGTTCACTTTATCCGATCAAATACAGCCTGAGTTACACATCAGTAGAACAAAGGAACTCATACACTGTTCACTTTATCCGATCAAATACAGCCTGAGTTACACATCAGTAGAACAAAGGAACTCATACACTGTTCACTTTATCCGATCAAATACAGCCTGAGTTACACATCAGTAGAACAAAGGAACTCATACACTGTTCACTTTATCCGATCAAATACAGCCTGAGTTACACATCAGTAGAACAAAGGAACTCATACACTGTTCTCTTTATCCGATCAAATACAGCCTGAGTTACACATCAGTAGAACAAAGGAACTCATACACTGTTCACTTTATCCGATCAAATACAGCCTGAGTTACACATCAGTAGGACAAAGGAACTCATACACTGTTCACTTTATCCGATCAAATATTAACCTACTCCATCTCACTTTGGAAAACTTTCAGATCCCATTGTGTTCCTTTGTCTACCTATTTATTCTACCTACTGGCTACCATTCAATTATCTTGGTAGTCCATTTATTATCGTCTCTTTGAAATATGTGCACTGGCCAAGACGATTGTCTTCTTTTATTGTAGTGAAAATGTATGTTTACTTTTGTCTGTACACGTATCCAAATGGCTCTCTTCCTGTCTCTCCAAGTTAATCCAATTGCTATCATTATAATTTATCTCTAAACTCTTTTAATCTTACACTCAAGATCTTTGTTACACTCCAGTTATTTCTTTCATACATTACTACTAGGGGAAAGGCGGGATGAATTTCACTTGGGTTACAGGTTTTCTCATTAATGAAATCGGTAGCTCGGAGTTTGTTTGTATTTTTTCCTTAATAGACATCTGCAAGATATCACGAACAAGCAAAACAGTATAATTTTTGTATTATAGTCCATTTTCTTAACCTGGCGAGTTTGTAATTGTCGTTTTGAGGTAGAGAACGCTACTTGGATCTGATGGGCTGATGGTACTGTGTCTGAATACCATCTTTCAGCTACAAAACAAACACACACAAACAAAGCAGGTTACAATTTTGAACATTCTCTTAAGTTCCGAATAATCATATTTTTGACACCCATCTCTGACCTCAGCTGAGAATATTATATGTTACAATTGTCTGGCATTCATAACTATTATATAGAGGTAACATGGAGATACTGTATATGCAATGCCTATAATGTGTAGTAGCCACACACAAAATCGGCATAGAGCATATTTCTCCTTGGGCTCGAGGTGGGGTCAATATTAAGGGGGGTGACAGGCTTTTTTTTCTCTTACTCTCCCTCTCTCTTTGGCTTGTATCCATTCGGCCCCATTCATCCTACTGTTTTAAGACGTTTACCCCCATCCAAGTTTAAATATTTTCCTGGCGAGGGGTAGCGAGCCAGCATATACAGTATATATATTTTTGTTTTGACAGCAAGCTAAATTTGTAAATTTTTCGATCGAAAAATGTCTCCGGCGAAGCTGGATATCTCCATACAAGATATCGACACCTGGTTGGGAGTATACGTCTTAAAACAGTAGACTGAATGGGGCCGAATAGATACAAGCCAGAGAAAGAGAGAAAAAGAGATAGAAAAATGCCTGTGACCCCCCTTAAAAGGTCCGAGAGAAGTAGACCACATTAGCTGTGGTGGCCACTATTGCTATTACCTTGGTGTATTGATTAACCCCTTCATTACCAGTGACGTACTTTTCATTATATACTGGCAACTATTATACGATTATATTCAGGTTAGGAGGAACGTCTAACCATTAAAAGGCTACAGACTATCTCAATTTATCTTTTTAGCTACCATATATCCATGCTAAGCTTCATAAAATCGTCTAAATGTAGCTGACATCAAATAAGAAAGACATCACCGGTAGAGAAGGGGTTAAGCATGCTTAGTAGAGCACGTATCTCTGCCATGCCTACAAACCTGAGCTGTAGTATTGGTGGTAGGGATGGTGATGGTGATGATAATAATGATTATAATAAGTCTTGTCATTATTATTAGTAATAGTAGTATTGTTTTTTATCATTACTGTTATTATTGTTATCATTATCGTTAGTGTATTATCATCAATGTGTTTCCACCTTTATCAATAGAATGTCCAGCTTTTCCACATTTCGCCTTCTGTCACACACAAACACACACACACACACACCTATACAAAAGGAATGTCACCTATACTATAATCCGCCCTAAGCTGTTTCCACTTTTATCTTTTTCTATCCTTCATATGACCTCGCCTGAGGATTGACCTCCCACTATAACCCTAACCTGACCCCACCTGCACGCCCACATAAACAATGTCTCCCTACATTCATACAAGTTTAAAGACCGTTTTGTCCACAGAGAATGTGGTTACAGTCTCACATCCTAAATGGCGGCTTTCCAGGCGGCCCTGTCAAGGGCTGCCTCTGTTGTCAAGTTCTTTATTTTGAGATCGGACCGAAGTACCCGAGCCCACGTCATTCTAGGCCCATCCCTACGTGCAGCTCCCCCCACGTTCACAGTCCGGCATTTCTTCACCCAGTTATGATCATCCATTCTCTCAACATGTCCAAACCAACCAAGTCGGCTCATGCGCATCACTTCACTGACACTCCTAATGCCCAGACGCCTTCTCAATTCCTCGCTCGATACCCTGTCCCTGAGATTAACCCCACACATCCATCTCACCATTCTCTTCTCATTCCGTTCCATTCTATTGATATCCTCCGCTTTAACCGGCCACGTCTCCGAGGCATAGGTCATCGCGCTCCTAACACACGAGGTATACACCTTCCCTTTAAGGTGGGGTGGGATCCCTCTCATGGTCAGGAATGGCAACAGCTCTCTAAACTTTCACCAGCGACTTCTTACTCTAGCAATGGAGCTAGTTTCAGCACCACCTCCGGTGGAAACCATATCACCCAGGTAGCAGAACTTATTCACACACTCCAGCGTTACACTGTCGAAATCAACACTGACAGGCGGGTTATTTAATACAAGATCTCCCTTGCACACTGCACATTCAAAGTCTATGATTCTTGTCAAAGGTCCTCTAGCTCTACTACATCTCTTGTGTACCCAGTCACTATAGACGCAACATTGAATTGAGTTACTTCCCATGTGCACCCCCTTCCCACATACTGGCATGGATAGTCGCCGCTTCTTTCCATAGTTCCACGCCCTACTCCACTAATCATGACCTTTGTTTTATCTATGTTAACTCTTAGACCCTTATTTGCCATACCTTCCCTCCATCTTTTTAACTTTGCCTCTGCTTCCTGCACACTATCTGCGATAAGAACTAGATCATCTGCATATAACAGCTCCCATGGGAGTCCTGTCCTAAATTTCCTTGACAGAGCCTCCAGGACTAAAACAAACAATTAATGTGCTCAGCACTGAACCTTGGTGAACTCCAACCTTCTTTTAACATAAACAGTTCCTCGAAATTCTCCAATATTTTCGCCTCACATTGTAGCAGTATTTCTATATATAATACATGTTCTTCTGTTGCAAGGGTACATGTATAAGTATGTGTGCATTTGTGCATTGCATGTACACGTATGTATGTTTGTATATATGAACACGTATGTATATGTGTATGAGCGTATATATTAATAAATACTAAAACACTTGTATGTGTGTTCAGACATTAGGTTAAGCATACCCTATAGAAATAATATATGTATAATGTACGGAGATCTATGGGTTTGTGAGCTATTTATTTATTTGTGTTAAAAACCGTGTTTCCAGCCTTATGCAGACAACCTATATATCACCCAGACCCATGGTTAATTAAAGATAATTGGTATGTTACACTTGCTCTCACTATCTTTATTGTATTTGTTTTAATTTATATTATACTCATACATTGAAAATAAGAACATCAGAAACCGGATATCTGCATAAGGCCGACCGGCCCACACGAGGCAGATCCCATTCACACCCAACCCATATAATTCATATGACTATCCAGTTTGCACTTGAAATTTTCTACCGTTCCTGAGTTAATCACTGCACAAGGCAATCTATTTCATACTTCTACAACTCTGTTCCCAAACCAGTGCTTACCTACTGAATATATTTTCTAAAGCGGAAGTTATCCTACAGGGTGACCCAAAAAAAAATCTCACATTTCAAAAGTAAATGAAACAAAATGGTTAAAGATAATCAAAATATTATTTGCACACATGAAACTTCATTCAATACTATTTGTATTCATCATGTTTCAAAGATGACATCCTCCAAAAGGTGGCCGTCATTGTCTATACACGCTTGGAGGCAATTTCTGAAGGCTGCCATGGATCGACGGGTCATGTCGGGTGGAACAGCTGTTATCTCCTGCTGAATAGCAACCTTAAGGGCTTCAAGAGTTTGGGGTCGAGGAGTATACACTCCTTATTAAAGGTAGCCCCACAGAACAAAAAAATCACAAGGGGCGAGGTCAAGGGAATGGGCCGGCCACCCAACATCCCCACGCAACGAGATCACCCGATCCGGAAACATTTCCCTAAGCACTTGCAATGATCGATTCGTGGTTTCAGCCATTCCCCTGACCTCGCCCCTTGTGATTTTTTGTTCTGTGGGGCTACCTTTAATAAGGAGTGTATACTCCTCGACCCCAAACTCTTGAAGCCCTTAAGGTTGCTATTCAGCAGGAGATAACAGCTGTTCCACCCGACATGACCATTCGAGCCATGGCAGCCTTCAGAAATCGCCTCCAAGCGTGTAGAGACAATGACGGCCACCTTTTGGAGGATGTCATCTTTAGAACATGATGAATAAAAATGGTATTGAATGAAGTTTCATGTGTGCAAATAATATTTTGAATATCTTTAACCATTTTTGTTTCATTTACTTTTGAAATGTGGGAGTTATTTTTGGGTCACCCTGTATTTGAAGCCATTTAAACAGGTTATCTCGCCGTTATTCAGCTTTAATACTGTATTGATATCTCCCTTATTTATACCTTTCATCCACTTAAACACCTCTATCATATCTCCTCTACATCTTCGTCTTTCTAATTAATGCAAGCCAAGGGTTCTCAGCCTCTCCTCATATGATAAATGTCTAATATTGTGGATCATTTTCGTCATTCTTCGTTGGACTGCCTCCAGAGAGTCAATATCCATTCTATAATAAGGACATCAAAACTGAACAGCGTAGTCCACATAAGGTCTCACCAATGCTAAGTAAACTTTCAAGATGACGTTAGCAGTTATGTTACTCACACTCCTAGATATAAATCCCAGAACCCTGTTTACCATGCTTCTAACGCTTATTCATTGTTTTCTTGGTTTCAGATCATAGCTAACGAGTACACCCAGATCCTTTACACAGTCAGAATTACCTAATTCTATGTTTGCTAGTTTATATTTCACATCTATTTTCAACTTTCCTATCCTTATTACCTTGCATTTATCAAAATTGAAACTCATCTGCCTATCAATGTTGAAACTCATCTGCCATTGTAAGCTGAGTTTACCATTTTCATATTAATATTAATGTACAGCACATCAGTTGGAATTGGTCCAAGTGGTTGAATTAGGCAAATTTGCGTCTAGTTGTCACAATTATATTGGACGGAGAAGTTGAATTGGGCTGAGCAGTTGTAATGGGCTGAACAGACCGGTTGAAATTGGATGAACGGTTGAATGGGTCCAATGCAGTCTAATTGGTCCGAAGCCATCAAAATGGGCTATGGCAGTCAAATTGGTACAAGAAAATCGAATTGTGCTGATTGATGGATTGGGTTAAGCAATCAATTTAGGCTAAGCTGTTGAATTAGGACAAGCGGTCGAATTAATCTGAGTGGTCAAATTGAGCTGAATGATCAATTAGAGCCAAGCAGTTAAAATGGGCTGAGCGGGCAAACTAGGCTGAACTGCTGAATTAGGCCGAATAGTCAAATTGAGCTGAGTGATCAAATTAGCCAATATGTTGGTGTCCACTGACTGCAGGTAACAATTTATTATATTCCTTTCTTTCTATACATTTAACCTGGCAAAGCGCGCCAATGGCCTGTGACAAACGTAGTTATATGCAAATTTATTACATTAATTTCTGAAAGAATTCGTTATATTCGCCATGTATAACATTATTTATTATTTTAATGCGTGTATTTTATTTAAATTATGAATATATGAACCTTGAAAAGTGATAAAATAAGTGGGGGTTATATAAGGTCTCGTATGTAACTCACTTGTGCTACGTAACCGCGGGAGAGAAATTTGCGCGAAAAATAACCAATAAATGATAAAAATAAGAGGAAAAATAAGTTATAATTGAGGAGGAGGAGGGAGGGGAGAAAAAGGTGGGGATTGGGGGAAATGAGAAACATATGGATGAGTGGTAGGAAGTACTACTATGGGTTTCAGAGGCCGTGTTACATAGTTTTTCGGGAATAACTTATTAACAAACAGTTGGATCAGTATGATATTTTGACACAGCTTTTTTCACACCGTGCCCTAATTTTCTTCAATATAGTGCATTACCAAAAGTGTAGAAATAAGCCACTTGTCCCTGTGTCATGAGGTTAAAGTCACACATTAATGACGACGAAACGACGAAACGGACGAGGCTACCGTGGCTTACCTGTGAGAACCACCAAACCATTATTGCTCCTCCATCAAACACGGTAGTTATCAGCCACCACCCAACCCTATTATCGCCTTTTAATTCAAGATATCTGTCAATATCAAGTATAAATATACAAAAATACATACTTTTTTTGTATATTTATGCTTGATATTGACAGATAACTTGAATTTAAAGGCGATAATAGCGTTGGGTGGTGGCTGATAACTACCGTGTTTGATGGAGGAGCAATAATGGTTTGGTGGTTTTCACAGGTAAGCCACGGTAGCCTTGTCCGTTTCTTAGTCATTAATGTGTGACTTTAACCTCATGACATAGGGACAAGTGGCTTATTTCTAAATTTTTGGTAATGCACTATATTGACGAAAATTAGGGCACGGTGTGAAAAAAGCTGTGTCAAAATAGCATACTGATCCAACTGTTTGTTAATAAGTTATTCCCGAAAAACGATGTAATGCGGCCTCTGAAACCCATACAAACCTCACACCAAAAGTTCCTCCTGGCCCAAAACAGGAAGCGCCATAATCATTATAGACCCTTCAATAAACAGAGGCTGTACAACTGTTGCCAAATTTTAGGTGGTCATAAACCACTATTAACACTGAATTATTTATACACAACTATGTTCAAATAAAACACGTTTAACAATTAATGCTGACAGGGTAGCTTATCATAAATGTAGTTATCAAATTTTACCATGTAGAACACTACGCTAAACTGAGTAAACTCTAGTGCGAGTCCTCAAAATCGCCCAACAGTAACAAATAATATAAATAATAATAAATAAATAATCAATAAATATACAAATAAATAAAATATATAAATGAGTAAATAAATAAAATGTCGTCCAACATCTGTATTTTTAAGGTTCTGTGATAATGACAACGCCTCCCAAGACAAGACAACAAATATCAAGTCCACGTCATCCCCCACGCCTCCACGCCCCTTGTCAGCCATACGGTGGTGTATATATAGCGGCGCTGAGGCCATGATGGAAGACACATGCGGGAGACACCAAAGAGACAGGAACCACACTTAGGAGACTTGAAGGAGACTCAACAAGGAAGGCAGGAGACGCAGGATGGCGGGACTATATCTGCGGGCTTCCTCAACACTGCTTCTGGTGAGTCAGACTTCATGCACCCAATCAAAATGTCACACCTCTATCTATCAATTGTTTTTAGTGTAGGTGATTCGTGGGTAAATCCTACATTAGATTGATAAAAATAAGGATTGTTTTTATATTCAAATAAGTTCATTATTATATGATATACTGTTAATACTGTACACCACATTAATACATTCATGGCCATGGCTTTATCATATAACAAAGATGACCTGGTACCCGGAGGTGTATACAGTGTGTCCTTGTATACTCCTTTACATTATACACTATAATTAATAACGATGAACTAAAGACAGAAAATAAGCGTGCAACAAAAAATAGAAAGGACACCATAACAATTAAATATCATAA
The DNA here is from genome assembly GCA_032716605.1 of Paralithodes platypus. NCBI lineage: Eukaryota > Metazoa > Arthropoda > Malacostraca > Decapoda > Lithodidae > Paralithodes > Paralithodes platypus. The sequence goes on from CM064521.1 coordinate 50,191,143, forward strand.
GACAAAGACATGCAGAAAATTACATACACATATTCCTACATGTACTCACTTTCTTGTGCATTTATACTATATATACACACATATACATACATTCACATACATACATATATATATATGCAGATACACATACAACTATAATATACTTATATAAAACAGCCTACATGTCTACACAACCGCACACGTTAACACACACATATACAATTATACACTCGTACGAATCCACATAAAGAGGTACACCTAAATATTTGGGCATACATTCCTATATAGAGAGGCATACTTGCGTACCAAGATGCATTCACCCAAACATACATATATAATTATTATACACAGATATATACAGTATATAAAGAGAAGCATATATTCGTACCAAACCACACTAATATTTACATACATACATAAATATACACACATACGTACAAATAGAGGCATACGTGAGTGCCAAAACACACAAACAGGTTCAATTATTAAAAAATACACATACATAAATATTTGTATAATTATATAATTATACAGAAATACCTACATAAAAAGGTATAAATTTACACACACACACACACACATACACACAGTATATGTTTAAATAAATGCAACAACACATTTAAGGATGCATTTAATAACATTTCAGCTATACGTCCTTAGCTATAAGATTGAAAAATCACAATTTAACAAGAAGATTCTTAATTTATGATTGTAAGCATTGAATGAATACACATTTTCAATTCATCCATCAAAAAGTTCCAAATTAAGGCACCTATGTATCTGAAAGTGTTTTGGAATAATGTTGTCCTACTTCTAGGTAGGGTGAGTTTAGTACATTTTACTGTTGGATATGCATGAATATCCTAATTTATAGTAAAGATATCTCTGATTATTGATGGAAGTTAATTGTTCATACACTTTGACATACCCTAAATAGTAAGTAATAACATCCATAGTTGACATAATTACTTGATTTACTTTATAGGCCAATGAAGCCTTTGTGGGAACACTGAAGTAAGTCTGCCATTGCCAATGTTCAGAACCAGAAATATTACAACACCCAACTCCCTGGGGCCCAGTCCGGTCTACGGACCAGGGTTCATAGTTTGCGTAGTCCACCTTACTAAGGTAAACCGAAATGGGAAGACGAGTATCAATAGGTTGTCTCCCATTAAGTCATTCATGAGCGGCAGCAACACAGACAGGAGTTCCTCGTCACCACAGAGAGGACAGAAACTCAGTCAAATAATTATACGAATATGCGTGCTAACCAAACTCTTGACATATTAACTAACTACTAGTAGGGAAACCTAAATTAATGTGCCTCTTAGTTCAAAACTCTGGCCCGTGTTTCTAGACAAACCTCATCATTGTCGGTGGCAATTAACACAATTTTACAGTATTCCTATTTTCATAGCTAGTCACTTATGATATGCAAGATGTTGTTATGGGAAGTACTGACATACTACTGTAGTACTCTTATTGCAATTACAACTATCGTATAGACTGGCTAGAAATATAGGACAACTCTAGTATTTACCACCTACAATGATGAGGCTTATCTAAAAATACGGACCATAACCACAGGGCCATATATCCTTGACCGACAACCTCTCCTTCTTCTGGCAGGTGGTGGTGGTGGTGGTGACGGTAGTTGGAGGACCCACATTGACTGAAGGGGCAGCGGTCTCACCAGTCCTCCCTCACCTGGCATGGGGACAACTGGGCATGGGGAAAGCAGCAAGGTGAAGCACACTACAATTGTCTTTAGGGGAAATTGATCTATAAGTTTACAGTAACTAAATATTGATAAATACATCATGTAATCTATTAGATACATGGTAAACCTGTCCCTGTCTTACTCATATACACACAAAAAACGGTGAAATTGGCGGTTTACATGAACTATAGCAAAAAAAAAAAGGGGGGGGATAAATACATAGTGGAGGAAACATAAAGGAGGATGCAACTTAAATAAAGTGTCTATATTATACATATCGCGGCAAGGTTTTGAAAGGATCTATATCCTATAAACCCCATAAAATCAAGGGGAAATACCGTACATACCAATTAAGGTGGCCGTTCTCCCTATGGATGGCTGTGGGTTTATAAGTTTACTTATTCAATATAGATTGCATATTATTAGACATTAATTAGACATTAAGTTTAGCAAAGCGTTTAAAGTATTTTAACATACTAATTTTAATTTGACTTAATTGTATTTTATTGTAGAGGTAGGCCTACACTAATATTTATTGTAAATTGCACTGTGACACTAACTTATATTACTGTACAGTATACTGTAAATAGTATGCAATATTACAAAGCCATTTCACCATGACACTGTTAACGAATAAATGATACAATGATTACGATTGTATAATTGTTTTATAGGCTACTTGTAATACAATTAAATATGGATAGTATGGTTTAGGAAGTTGGCCGCAGTCCTCCATAATATGATAATTTGAAACCTAACATTAACTTAGCATAATAGTATATTGTTTTTCTGCAGACCGGAAGACACTGACTCAGTCAACAATGCTGAACTAACTGGAGGACATGAACAGGAGAAGAGAATGCCAGAGATAGGTAGGGAGGAAGTCAATCAACATGGAGACGCACGAACAACACAACAAGTGGATGAAGGACAAGGGGACGTTAAGAAGGCACTCCCCTCTCAGAACAACCCATCTCTGTCCCCTAGCTCCCCCTTACGTATCCGCAGGGCCGCACGGGAACAAGATGACGAAGGAGACAACACGGAAAAGTATCAAATGAAGAGATTCTTCGGCCGTATCAGAGACAAGTTCAAGGTCTGGAAATTGAAGGAGAGGAACCAGAAGACAGGAACACAAAACAACAAGAATGAGAAACAGAAAGATATTGGTGATGAAGAGGCAGATGATGAAGATGATGATGATGATGATGATGGAAGCCAGGAAGAATATGAGGATGAAGGTGGATCACAGGATATGGACGATAGCGAGGAAGACACTGAAGATGAAAATTATGATGGTGAAACGGATGAAGAAACACAAGCGGATGATGAAGAGATAGATGGAGCTTTAGAACTCGAAGAAGAAACTGATGATGACACTGATAATAAAAATGAAATTGAAATCGAAGACGAAACAAGCGAGGATGTGCAGGAAACCGACGACGAACCTGAGAAAACTCAGATGAAGAGACTTTTCTCTAGTCTGAAGCGGAAGTGGAGCAACATGAAGAAGAAGAGGAAGAATAAGAAGATGAACCAGAGAGGAAGGGGAGGAAGCAACCAAAGTCGGCAAGATGATGAGGATGAGGATGATGAAGAGGATGATGATGTTGGTGAAGAAGATGAGGCTAATGAAGATGGTGATGAGGAGGAAGATGATTATGAAGATATGGAAGATGAGGAACAGGATGATGATGATGATGATGATGATGACAACCCCCGAAAGAACTGGAAAAAATGGAATGGCCAAGGAAGGGATGGCAGAAAGGGCAAGAAGGGAAGGAAATGGGGAAAATGGACCGGCCGCTGAAGCCACTGGGTATCACACGAGAACCTATATCCAAAATTGCCGATTGGTCAACATTTTTGGCGGCAATGTTTCTGGGATCATTTGCACTGGAATCAGAAACTAGGCTTGATTCCGAATTAAATTTATAGTTTACTTCATAGGCTGGTGTTGACGATATAAGTTGATAGAAAAGCGCTGGTGTGATACCGGTGTAAGGGGAGGTTTTGTTGTTTTCTGGACCCCCTCTTCCCTCATGCTTAGCCCCATAGCTTTGAGATTTTAAAACGTTCGCCCAATTAGTTTGGCGATTTTAAGATCTTTCGCCCGATTTCTGTCAATTTTAAGACCTTTCGTGCCATTTAGGTGTCGAGTTTTTCCTGGCAGGGATTGCGAGTTTGTAATATGGGAGGAATCGCTCTTCGGCCGGAAAATTTGTCTACAGAAAAATTTACACATTCATATTTAAGGGAAGTCTTGGGGTATATTATTAATGTTGGAGGTCTAGGGAGCAAACTATAAACCTTCCCTTAAATAAGAGGAATCACACGAACATTTTTCCTGGCAACCTGAGGGGAGATGGGTCGTTTCTCTAGACCCCCTTCTCCCTCATGTGTAGCCCCATTAGTTTTAAGATTTTATGACGTTCGGCCCATTAGTTTGGTGATTTTAAGACTTTTCGCCCCATTGCTTTGTAAAAATTAAGACTTTTTGTGTCATTAAGGTGTCGATTTTTTCTGACGAGCGATAGCGAGCCTGTAATTTAAGAAAAACCGGCCTTCGGCCGGGAAAATGTTCTACCAATTTGTTTACAAATCTATCTTGAAGGAGGGTCTTGGGGGGTGTTGTTTTTGAAGCTTGATAGGGGTCTAGCGAGAAACTAAAAACATGATGAAAAGATACATAAATAAGGAAATAAATACGCCCATTCCCCCTTAACTCATCAATTCCGGACTGACAATCTCTGTATAATACATTAACAAAGACTCCGTTACCCATAATATTTACCTACAGTCTCAATTGTAGGTTCCGGTGCAAAACACTTCACAAATATTGTTAACATTAAATATGAGCTGGTGTAAATCCGCCTTCGGTGTTTGAGGATCCATTCTAAACCTTTATACTGGTTATTATTAGTCGATTGTATGCACTTTAGGAAGGATCTCTAGGAATCAAAAGGGGTGAACATTAACTCTCTACCTCCCACAAGTTCTTGCTAAACCGAATATAATATTATATTAATAGCCAAAATAAACTGTTCAGGGGCGATGGGCCTATTTATTTCCTCATTTGTGTATCTTTTTATAATTTTTTTATTTCCTCCCTAGACCTCCATCAAGCTTTAAAAAAAAAAGAAAAAAAAAGACCCTCCTTCAAGATAAAGTTGTACATTTTTCGATAGAACAATGTCTCGGCCAAAGGCCAGTTTCTCTCTAATAACAGGCTCTCTATCGCTCGCCAGAAAAATGTCGACACCTAAATGACACGAAATGTCTTCATATTGACAAAGAAATGGGGCGAAAGGTCTTAATATCGCCAAACTAATGGACCGGACGTCTAAAAATCTGAAAACTAAGGGGGCTAAACATGAGGGAGAAGGGGGGGGGGGCCAGAAAAACGAACCCTCTCCCCTTAACGAACACTTCTTAACCCCTTCCATCAGATCATGAGAATTTATTGTATTTCAGCCGCCTCCACACGATCTCATGCAGCACTGGATTGGAGCTCTAGGAATATAAATGTTGAAGACTATCTCAATAAACCCTCTTAACCTGACAGGTCTATCCTATGCTAACTAAAATTGTGTGGAAATACCTAGAATATATAATAGTAGGAGTACACTCACTGAAAGGGTTAAATCGAGCGGTTAATTCTAAACAATACAGTCTGATGCAAGTCTATGCATTGACAAATTAATTATCGTATTAAGGGGGGGCTTATCTTTCTCTCCTTTTCTCTCTTTTCCTGGCTTGTATCCATTCTGCCCCATTCAGCCAACTGTTTTACGAAGTTTATTCCCAATCCAGGTGCCGATTTCTTCCCGGTGAGCGATAGCGAGCCAGCATTGTATGGAGAAATCCAGCTTCGCCGGAGACATTTTCTATCGAAAAATTAACAAATTTCACTTGCTGTCAAAACAAAAATATATACAGTATATGCTGTTTGCTACCGCTCGCCAGGAAAATATTGACACCTGGATGGGGGTAAACGTCTTAAAACAGTAGGCTGAATGGGGCCGAACAGATACAAGCCAAGGAGAGAGGGAGAGAAAGATAAAAAAAAGCGAGGTGGGCTCCCTTAAAAAGAGCAGTTAATCCTAAACAATATAGCCTGATGCAAGTTTATGGATTGACAAATGAATGAGCGTATTAAAGGAGTGAAAAGTATCATTAATTATTTCAAAATCTATAGAGTATATTAGCCATAAGATGTACCGCAAAATGTCTGCAATCTTGATTCAATTTATGTATGTTTGTGTAATTTACAAATAAACGACACACCTTTGACGCTATATTTTAATTATTATCAAAATTATATCCAATATATTGTTTATCTGTGTTTGTTCGTTGTTTTATGTTGTTTTTGTGTTTTCCCTGTTCTTGCTCTGTCTTGAGTCGGCTACCCCCAAAATGGGGATTGTGCGTGAGCATATAGATAGATAGATAGATATCCAATAACTTGATAAATTCTAGTAGGTCTAAAGGATATCCATGGAGAAAAATACTGTATGTGAATAAACCGCTGACATTTGTTATCATAAGTGCAGAGGAAGGAAGTAAACCAAGAAGAAAATACTGTATGTGAATAAACCGCTGACATTTGTTATCATAAGTGCAGAGGAAGGAAATAAACCAAGAAGAAAATACTGTATGTGAATAAACCGCTGACATTTGTTATCATAAGTGCAGAGGAAGGAAGTAAACCAAGAAGAAAATACTGTATGTGAATAAACCGCTGACATTTGTTATCATAAGTGCAGAGGAAGGAAATAAACCAAGAAGAAAATACTGTATGTTAATAAACCGCTGACATTTGTTATCATAAGTGCAGAGGAAGGAAGTAAACCAAGAAGAAAATACTGTATGTGAATAAACCGCTGACATTTGTTATCATAAGTGCAGAGGAAGGAAGTAAACCAAGAAGAAAATACTGTATGTGAATAAACCGCTGACATTTGTTATCATAAGTGCAGAGGAAGGAAGTAAACCAATAGAAGAAAAAAACAATAAATAAATAATTTAGACATGAAAAGAGTGCAACGAGAAAATATAGCATTATTATTTTATTAATTTGATTTAATATTTGTTTAATCAAACCTTCCATGAATTAAAATTACAATGTCTTATACATGAAATACCTGAAATAAACACATACCGGGTATTGATCATAATACCTAATTTTTAATAAAACTGTCTCAATAACATAGATTTCTGAATTTGTTTGATCGAAACAAATACAACAGTAGGACAATACCCAGGTGGGTCTCTTAGGCATATGATAAGGAGTTGCTGGAACTCCTGCTTCATTTGTCTGGCTTCCCTCACTGTTTCTGTTTGTGCCTCACCTACACAGAGAGTAGTCCAGCTAGCTCTCACAAACATCTCCTCCTATCAATTTCACTACACCACTCTTCTTTCCAATACTGTACAAAAAAAATAAAATAATTGGCTCTCACTCTGTCAACGTTGAGGGAGACACTTGTTACAGGCAGCTTTGCCTTTTGCCTCCTTCATACACATAAAACAACAACAAAAATATTAATATTTTAATAATATATAAACAAATCACCAAACATAATATCAATATTGAGAAATTTTGATATATGAAGACATGTCATAATTCATCTCAGCTGGTGGTCGTTGTCTATAATGTATTGCTGATAGTACCGTAGTGAGACTGTTATTGTTGGCTAGAACTACAGGCGAGACCACATTAATACAAGTTAGATACTAACTGTCTGGAACGCGTCACTAAGCATAATGTCAGCCAGACGTGTCCGTTGCTTAAATAATGTTTTTCATTAATTTGATTGTATTATATTCATTATTATTTATTTATTTGTTCCTATTTATGTGCTTATTTATTTTTCCTTGGGGGGGTGGCTGCAGTCAAAACAGGATGGAAAGCAGGTAAGACGTTGCTGAGCTATAGACTATGTTGGCCTTTTATTGTGTTCCTTTGACAATAAATGTAATATTTAACTGCAGTAGTCTTGGGAGAATACAGCACGGACATGCAGTGTGTTAATATAATAGCACAGGGTATCAAGTGCCGCATTGCTTTACGCTTTCGGCTCACAACCTAGAGAACTATAGTTCGGTAACCTGTTTAATATTATGAAGTAGCCCCTGTGTACCAGGCTGGATAGCTCATCCACCACAGGTTCCAAATAATAAATATATGGAGATGAGCACCCAGGCAAAGCTCAACCTATAATAACCCTCAAACTTTAAATTTACTTTATCACCGAGTACATCATGAGTAAACTCTACATTTAGTCTGAGGTGTTGTTCTAGTAATTTATGAGGGGGCAAATATCGCACATTAATCCACATTTGTGAAGCTGCTTATGAAATGGTCCATTTCTTGATACAAAATACAAATTTGAAGCTGGTATCACCCGAGCGACCGTCTTTTTAACTTTTATTTTCAACAGTGGTCTTGCAGCTTATGAAGTAAATTATAAAAACAATTGTGTCATCTAAATTCATTTATCTTCCATCTAGTTTCCGGTGCCAGAGCACAAGCTTCAAATAATGTTGCCGGAAAATGTTGACGACCTAAAATTGTCGATAAAAACTCTTGTGAGTTACCCTATTATAGTATTTTTGCTATATTACCTCCCGGATGTAAACCTTAGCTCAATATCAAGTTCCGTTCTCTATGATAGTTATGTGTTGTTATCATATTTGTTTATGTCAGGGAGGGAGTAGGGCAAGATTACATTATCACCTGTTTTCATTGGATTTATCAACATACATCAATTATTTGTTAGTAGTCTTGGCAAATCCAACGTCAAGGCTATTAACCTAATTGCAATGACGACTTGTCTATTTTGACTGCTATGTCGTCATTCCAACCGCGGTTAAAAAGAAAACGTCTAGAGTCTACTCCTTATCTTGCTCTAGGAGACGTTGTACATTAACCAAAACTACCACCGAAGGTGAAAAAAGCATAGAAGAGAAGAAAAAGGGGTTTACCTTAGTTACCGCTTAAGGCCCATCCCGTGTTCCGTCATGTGCAGATCCCTGTCGAACGTGCGCATGAGCGACCCTCTCTTGTCATCATTTTTTCACGCGCTCCATTGAATGCAGTCGCTTTTGTTGTGCTCCTTTAATTCACCCTGTTTAGGTTCGTTTCGGCTTATCTGGCCTTCTTTTTTGTTAGACAGATGTTACGTGATCTAGGGCACACGTAAATGGGCTCCTCAGTGTGTTTAATGGAGACGCGTGTGGAAATAGCTACCGAAGGTACGGGGGCGCCTGGCGTTCCTCGTGTGTGTTTTTCATTCCTTTCTCTTTTCATATTCTTGTTTCCTGTTAGTCTGGGCATAGTTTAGCTTTTAGCTTATTTTAGCCTAGCTTGTTTCTCATTCAGGAATTGCTATGCCCCTATGAGTTTTCATATTTTCATAGCCTAGGTGTACAGTTGGTTCACAATCTGAGATTTCGTGGTGGCGGTGCTGTTTGTCGGGTTTGTGTCGGCCGCATTATTAGCGTTATTCCCGAGTCCCCCCTTTCGAGCCTTCACTGTGTCTCAAGGGCCTGGGCGCTTGGTGGTTCGTGATATCCAGGGGTACCCCACGGGGGCCCCTCCCTCACACCACAGGGTTTTTCGCCCCTGACACATTCTCTCCTCACGGCTAGGCCACCCTTTTTCTCGCCAGTTTCATTTACTGGTTTTTGTGTTCCCTTACTGTTTTCACCTCCATCCTTTCATATCCTTTTGCCCAATCCTGGGGTACCCTACGGGGGCCCCTGTTTGTGCCAAACCACCCTTCCTGCCACTTCTCCTCATGGGCTTTGCTCTATCTCTGTGGGTTGGGTGGTTCCTGGGGGATGTGCCTCCTCTCCCCTGGTGTGTCTTCCTTGCCTCTCCCTTGACCGGTTGAGTCAGGATCTTATCAAGGAAGACACTGCTCAGCTTGATGGCCATCGTCGCTTGGAGTTCATAAGGAGATGACGCTTTTTTCTGGGCCTCTTTTGGTATTCCCTAGACGCTCCTCTCGCTTTTTCGGCGCCGGACCATCTCGGCCGGTCCCGCAAATTTGCGGGGGCTTGATTCGGTCCTCTGGGACATTTCGGCTCCCCGCAAATTTGCGGAGATCGTTGGGGGGTCCCTCAAAATTGCGGGAGGGTGGTGTCGGTACGGTTATGCCTCCATTGGCCCGCAAATTTGCGGTAATAGTTGGCTTTCACTATTTGTTAGTAGTCTTGGCAAATCCAACGTCAAGGCTATTAACCTAATTGCAATGACGACTTGTCTATTTTGACTGCTATGTCGTCATTCCAACCGCGGTTAAAAAGAAAACGTCTAGAGTCTACTCCTTATCTTGCTCTAGGAGACGTTGTACATTAACCAAAACTACCACCGAAGGTGAAAAAAGTATAGAAGAGAAGAAAAAGGGGTTTACCTTAGTTACCGCTCAAGGCCCATCCCGTGTTCCGTCATGCGCCGATCCCTGTCGAACGTGCGCATGAGCGACCCTCTCTTGTTATCATTTTTTCACGCGTCGCCATTGTTGAGTCCGCTTTGTTGTGCTCCTTCAATTCACCCTGTTTTAGGTTCGTTTCGGCTTTTCTGGCCTTCTTTTTGTTAGACAGATGTTACGTGATCTAGGACACACGTAAATGGGCTCCTCAGTGTGTTTAATGGAGACGCGTGTGGAAATAGCTACCGAAGGTACGGGGGCGCCTGGCGTTCCTCGTATGTGTTTTTCATTCCTTTCTCTTTTCATATTCTTTTTTCCTGTTAGTCTGGGCATAGTTTAGCTTATTTTAGCCTAGCTTGTTTCTCATTCAGGAATTGCTATGCCCTATGAGTTTTCATATTTTCATAGCCTAGGTGTACAGTTGGTTCACAATCTGAGATTTCGTGGTGGCGGTGCTGTTTGTAGGGTTTGTGTCGGCCGCATTATTAGCGTTATTCCCGAGTCCCCCCTTACGAGCCTTCATTGTGTCTCAAGGGCCTGGGCGCTTGGTGGTTCGTGATATCCAGGGGTACCCTACGGGGGCCTCTCCCTCACACCACAGGGTTTTTCGCCCCTGACACATTCTCTCCTCACGGCTAGGCCACCCTTTTTCTCGCCAGTTTCATTTACTGGTTTTTGTGTTCCCTTACTGTTTTCACCTCCATCCTTTCATTCCCTTTTGCCCAATCCTGGGGTACCCTACGGGGGCCCCTGTTTGTGCCGAACCACCCTTCCTGCCACTTCTCCTCATGGGCTTTGCTCTATCTCTGTGGGTGGGGTGGTTCCTGGGGGATGTGCCTCCTCTCCCCTGGTGTGTCTTCCTTGCCTCTCCCTTGACCGGTTGAGTCAGGATATTCAAGGAAGACACTGCTCAGCTTGATGGCCATCGTCGCTTGGAGTCATAAGGAGTTGACGCTTTTTTCTGGGCCTGTGTTGGTATTACCTAGACGCTCCTCTCGCTTTTTCGGCGCCGGACCATCTCGGCCGGTCCCGCAAATTTGCGGAGTGCTCGATTCGGTCCACGGACGATTCGGCTCCCCGCAACTTTGCGGAGATCGCTGGGGGGTCTCGCGGTGAGGCGGGAGGGTTGTGTCGGTACGGTTATGCCTCCATTGGCCCGCAAATTTGCGGTTATAGTTGGCTTTCCCGGTGACCCTTTTTTGTGTCATCTTGTTGCCTGGTACTATATTGGTGTATGCACTTGCCTGGTGTTATGGACCCTGCATGTGAGGTGTTGAGTGGTGGTTAACACTTTCTCCATCTTTGCAGGTTCTGCTTGTGCTCTTCCGCCTCACCCGCCCTCCTCACCTCCATCGGTGCTCCCGGTTTAGAGTGAGTACGACTTCCGGTTTGCATGTGTGTTCCTGTTTACCCATGCTCATTCCCTGGTTTTTATTGGACATTATCTTCACTTACTCCGTCAACGTGCTGCTTATGGTGTGTGTTCTTCCATTGCAGGTGGGATGCCTTGCTTTCGCCAGGGCTGTGGCTCCCCGTGCTTGGACTGCCACAGGTCCTGCTTGCGGCATTCGCAATGTGTGTCCTCTACGGCCTACCTCCCGGCTTTGTGTGGCCCGTGTATGGACCTGGTGGATGTGGTGGACCATCACCCTGGTTCCTCTGACGCGGCAGTGGCCTCTGCATCCCTTCAGTCTGTGTGGGCGGTGGTCTCCCACCACATCAGGACTGTGGGCCACCGTTCCCCGGCCTTTGTTGACGACCGGATCCGCGTCGCCCTGGGCATCCCTGACCCGTCTGGGGGCCGTTTACCTGGCCCTCTCCCTGCTCGGGCCCTCCTCCCTGGGTCCCGTGGTCGGTCGTCGCATCGTCGGGTGGATCCCCAGCTCCGTCCACGCTCTCGCTCTCCTCGTCGCTCGTCCTCTACTGCCCCTCCTCGTCCTCCTGCTCACCTTGACTCCGCCGTTCGCCCTCGTCATGGTTCTCGCCCTGAGGCCGGGGTTAGCGTCTCTGCCCCTGTACGCCCTCCCCTGGCCTCTCCGGATAGGGGCTCTACTACCTTCCGCCCGCTTCCCCTGCACAAAAGACGTCCTCTTCATTTGTCCTCTACGCGCGCGGATGTTCATGCTGTAGCTGGCCCTCTGCTCCCTCCTTCTACTCTGTCCAGGAGGGTCCGCCAGGATGTAGTTGCTTCTCCTCCTACTTCTCCTGCTTCGGTGCCTCTTCTTCCTTCTAGGTCTCGTCCCAAGGTGGAGGTTCCTCCCTCCTCCGCCTCGGTGTCGGGCCGCCCTGTTCTCTCAGCCCCGGGGATCCTTGCTCTGTTTCCCCCCGCGGCTCCTTCTGACCTCCTTTCACCCGGCCAGCCTTCCCCCTCCCGTCATCCTGCTCCTCTTCCTTCTTCTATTCCTGATCTTCGCTTGCCGGCTCCCCGTGAGGGTACCCCGCCGCTTGACTCGGTAGAGTATAGCGAAGTTTCGGGGTCCCCTTTCTCGGGGGCTGACGTGTCGCTGGAAGAGGGGGATGGTGATGTTTCCCCCTCGGGCGTTAGTGATCGGGAACGAGACCCTCAGGACCGTCACGGCCGTCGTCGCTCGCCTTCTTTGGGCCGCGACGCTGCTGTTTCGTGTCATGGGTCTCGCTCTCGCTCACGCTCGCCCCTGCGGGCCGAACTATCTTCGGGGGGGTCGCCTCTCTCGGATCGATTTTCGGCTATGCAGGGGTGGGTTGTGTCACACTTCGACGCGCGCTTGGAGGCGATGCAAGAATCCCTCTTATCGCGCTTCTTGGCGGTGACACAACCTCAGCGCCTCACCCAACCTGCCCCTGCTTTGGTCCCCCTCCCCTCTGCGGTGGACCACATTCCTTCTCGCCCTGCTTCTCCGCCTGCCCGGTCGTCGGCTAGTACTGCTCCTGCCCTGGCTCAGGTGGTTGCCCCTACTTTCTCACATGCGGGGGTCCTCCGTCTGCTAGGGCAGGGTCCGCGCTTGCCCCCCATCCAAAAGGCCAAGGTCCCGTCGCGGACTATGCCGCTCCTCTATGGCTCCTTGGCTGTTTGGAAGGGGGTGCAGGCCTCCCACCCGGAGCGTGCTACCGACTTCCCGTCAGGTGAGAGGGCCCTACCTTTGGACTGGTCGGTCCAAATAAATGATAAAATGCAGTTCAGGGCGATCAGGGTGGATGGTCAGGTGGCCGACGTGGAGGTGCGGGCGTACCCGACAAGGACTGACCTTCAGTACTTCTCGGTGAAGCCCAAGCCCCCGTCTGCTCCTCGGACTAAGCTCTGGTCAGACTTCAGCCGCCAGGACATCCTTCAGGATGTTCAGTCCCTGGCTGTGTTAACGGGACTGTCCTCCTATGGGACGGGTTTGTGCGACGACGGTAAGCCTGGCTTGGCCGTCGTGCTCGATAACCCTCTCCCATTGGAGGCCTGGTTTGCTGAGGCCTTAGACTTTGCCAACCGTTCCGTCGACGGATCTATTTCAGTCCCTCCCCCAGAGTCGTCACTGCTTTTGCCTCCTCTGGTATCTGTCGGCGGATTGGATGGCAAGTTCTGGTCCTGGATTAGCGCTCCCAAACTTGAAATTTGTGCTATTGCTAACCCGTTCTTCTCCCACCAAGATAAGTCCTCTGTCGACAGGGATTTTACCTTGCGGCAGAGGGTGGCGAACTTATTGTCTTGTCTTCTAGGTTCCCTCCAGGCGTCTGTTCACCTCCTGCGACTTATCGAGGCGACTGCACCTGGCGATCTTCGCGAGGGCTTGGACCACGTTCGGCGGATCCACCTTCAGCTCGCGGTGTCTTTGGTTCCCGAGCTGAAGGCGGTTTTGTGCGAGGCAACTCGACAACGCCAGACGGTAAGGTCCTCGTTCTGCCGGAAGGCCCCTTTGGATATTCGTCTGGGTCTGTTATACTCTGAGCTATATACATCGGGGCTTTTTGCGCAGGATGCTTGGGAACGCTACGCTTCTCTGTCAGCGGACCCTGCTTACGACACGCAAAGACGCGCTGTGTCGCGACCAGGGTCTTCGCAGTCCCGTCCTTCTGCCGGTCCCCTTCGGGGTGCTGCCGCCACTGCTGCCGCCAAGAAAGGGCGCAGGAAAGGGAAGTTGCCGGCCAGAGCGTCGGTTTCCGCCTCGCACTTCTGCTCCTGCTCCCTTTCATCCCCGCCGAGAAGGGGCTGGCCAGCCTTCCACTTCCGGCCGCACTTCGACGGGGTCAGACACACGACGGACAGGGGATGGGGTGACCCGCCCTTTTCGGCGAGGTGGGGGGGTAGGGGTGGTCAACGTGGCTCTTCTGACCGCAGGGACCGTACCGGGGGACCCTCCACGTCAAAAAATGTGTAGGTTCTCCAGGTCGGTCTCCTCCTTGTTTTCCTTCTCGCCTCGCAGAAAGGGTCGCTCACCTCATCTCGGGGGCTCCCACAGGTTATTTTCGCCCTTGCGCCCTTCGGTGGCCACGAGGGACGTGGGGGCGGAAGATTGCACGGAGGGGTCTAACCTGGAGATGGAAGTCCAGACCCCCACTCAGCTCTTGTCAACGAAGCCGGCCTGTCTCTTCGGAGGTGGCCGACGTGATTACATCCATGCACGAGCAGGGAATCGTCAAGGAGGTGAAAGCCGGTCTACCGGTTTTCCTCTCCCGTGTTTTTCTGGTACCAAAGAAGGACTGCGACGCGATGCGACCGGTGGTGGATCTGTCGGCCCTCAACGGGCACATCGTGAACACACGGTTTCGGATGCTGACGGTGCACCAGGTACGACTGGCCCTGCGACCTCTGTCGTGGGTAGTGTCGCTGGACCTCAAGGATGCGTATTGGCACGTTCCGATCCATCCTCGTTTCCAGCGATTCTTGGCCGTTCAGACTTCCGATCGTGTGTTCATGTTCGACAGACTTCCCTTCGGTCTCAACATCGCGCCGCGGATCTTCTCGAAACTGGTAAAGCAGGCTCTGGATCCTCTCCTCAGGGGCGGCCTCCAGATCCTGTTTTACTTGGACGACTGGTTGATAGTTTCAGACACCCTAGAACAGTGCGTCCACGACACCCTCACAGTAGTTCAACACATCACACAGTTAGGGTTCAAAATCAATATTCCCAAGTCGCGCCTGACCCCGTCGCGTGTCGTGACGTGGGTAGGTCTCGAATGGGATCTGACCAACGCTACAGTGACCCAGAGTCAGCCAAACGCGGTGAAACTTCGCAGGAAGGTCTTCGCCGTGTTGCACTCGGTCTCCCTCACGAGGAGGATCTGGGACTCGTTAGTGGGTTCGCTGAATTGGGCCGCTCTGACCATTCCCTTAGGGAGGCTCAGGCTGCGCCGCCTAATACTCATGGGCAACAAGGTGTTTCCGTTGGCCCCTATGGATCGGCTCATGCCGATCCCGCGTACCATTCACAGACACTTAGGACACTGGGTTGCTCGGGGCACGCTCTCTGCGGCTGTGCCCTGGACCGCCCCCCCGCCGACGATCTGGGTAGATACAGATGCGTCGAGCGAGGTAGGGTGGGGTTACCAATCCAACCTGGGACATCAACATCACGGCAGATGGGTGGGACACACACACCTACACATCAATGCCCTCGAACTGTTGGTTCCCTTGTTCTTCCTGAGGGACCACGCGCTGGCCCTTCGGGGAAAGTCGGTGGCCTTCAGGATGGACAATCAGACAGCTGTCCACTGTATCCAAAAGCAGGGGTCCTCCAGGTCTTTGACTCTGTTGGGGATCTCAGAGAAGTTGTTCTTTCTCGCGAACCGACACAACATCTCCCTGCACGCCTCCTACCTGCCCGGGACTGCCAACCTGTGGGCGGACGCCCTGTCGCGAGGACGGGGCGTTCTTGTAGAATGGGCAATGAAACAGACTGTATTCGACGACCTCGCAGCTTCCTGGGGTGTTCCGGAGGTCGACTTGTTCGCATCGAAGGAGACGCGCAAGTTGCCTCAGTACCTGTCCCTCCGGACTCGCACTCCGGAGGGGGGTCCGGACGCTTTCATGGAAGACTGGAACAGGTGGCAGTCGATATACATATTTCCGCCACCAGACGCACTGTTGATGTGCAAAGTCCTCGCGCGGCTGCTGCGGCTGTACCGCGGCAGAGTCTGGCTAATAGCGCCTCTGTGGCCAGCCCAGGCTTGGTACTCCCAGTTGAAGCGGTGGTGCCCGAGTCCGGTCCCTCTCCCTCTCTCAAACTTCCACTTGAGCCAGGTTGGCGACCTGCGGACCTCGTTGGCCTTCGCATCGTGGATGTTCGTGAGGCACGGTGGCTCCGAGTCCACGGACGGGACCTGACTGACTTCCTGAAGCGTTCATGGACGTCTTCGACTTGGGGGACTTACGAGTCCCACTGGAGGTCTTTTACTAGGTGGATACAGGACACTCACCAGACTGTTAGCTCTCCTTCCCTCGTCCTACACTACTTGTTTCACCTCTTCCGTACACGTCGCTCTCAAGTCAACACTATACGTAACCACTTGTCTGCCATCCGGGAGGTCTTTGAGTCCGTCACTGGGCTGGTCGTTCCACCGAAGGAGCTGGATTCCTTCATGAAGGCTGCCTTCAGGGAGCGACCGCCTCCGCGCCAGATCCCTCCTCAGTGGGATCTGGGGCGTGCTCTGGACCTTCTGGCTTCACACATATACACGGGACACTACACCGGTTCAGTTGCTCGAGCGTACACTCTTCCTTGTCGCTCTGGCCACTGGGGATAGGGTGTCTGAACTAGCTGCCATGTCGCGGTCCCAGGAATGCATGCGATTCTCCCCGTCCTTGAATGTCGTCACGTTAGCCCCCTCCCCTCATTTTGTTGCCAAGAATGAGAGAGAGACCCGCGTTTTCAAGCCTTTCACCATCCAGGCGTGGGCATACTCACCATGTGTTGTGCCCGGTGCAGGCCTTGCACTCCTATGTTGAGTCTGTGGCTCCGACTTCGGGTACTGCTGTGTGGGTGTCTCCTCGGACTGGTAGGAGGCTCTCGAAGGTACAGATAGGACGCCACATTTGTCGGGTCATTCGTGCCAGTAACCCTGCTTGTCGGGGTTCTGCGCACGATGTGCGATCCTTTGCTGCCTCCTTACGGTTCCTGCAGACTCGTTCGTTGCCTGACGTCGCCTCGGCGGGTTTGTGGTCTTCTGTCCATACCTTCGTCTCCTCCTACCTCTCCATGTCCATTGTTAGACCCCCTCGGCCTGTGATAGCTCTCGGGAGTCGTGTTTCCTAGGGCTCTCGCGAAGTTGCCTGGTCTTCCCCCCTCGTCACTTTTTCTTTTCCTTTGTTTTCTTTCGAAAAGGGGGGGAGGGAAGTACGGGTTTGCAACACTGGATTACAAGTTTGGGGTTATGTTATATGTATACAGTACATAAGTGTTTTTGCCTCATTGATAATTGTGTTTTGTTTTTGTGATCAGTGTTTTTGTTCATTTTGGAAGAAAAGGGATTTTGTGTACAGTACTTTTTGGTTTAAGACAAGTCTATGGTTTTGCATTACTATGAATGACGGGCACGTGTTAAAACTGCTCTTTTTAGCTACTCCTCAGTTTTTCACTCTTTTATTAAACTCTCTTGTTTAACTTGTGTTTCTTTGTCATTCATAATTTTGTCTTATGCATTGGTTTTTTTTGGTAGGTTGGGCTTGGATGTCCTCCTCCTATTTGTTATGCAGCCTTGACGTTGGATTTGCCAAGACTACTAACAAATTGGGAGGTTTGACGTACCTCCCAACCTACCAAATAGGAAAACCTACTATTTGGTAGTAGTCTTGGAAAATCCAACGTACATAATACCCTCCCTCACGCCGGACCCCTGCCCATCCGCGTTCTTCTGCTGACGTGAGATGTGATAACAAGAGAGGGTCGCTCATGCGCACGTTCGACAGGGATCGGCGCATGACGGAACACGGGATGGGCCTTGAGCGGTAACTAAGGTAAACCCCTTTTTCTTCTCTTCTATACTTTTTTCACCTTCGGTGGTAGTTTTGGTTAATGTACAACGTCTCCTAGAGCAAGATAAGGAGTAGACTCTAGACGTTTTCTTTTTAACCGCGGTTGGAATGACGACATAGCAGTCAAAATAGACAAGTCGTCATTGCAATTAGGTTAATAGCCTTGACGTTGGATTTTCCAAGACTACTACCAAATAGTAGGTTTTCCTATTTGGTAGGTTGGGAGGTACGTCAAACCTCCCAATTGACTTTTTTTTATGTCATCTTGTTGCCTGATACTATATTGGTGTATGCACTTTACTGGTGTTATAGGCCCTGCATGTAAGATGTTGAGTGGTGGTTAACACTTTCTCCATCTTTGCAGGTTCTGCTAGTGCTCTTCCGCCTCGGCCGCCCTCCTCACCTACCTCTGTGCTCCCAGTTTAGGGTGAGTACGGATACCTGTTTGCATGTGTGTTCCTGTTTCCCCATGCTCCTTCCCTGGTTCTTCTTGGACATTCTCTCCACTTACTCCTTCGACGTGCTGATTATGGTGTGTGTTCTTCTAGTGCAGGTAGGCTGCCTTGCTTTCGCCTTGGTTGTCGCTCCCCGTGCTTGGAGAGGCACAAGTCCTGCTTGCGCCACTCGCTCTGTGTGTCCTCTACGGCCTACCTCCCTGCTCTGTGTGGCACGTGTCTGGCCCTGGTGGTTGTGCTGCTCCATGGCCCTGGTTCCTCGGCGGCGGCTGTGGCCTCTGCTTCCCTTCCGTCGGTGTGGACGATGGTCTCCCGCCTCATTAGGACTGTGGGCCACCGTTCCCCGGCCTTTGTTGCCGACCGGATCCGCGTCGCCCTGGGTATCCCTGACCCGACTGAAGGCCGTTCACCTGGCCCTCTCCCTGCTCGGGCCCTCTCCCCTGGGTCCTGCAGCCGGTCGTCCCATCGTTGGGGGGTTCCCCGGCTCCGTCCACGCTCTCGCTCGCCTCGTCGTCCTCCTGATCGCCTTGACGACGCCCATCGCCCTCGTCATGGTTCTCGCCCTGAGGCCGGGGTTAGCGGCTCTGCCCCTGTGCGCCCTCCCCTGGCCTCTACGGATAGGGGCTCTACTCCCTTCCGCCCGCTTCCCCAGCCCAGACGACTTCCTCTTACGTTGTCCTCTCCGCGCGCGGTTGTTCATGCTGTAGCTGGCCCTCTGCTCCCTCCTCCTACACTGTCCAGGAGGGTCCGCCTGGATGTCGTTGCTTCTCCTACTTCACCTGCTTCAGTGCCTATTCTTCCTTCACGGTCTCGTCCCACGGTGGTGGTCCCTCCCTCCTCCGCCTCGGTGTCGGGCCGCCCTGTTATCTCAGCCCCGGGGATCCTTGCTCTGTTTCCCCCTGCGGCTCCTGGCCTCCTTTCACCCGGCCAGCCTTCCCACTCCCGTCGTCCTGCTCCTCCTCATTCTTCTCTTCCTGACCTTCACTTACCGTCTCGCCAGGGGGGTACCCCTCCTCTTGCCTCGGTGGGGTTTCGCGAGGTTTTGGGGTCCCCTTTCTCAGGAGCTGATGTGTCGCTGGAAGAGGGGAATGGTGCTGTTTCCCCCTCGGCCGTTCGTGATCGGGGACGAGTCCCTCAACGGCGACACAACCGTCGTCGCTCGCCTTCCTTGGGCCGCGACGCTGCTGGTTCGTGTCGTGGGTCTCGCTCCCGCTCACGCTCGCCCCTGCGGGCCGCCCAATCTGGGGGGGGGGGGGGGGTAGCCTCTCTCAGATCGATTGTCGGCTATGCAGGGCTGGGTTGTGTCACGCTTCGACGGGCGCTTGGAGTCGATGGAAGACTCCCTCTTCTCGCCCTTCTTGGCGGTGACTCACCCTCCGCGCCTCACCCTACCTACCCCTGCTACGGTCCCCCTCCCTTCTGCAGGCGTACGCTCTGGTCAGACTTCAGCCGCCCTGACATCCTTCCGGCTGTTCAGTCCCTGGCTGTGTTGACAGGTCTGTCCTCCTATGGGACAGGTTTGTGCGACGCCGGTACGCCTGGCTTAGCCATCATGCTCGGTCACCCTCTCCCATTGGAGGCCTGGTTTGCTGAGGCCTTCGACTTCACACACCGATCCGTCGACGGCTCTCCTTCCGTCCCTCCCCCGGAGTCGTCCCTGATTTTGCCTCCTCTTGTGTCTGTCGGCGGGTTGGACGGCGCGTTCTGGTCCTGGATGGACGCGCCCGTTCTTGAACTTTGTTCTATTGCTACCCCGTTCTTCTCTACCCCGGATCAGCCCTCTGTCGCCAAGGTTTTTCCCTTGCGACAGAGGGTGACGGACTTATTGTCTTGTCTTTAGGTTCCCTCCAGACGTCTGTTCACCACCTGCGGCTTTTCGAGGCGTCTGCGCCAGGCGATCTTCGCGAGGGTTTGGACCGCGTTCAGCGGGTCCACCTTCGGCTCGCGGTGTCTTTGGTTCCCGAGCTGAAGGCGGTTTTGTGCGCGGCAACTCGGCACCGCACGACGGTACGGTCTTCGTTCTGCCGGCCGGCCCCCTTGGTTATTCGTCAGGGTTTGTTGTACTCTGCGCTATATACGTCGGGTTTTTTTTTGGTTTTTTTACGCAGGATGCTTGGGAGTGCTACGCTTCTCTGTCGGCGGCCCCTGCTTCCGCCACACGACGCCGCGCTGTGTCATTACGGACCCTGCTTACGTCACGCACCGACGCGCTGTGCCGCGCGCGGGGTCTTCTCAGTCCCGTCCTTCTGCCGGTCCTCTTCGGGGTGCTGCTGCAAGTGCTGCCGCCTTGCACGGGCGCAGGACTGGGACGTTGCTGGCCAGTGCATCGGTTCCGCCTCGCACTTCTGTTCTTGCCCCTTTCATCCCCTCTGTGTCGGGGCTGGCCGGCCTTCCACTTCCGGCCGCCCTTCGAAGGGGTCAGCCCCGCGCCGGCCTGGGGTTGGGGTGGCCCGCCCTTTTCGACGAGGTTGGGGGGGGCGGGGGTAGAGGAGGTCAACGTGGCGCTCATGCCCGCACGGCCCGTACCGGGGGTACCTCCACGTCAACACAATGTGTAGTTCTCTGGGTCGGCCTCCTTGTTCTCCTTCTCGCCTGGGCGTACCGGGTCGCTCCCCTCCTCTCGGGTGCTCCCTCGGGTTGTTTTCGCCCTTGCGCCCCTCGGTAGCCGCGAGGGACGTTGGGGGCGGCGGGTTGCGCGGAGGGGTCTCACCTGGAGGTGGACGTCCAGACCCCCACTCCGCTCTTGTCACCGACAACGGCCCATCTCTTCAGCGGTGGCCCACGTGTTCACTTCCATGCCCGAGCTGGGTAGCGTCGAGGGAGTTGACCGCCGGTCACCCGGTTTTCCTCTCCCGTGTCTTTCTGGTTCCGTCGCCGACCTGCGACGCGATGCGACCGGTGGTGAATCTGTCGGCCCTCAACGGGCACATCGTGCACACACGGTTTCGGATGCTGCCGGTACCCCTGGTACGCCTGGCCCTGTGCCCTCTGTCATGGGTAGTGTCGCTGGCCCTCCAGGATGTGTCTTGGCTCGTTCCTCTCCATCCTCGCTTCCAGCGATTCTTGGCCGTTCGGACTACCGATCGTGTGTTCCTGTTCGACGGCCTTCCCTTCGGTCTCCACATCGCGCCGCAGATCTTCTCCGCACTGGTGGGGCAGGCTCTGGGTCCTCTCCTCAGGAGCGGGCTCCAGCTCCTGTTTTCCTTGGCCGTTTGCTTGGTAGTTTCCGACGCCCTAGGCCTGTGCATTGGCGACGCCCTCACAGTCGTTCGCAACATCGCACGGTTAGGGTTCCCCTTCGATGTTCCCAAGTCACGCTTGACCCCGTCGCGTGTCGTGCCATGGGTCGGTCTCGCATGGGTTTTGTCCGGCGCTACGGTGACCCGGGGTCTGCCGGCCGCGGTGCACCTTCGGTGGACGGTCCTCGCCGTGTTGCACTCGGTCTCCCTCCCGGGGTGGCTCTGGGACTCGTTCGTGGGTTCGCTGCATTGGGCCGCTCTGCCCCTTCCCTTAGGGAGCCTCTGGCTACGCCGCCTCCTCCTCATGGGCACCGCGGTGTTTCCGTTGCCCCTATGGATCGGCTCCTGCCGCTCCCGCGTACCGTTCGCCGACGCTTCGGTCGCTGGGTTGCTCGTGGCTCGCTCTCTGCGGCTGTGCCCTGGACCGCCCCCCCCGCCGACGGTCTGGGTAACCACAGATACGTCGAGCGAGGTTGGGTGAGGGTCCCAATCGAACCTGGGACGTCCACTTCCCGGCAGATGGGTGGGTCTCCCTCCTCTTACCCGTCTATGCCCTCGGATTGTTGGTTCCTTTGTTCTTCCTGCGGGACCACGCGCTGGCCCTTCGGGGTAAGTCGGTGGCCTTCGGGTTGGACACTCCGACAAGCTGTCCCCTGTTTCCTTATGCGGGGGTCCTCCAGGTCGTTGACTCTATTGGGGGTCTCGGTGGAGTTGTTCTTCCTCGCGGACCGACACCCCTTCTCCTTGCATGCCTCCTCCCTGCCCGGGCCTGCCACCCTTTGGGCGGCCGCCCTGTCGAGAGGGCAGGGCGTTCTTGTAGAATGGGCGATGAAACGGACTGTGTTCGCCGACCTCGCGGCTTCCTGAGGTGTTCCGGAGGTCGCCTTGTTTGCATCGGGGGTGCCGCGCCAGTTGCCTCTGGACCTCTCCCTCCGGCCTCGCGCTCCGGGGGGGTCCGGACGCTTTCATGGTCGCCTGGTACAGGTGGCGGTCGATATCCATCTTTCCGCCACCAGACGCGCTGTTGATGTGCCCAGTCCTTGCGAAGCTGCGGCTGTACCACGGCTGCGTCTGGCTCCTCGCGCCTCTGTGGCCGGCACGGACTTGGTCCGCCCGGTTGCCGCGGTGGTGCCCGAGTCCGGTCCCTCTACCTGTCTCCGGCTTCCACTTGGGCTAGGTTGGGGTCCTGCGGACCTCTTT
This sequence comes from Paralithodes platypus, assembly GCA_032716605.1. Lineage (NCBI taxonomy): Eukaryota > Metazoa > Arthropoda > Malacostraca > Decapoda > Lithodidae > Paralithodes > Paralithodes platypus. The sequence continues at coordinate 50,214,110 of CM064521.1, forward strand.
GGCCTTCGCATCGTGCTTGTTCATGAGGCACGGTGGCTCCCGGTCCCCGGCCGGGCCCTGACTGACTTCCTGCAGCGTTCCTGGCCGTCTTCTCCTTGGGGGACTTACGGGTCCCGCTGGAGGTCTTTTACTAGGTGGCTACAGGCCACTCGCCTGCCAGTTGGCTCTCCTTCCCTCGTCCTACGCTCCTTGTTTCACCTCCTCCGTACACGTCGCTTTCCAGTCGATGCTATACGTCCCCACTTGTCTGCCGTCCGGGGGGTTCTTTGGGTCCGTCGCTGGGCTGGTCGTTCCGCCACAGGTGCTGGATTCCTTCCTGACGGCTGCCTTCCGGGATCGACCGCCTCCGCACCAGGTCCCTCCGCTGTGGGATCTGGGGCGGGCTCTGGTCCTTCTGGCTTCCCCCATGTATACAAGGGCCGCTACTCCGGTTCCGTTGCTCGGGCGTCCACTCTTCCTTGTCGCTCTGGCCACTGGGGATCAGGTGTCTGCACTAGCGGCATTGTCACGGCCCCGGGACTGCGTGCGATTCTCCCCGTCCTTGCATGGCGTCTCGTTCGCCTCCTCCCCACCTTTTGTTGCCACGCATGGGAGGGAGGCCCCCGTTTTCCAGCCTTTCGCCGTCCAGGCTTTACGGCGTGGGCATCCTCGCCATGTGTTGTGCCCGGTGTCAGCCTTGCACTCCTCTGTTGCGTCTGTGGCGCCGCCTTCGGGTACTGCTGTGTGGGTGTCTCCTCGGACAGGTGGGAGGCTCTAGCAGGTGCAGCTGGGCCGCCACGTTTGTCGGACCGTTCGTGCCCGTCACCCTGTTTGTAGGGGTTCTGCGCGCGATGTCAGATCCTTTGCTGCCTCCTTCCGGTTCCTGCCACGTCGATCCTTCCCTGCCTTCGCCTCAGCGGTTTTGTGGTCTTCTATCAATTCCTTCATCTCCTCCTACCTCTCCGTGTCCAGTGTTCGACCCCCTCGGCCGGTGATTGCTCTCGGGGGTCGTGTTTCCTGGTGCTCTGGCGAAGATCCCTGGTCTTCCCCCCTTGTCCCTCGTTTCTTTTCCTTTGTTTTTTTGACAAAGGGGGGGGGGGGGGGGTGTATGGGTTTGCAACACTGGATTGCAAGTTTGGGATTATGTATTGTTCCAGTACATAAGTGTTTTTGCCACATTGAAAATTGTGTTTTGTTCTTGTGTTCAGTGTTTTTGTTGGTTTTTGAAGAAAAGGGATTTTGGGTACAGTACCTTTTTGGTTTCAGACAAGTCTATGTTTTTGCATTACTATGAATGACGGGCATGTGTTAAAACTGTTCTTTTTAGCTACTCCTCAGTTTTTCACTCTTTTATTAAACTCTCTTGTTTAAATTGTGTCTTTGTCATTCGTAATTTTGTTTTATGCATTGGTTTTTTTGGTAGGTTGGGCTTGGATGTCCTCCTCCTATTTGTTATGCAGCCTTGACGTTGGATTTGCCAAGACTACTAACAAATTGGGAGGTTTGACGTACCTCCCAACCTACCAAATAGGAAAACCTACTATTTGGTAGTAGTCTTGGAAAATCCAACGTACATAATACCCTCCCTCACGCCGGACCCCTGCCCATCCGCGTTCTTCTGCTGACGTGAGATGTGATGACAAGAGAGGGTCGCTCATGCGCACATTCGACAGGGATCTGCACATGACGGAACACGGGATGGGCCTTAAGCGGTAACTAAGGTAAACCCCTTTTTCTTCTCTTCTATACTTTTTTCACCTTCGGTGGTAGTTTTGGTTAATGTACAACGTCTCCTAGAGCAAGATAAGGAGTAGACTCTAGACGTTTTCTTTTTAACCGCGGTTGGAATGACGACATAGCAGTCAAAATAGACAAGTCGTCATTGCAATTAGGTTAATAGCCTTGACGTTGGATTTTCCAAGACTACTACCAAATAGTCGGTTTTCCTATTTGGTAGGTTGGGAGGTACGTCAAACCTCCCAATTAGCATTGTTGTTGTTATTATTAGCATTAGGGGTTCAAGCCTATGGCGGGGAACCCCTACTAAAATCGTTCAGATTTTTATATACTGTATATATTTTTTTATCATTCTAAATTATTCTTGTGCACCAGTTTTTATGCAATAACTCCGGAACCACTTGTTGGATCGCGACCAAACTTTGACAAAAGGTGCGTTTTTATATTAGGCAACTTTAGATATGCTGAAAATCCAAAATGGCGATCAAACACCCCAGTGTCAGCCGCATTTCCGAATGTTTTCAGACGTAAATACCGTCTCTCCCACTCAAAGGAAATTATTGTGCTTTGGTGTATGTATTCCTCTACCAATGCCCCACAAATGTTATGGAGAAAGGTTTTGCCCTACACGTCGTTTTTGGGCAACCATCTTGAACAAATCTCAAATTCACTAAACAATCCATAACAATCCACATCTTGAAAACTACATGGATGATCAACGCCATTTTTGTGGAGTTGGCTGAGGCTCGTAATTCTGAACGTGTTGGTACCAAATAAATAAATTGGTCTAATAGTTTGGTCGGAGCATTGAAAAAAATGCCTATTTACTATCGAGTTTAATACTCCACGAGCGGCTAGGTCGGTAACTTCTACTACCTGCCAAGCGGGTGGTTTTACCCTAAACGAGCTTATTTCCGTGCTCTTTTTCATGCATAAACAAGAGCCAGAGCATAATACAAGTATGTATCCGTGAAAGGGCGATAATTGAGCTTTCCAATGACACCAGAACCATCCTTCTACGATCACGGGTTGTCTTGCAACGATCGTGCAACTCGAAAAAAAATCCCTAAAATCCGGTAATTTCCTGACATATTTCCCTGTCTAGGGAGGCAGTGAGTGTGGATGTGTGTGGAGCTGGGCCCAGTGATGGCGCGGGAGCCGTGCCGAACGGTCAGAGTCAACCTACGCTCCTCCCACCGCTCGGACTCTCTCTCAGAGCCAATTATGTGCTCAAAATTGCTACCGACTTAAGGCGGTCCCCGCCACATTGTCCATTATTCTCTAGACCGCCTTAAGTCGGGCCCCGCCAATAAGGGGTTAAAAATCTGGAAATTCCACTCAACATTTTCAGTCTTTAGTCTCACTTCCCCTATATTCCCTACTTTTACTTAATAAAGTTTGCTAAATTTATTCAGATCCATGCACTTTTTTGTCTTAGCACTCCATAAAATGTTAGTCCCTAAAAATTCCAGCAATTCTTTAAAGGTGAATTCCAGGGATGAAACCTATTCAAATTACAATGTCCATTGGGATCTGCTTGGTTTTAGGTATATGATACTGAAGAACTTTCATCAATGTGTCCTAACAACAAAGAAATATAGCTTATCTAACTTATTTTATGTGGCGCGAACTGGCGTGTTTACCATGATGTCACAATAGCCAATGGCGGGAACTCTCGACATGGGAAATGGGTGAATCTGTGGTCTTTCTTATGTGAGAAACTCTTATAAACTGTATCATGTGTAGGCTACAGCTCAACATTTGGCTTCATCACTGTCTGGTCAAGGGACCGTGATACATAAATTGAACAGAAAACGATACTATCATTAAGAAATAGGCCTTTCAAGCGACCTCCCTCGATTCTGGACCAGGATAAAACACTCGAAAACACTGCCTAAATGTTTATTGTTGGCGAGATGGGATTATTTCTTGATGTGCACCACATCTTCAGGACGTTGTTCGATCTCTTGCAGAGTTTGAGTAATGAATTCAAAGGTATTAATTACGAAAAACAGAACTGACAGTCCATGACTCAGTGTGTTGTTTACAAACTGCCTCTGCACATTCGTTCGTCATTCCTGATCAGCTGAACTCCGCCGAGAATGCCAACGTCGTTATATATTAGTACTTTTTGTATCGAGTTTAATGTAATTATATCGATATTGCCCATATACATACTACAGTAAATTCATGCCAAGTTATGACCCTGCATTAATCTTTGTTTTTTCGTTCATTCCTGTAGTTCACCTTTAACAACCTACCTATACGTACAGACCCTACTAAATAATACAAATTATTCATATTTAAGTTGCAAGCAACGTTGTCCGAGGTTCAAGATGTTTTGCACATGGGGTAATTATTTTTTTTTTTCTATGTGAGTGAGGGAGACAAAAGGCAGAACTGCCTGCAGCGAGTGCCTCCCCCATAGCTGAAAGAGTGACAGTGCCAAAATCAAGGGACATTCGAGCCAAAATGCCTGGACATACGGAGTTTGAAGCAATTTAAGTTATAAGAGGAGGGAAAGACTGATTCTGGGGGAGAGTTCCAGAGCTCAGATGTTAAATAGAAGAAAGTCTGAGAGTAACGTTTCACTCTTGGGTTGGAGATTTTCACAGAGTAGGGGTGGGATTGTGTTGCAAGATGGGTACCACGTACCCTACGTAGAGAAGGTGGTATACACTGGGAGAGCTCTGAGGAGCACTTATTATTGTAGTAGCAATAGAATAGCGAGAGAGATGCAACAATGCGGCGAAGAGAGAGAGTTTGCAGAGAGTTAGTGAGTGGGCGGGAATTAATAATACGAAAGGCCTTCCTTTCTACTTTGTCTGGGAGTGAGGTGTGAGAGGATCCTCCCCACACATGTGAACAATACTCAATACAAGGACGCACTGTGCCCCTGTACAGAGCAAGAAGCGGTGCAGGGGTAAAGAACCCCTTGAGGCGGTTGAGCATACCCGGCTTCTGGGAGGCTGCTTTAGCAAGACTGGTAATATGATCCTTCCAAGTGAGAGCAGAAGGAAAAGAGACACCAAGAATATTGAGAGAAGATGAATGAATGATTTTTGTATTGTTGAAGAAAAGGGATAGTCCGCTAGGAGTTCCGGACGAGCAGATAGATGGAGAAATTGGGTTTTGGAAGCATTAAAGGCAACAAGGTTTTTTCTGCCCCAATTGGAAATAGTAGTTAGATCAGAAGATAAGTGTTGCATGGCTTCATTATGTTTGTCTTTGAGGGATTGCTGGCTGGGGCATTCTGGAAAACTAATTGAGTAGTGTAAGGTAGAGTCGTCTGTGTATGAATGGATGGGACTGGAGGTACAGTTGAGAAGATCATTTATGAAAATTAGAAAGAGAACAGGAGATAGGACAGAGCCCTGAGGAACACCAGAGTTAATAGGATGAGGAAGTGAGCGATGGCCGTCCACAACTGCAGCTATGGAACGGCCGGAAAGGAAATTAGAGACAAAGGCACGGATGGAGGGATAGAAACCAAAGGAGGGAAGTTTAGACATTATAGATTTGTGTCAGACTCTATGGAAGGCCTTCGATATGTCTAGCGCAATAGAAAAGGTTTCACCGAAGTCCCGAAAGGAGGATGACCAAGAGTTAGTAAGATGTGAAAGAAGATCACCAGTAGAGCGACCCTTGAGGAAGCCATACTGGCGATCTGAGAGTAGATTATGAGAAGAGAAATGCTTAAGAAATTTGGAAGGTAAGAATAGTTTAAAAAACTTTAGAGACACAAGAGATGAGAGCAATTGGAAAATAGCTGGAGGGTTGAGAGTGGTCACCCTTTTTGGGGACAGGTTTAATGAGAGCAAACTTCCAACAAGAAGGGAAGATGTTAGAGGAGAGACAGAGACGGAAGAGTTTGCCTAGACAGGGAGTCAGCACGGAAGCACAGTTTTTGAGTACAGCAGGAGGAACACCATCCGAACCGTACGCCTTCTTAGTATTAACCCTTCTTTGGCGGCGCGCAACTTATGTCGTGTGAAACAAATTTGGACTAAGTGGCGGTTCACAACTTATGTCGTGTGCCATTTTCAGCACGTAATGTTGCAGAGAGAGAGAGCTGAGCGGTGTGAGGAGCGTAGTAAGGCTATGACCGGCGCCCACCACCGCGGTGGGCCAACTGAAGTGAAAACCACCCTTCCATCCCCCCTCACACTCGCTACACAGGGAATTATGTAGGGAAAGTACCTAATTACATGGTTTTTGCACTCGTGTTGCGCGATCGTTGCAAGAAAACCAGTGGTCGTACAAGGATGGTTAGGGTGTCATTGGAAAGCTCTGTTTATGCCCTTTCAGGGATAGATACTTGTTTTACGCTCTGGGTCTTATTTAGGCATGCAAATGATCACGTAAACAACCCTATTTAGGGTAAAAACACCCCGCTGGGTGGTACATATAAATTACCGCCTAGGCCGCTCGTTAGGTGTTAAGCCCAGAGAAAATAGAAAATACATCTTTAGAAGATATTAGAATATTAGGCATAAGTAGGAGAGAGGGGTGGAGAGGGAGGAATAGCACCGGAATCATCCAAGGTGGAGTTTCTAACGAAAGTATGATTATCCAGGAGAATTCTTAGAAATGAGCTGACATGGAGGTGATTCACTCATGTAGATATATTATTGGGCTTGGAATAGATATATTATAGCCTAGATGTAGAAATATGATATAAAGTTGTATAATTTGAGCATTACTACATATTGAAAACACTTAAATTTCAGTAGAGTAGGCTATATAGCGTAGATATCGTAGATAGGTTAAACATACCCTATAGAAATAATATCTGTATAATGTAATGAGATATATGGGTTTGTGAGCTATTTATTCATTTGTGTTAAAAAAGTGTTTCCAGCCTTAAGCAGACAACCTATATGTTATGCGACGTTATAAATTAACGTGCTTTATGGTGATTACGTTTTCCACCTTAGGAAACTACGTCAATCACAACTCTCTCACTGGGAGATAACGAACTTTAGTTTTATAATTGCACAACAATAATAATCAATGAATACAGAATACACGATAAAGTTTCACAAGTTTTATTCCTTAACAGCTAGGGTACAATGTATAAATCAGATAATCATAAATCATAATCGGTTCCCATATATATAGATAAGGCTTAAGATTCAACATAAATAATAAATATAAGTAATAAGAATAAGATACAAGAGAAAAGAAAAGTACAGAAGGAAGAAGAAACGAAGATCACCAAAAACAACACAGGAATCCGGACCATGCCAACGCCCAAGACAGGAATGTCAAGGCCAGCCGCGAAGGACAATAACACCAGGAGAGGCAGGCTGGCAGCTATGACAGATCGCCCTACCACGCCGGGAAAAGCCAAGGTTAAAAGAGACTACCCTATCACGCCGGGAAAGAAAATTCGCCTGAGGGGACCGCCAGCTCCAACCGGGAAAATTATATTCTCGCAGCCTTTCTAATACCCACATGTAATAAATCACCATAAAATGTCTAACCTTAAGGAAATTAATAAACATTACAAAACCATTATGTACAGAGTGTAATTAATATTAAGGTAAACATGTCGCAAGGCAGATTTAGTTGATAAATAGCTAAGTACACGATAAAACAAATCATGATTGAAAGATCTCGTCACATTACGAGAATTCTATTGAAACCATTCCCTAGGGATGCTTCCTACCTTTTAAAAAGTTAATAATACAACTATGTACATAATCTTCTATAATCATGCAGCTCTCTATATTAATTTCAAACAAAACACACACGCTTCCTTCTCGGGGTTTTGAAGACCAACGAACCTTGCCTTTATTTCACAGATAAGCGGAGTTGACCATCAGACTTACCAACCCAGCATGTCGTCAGTTATAACCTTAGAACATAATAAGAATCGTCCTTGCATGAATTGTATATAGAGACCATCGCTTTATCTATGGTGAATCATGTTAGCATGATCTGAAAACCTTAAAATTACATAGGAACCATTGTAGTCCTTGCTGAGAAATTCACAACTTTCACAACCCAAGAGGCTGGGAAATGCGTGACAGATTTGACCCCCGGAGTACCAACTAACCTCCACACAGGGGAGTCCTACCACGCTAAGAAAAACTACTAGAAGATATCATTAGAACCTAGACATTATAAATGTTTACTCCACTAAGGTAAAGTTCACTTAATCAGCTATTCCTAAAGTAAAGTTTAGGAACACAGCCCCTGTTTAAAAAGACAGGAAAAAGCATGTGCGTGGGGCTAGCTGACCCGCGACCCTATAGTGACCCCCAGGGCTACCAACTTAACCCTGTTGCCAGCAAGCTAGAAATATTATACAAAATGTATGTTCTCTATGTTCTACCCTTAAAATAATAACTAACAAATGTTTCAGAAGTAGAAGATGACTTACTTCTATATTTTTTACTAACAGTATCAGTGCACAACTTCTATAGAAATAAATAATTCTTTCTCGGGGTCAGACAACACCAAGTTCTAAACCCCCTCCCCCTTTTTTTTTTAAATCAGGCTAGCTGACCCGCGACCCTCCAGTGACCCCCAGGGCTGCCAACTTAACACTCTTGCCAGCAAGCTAGCAATATTATACAAAATATATGTTCTCCGTGTTCTACCTTTAAAATAATAACTAACACATTTTTCAGAAATAGAAGATGACTTACTTCTATAATTTTTACTAACAATATCAGTGCACAACTTGTATAAGAATAAATAATACTTTCTCGGGGTCAGACAACACCAAGACAGTTCTAAACCCCCTCCCCCCTTTTGAAATCTCATGCTCAGAGATCACCTATAAATCTTCCCCAAAACTCTGCACAAAAGTCGTAGTACAGCCATTCCCTTTGAGTTCTGTCAATAATTTAGACAGACAAATAAAACATTGATTTAAGCCCCACATATTCATCATACTCTTTGTAATAAATCTTTGAAGATAGCAGAGTAATATTATACGATAAGTAAGAGTCATCTCCCCTAGGACAAGAAGGACTTCTCGTCCTTATTAACAGTGCAGACACAAGTCCTTGTTATCCTTCCTCCGAGAATGGGTACCCTCCAGTATTGGTGCACATATAAGCCAAGGAAGTTGGAAGAAGCTTTCTTGAGATCGGCACCCCGCTCTGAAGAAATATTAATTTTACCCTGTTCAGACATACGTATTGATAACGGCAACCCGAAGTCCTTATACTGTCTGTGAGTACATAAACTTTATTCTAGGATCTTTGTTAATTGTGGCCACCCAATCTTTTAACATCGAGACCTAACATAGTTTTGTATTATAAGTATTAAAATCATAAAGTGGTATGGCTCCCTCCACTTATATTTTAGTATCTTTAATAGTGCAACAGTAACCTATATATGCTTAACCTTATTATTCCTGGCACCCCCAGAAATTAATATAGTTATACTTATTGGGCTAACTTCAGTATAGTTAAAAACGTTGAAAGACTCAGGCAACCCTACCTTTCATAATTTTTCTATTAAGAAGTTATACTAGCATTTCTCACAGAGATCTAAGGTAGAAAAATCTTTTGTGTTATAAGGGTTTAGCGAGACACCCTCACGGGCACTCTGCATATATAAATCCTAGGCGCAAATTGTCTGTGGCACTCCACCAGGATATGCGACTAAAAGGTTAACACCGCCCCGAGTTCCTTGAACCTCTTGTAAGGGTTAGAGACAGTCAAGAAGAGCCATTATCTAAACTTTTCTTGCGTTAGTCCGATATTATGTTAATCCGGCAAGACCTGAGACATAATATTTAAAACCTTATTTCAAGAGTACCTGAACAGAACTTCATCAACGGTTAATATAAAGGTCAGGATAGTCAGGTATTTGTTTGAATCTATACGCCGAGAATACTTGCGTTAATCCGATATGGTGACCAACTGTTTCTCCACTAGTTACCGAACCATATTTAAGACCCCAAGCCCATTAACCTCTCCACTGCGTACCCCCTATAGTATACAGGGACCCCTGTGCGGAGGTATGACGATTTGGGCGCCCCTTGCAAATACGATGAAAAGTACATCAACGTGTAGGGAATGTTCGCGCGCATCGAGCCATATATATTTGACCCCACAAAAAATGTCTGGGGGGGGGGGCGGTCCGTAGTTGAAGAAAGTGGAGCGAATGGTATCGCGCGGCCAGATTGTCATCGCGCGGCAAGATTTCCCCGGTGAATATTCGCGCGCCCAGGGTGTAGGATGAGAAGGAGGAGATGGAGGGTTAGGGCGTAATCTCGCGTATTTATCCTATTTTCATCACTTCTATGCTATGTGGAGTATGTGTAGGTATGTGTACGTATGTAGGCCACCCATATACCAAGGAATATGCTGCATATAGACCAAATATGCGACATATAAGCGAATTATGAGAGAGTTTAGAGGCGGGAACTGAGGTGAGAGTTTACGCGGGAGACAAGTGCGTGTGTACATATATGTACGTATGTGTACGTATGTAGGCCACCCATATACCAAGGAATATGCCGCATATAGACCAAATATGCGACATATAAGCGAATTATGAGAGAGTTTAGAGGCGGGAACTGAGGTGAGAGAGTTTATGCGGGAGACAAGTGCTTGTGTACCGCTTGAGTGAGTGCGGGTTTAGCGTGTGGCGGGGTGGTATCGAGAGTTGCCAAGTTGTACAGGGTCTGTTGGCTGTAATATCACGTATTATATCGTATTTTCAGCACTGTCATGCTATATATAAAGTATGTGTACGTATGTAGGCCACCCATATACCAAGGAATATGCCGCATATAGACCAAATATGCGGCGTATAAACGAATTATGAGAGAGTTTACAGGCGGGAACGGAGGTTATGGGAGAGGTGTGGTTGGTGGGTGGGAGGGAGGGAAGTTGTGTCTGTGAGTCGCGAGTCGCTGGCAAGCCAAGGTCAGCCAGCTGTATGTGCAATTATTGTTGTCCCTGTCGCCGTTGTCGCCTTGCCCTTCGTCCCTTTCTTCCCTTTGGCAGGGCCAAGGGCAGAGGCGGTAGGGGCGGCTGGTGGTGGTGGTGGTGGTGGCAAGGTGGTAGTGGCAGAGGTAAAAGTTTGTTTACCCATGCCCTTCCCTGTCCTCCCAGTGGCCCCCGCAGGTTCTGCAGCCCAAGGGCGGCCTCCTGCGTCGGTGGTAGTGGTGGTAGTAGTGGTGGTAGCAGTTGCCTGGGTGGTGGTGGCAGTGTCCCAGAAAGACAATGACTCTGTGCACTGCCCTTGCTTGCACGTGTTTTACCTGCACGTTCCTCGTCCTCGGACCTACTCGTGCCGTAGTAATGGTAGCTAGGGTCTTTGGCAGCCACTCTCTACCTTCCACGGCCGCTGACACCACCAGAAGGAGGGCTGGTTGTGTCATCAGGGCGAGAGCGTGAGGGTGGTGTAGGCTCCAATGCATGTAATAATAATAATAATAATAATAAACGGTTTATTAAAGAATGGCAGCCTCATGAGCTGAAAATACACATTTTACAATTTAGTGGATGAACATGAGATGTACAGATATGAGGATGGTAAGCTTAGTTTACAAACAAAATAAATAAATACAATAATGATGCATGTGCAGAATACAAATTATCATAAAATAACCATGAGAGTAAGTGATATACAGTACACATTATTTACTTACTCATATACAGAACATACGTATATACACGTACGTGCGCACATACATATACATACACATATAGGAACATAAGAACATGCAGTAAGTGTGCACATGTCCGTATACACAAACGCTCACGTATGCACACAAACATACATACATACAGAAACTGTTTTGGTAAGTCAGGTAAAGAGGGTGCGGGTACTACAATGGGAGGTTAATCCTCGGTAGTGTGTGTGTGTGTGTGTGTGTGTGTGTGTGTGAGACAGAAGGCGAAATATGGAAGAGCTGGGCGTTCTATTGTTAAGGGTGGAAATACATGGATGAAGATACGCGAACACTTAATAATAGATAATGCTTATGCATAGATTTATAATCAGAAGTTGCGCTAGTGAGCAATATGTTCTCGCTCATATGTACGTATATTTACATACATATGTGCATATGACCATATAAATATAAATACACGTACAGTACATATATATATTATATACCTAATATTCTCAACCGGGCTCGAACCATTGACAGCACGTACACACAGACATACATATACATAAATATATGCACATTACATGCATATATGCTCTTCTCTTATCCTACCTGATACTCTCAGCCGGGCTCGAACCACAAACAGTATACACTATACACATATATATATACATAAATAACGCATACATACATACACATATACGCACACATACATACACATATACTGCACATACATAGATACATATATACACATATACATAAACAAACTCAAGCAAATACATACATAATTATATTCTAATACACACACGCACACACACTTATGCATATATTATTAAAGGTGGGCGCGTATATATGGTGTGACAGACCGTTATTACACATTATTAATAATATTAACAATGGTTGGGATAGGACTATTTTTATATCTGTCAGTTCTTGCTCTTATTGGTTGGAGTGTGTTGAAATGACGAGCTGCACGTGTAGGTCTAGGGGCGTCTGGTGGAAGTAAGTTTCTGTGTCGTGGGTGAACAAGCAGCTTAGATGCAAACTGTTTGAGTGTGTTGTAGTGGTGGGTTGAAAGTGCAGGTATGCTAAGGGTGGTGAGAGCTTCCTCGTACCCTGGATATGTGCCACCCAGGATGATCCTGCATGCCCTCCTCTGAACTCTCTCCAGTTGACGTTGTTGTGTTAGGGTTAGAGAGGAGGACCAGGCGGGAGAGGCGTAGTACGTGCGTGTGTACCGCTTGACTGTGTGCGGGCCGAGCGTGTGGAGTGGTGGTATCGAGAGGTGCCAAGTCGTACTACACTCGCACCAATTTGTAGCCGCCTGGCTGTAAGACCGCGGTTTTGGTACGCGTTCAAAAACCGGGATTATATAAGGGGTTCCGCAGTGCAGCGGTAAAACTCTTATTAGTGTTTCAGCACTTGCCGGGTTAACCCCACTGTAACTTCTTCACACGACCGGCCAACCTGGACGGCCCACGGAGCATCAGAAGAAATCTGCAACTAAGTGCATCTCTCCACCAAGAAAATAATTAACCTGACAAGCGCGATATAGACCTAGGGGCTAGGGTAGTTATTTGTGCATTTCTAGCCTTGGATTCTGACAGAATTCGTTATATTTACAATATAGAGCATTATTTGTTTTCGGTATGCTTTTATTTTACATATATGATGTATATATGAACCTTCAAGAGTGCTAAAATAAGTTGGAAAAGCATTTGGGTGGTGAAAAACGAAGATATTGGCCACCCGGTCACAATCTCAGGCGAGAGAGAGCCACAGGCAACCCTCCCCTCTCCCTATCTGTGAGTCAACTGAGGCGAGCGGGGCGGTGTGTGCCGGTGTCTGGGTGTTACATAACGATCTTTTATGCAACCCACTTGTGCTACATTATCGCGGGAGAGAAAAATAACCGATAAATGATGATTATAAGAGGAAAAATAGGTGATAATTGAGGAGGGGGGGAGGGGGGAATAAGGTGGGGAAGGAGGGGAGGGGGGGGGTGAGAAACACATGGATGAGTACTAGAGGGGAATTATCTCACCTAGAGACAAATTCCTTTGTTTTGATAGGCCCTTTTTTGGGGGAAGGCTTTTTTTATGGTCTTGCTTCCGTGAGGCCTATCGCGTTCCCTATAGGAAGCCTTCCGTGAGGCCTATCGCGCTTGCCGGGTTAATATAGAAATTACCTTAATTCAGTATCAGTGACGAGATACCAGAAAAGTTAGAGTTCAAAATGACTGAAATTAATAGAGTTTTTAATACCTCGAAATACGTGAAAAGTGTATAAAAAGTGTCCTACGAAGTTAATGTATAAAGAAACATAAGTAACAAGATGTTCTAGAAATAACGCTCTTTAGTACGACGTTCTAACTCAATAAATAATCAATATACCAAATTAAGACGGATTTTACCCATTCATCAACTCTGTCATATTTCCGCCAAGTGAAAAATAAACAGTCCGTCCAATTTGAATTTTGAGTTATAGAAACTCAGTGTTACAGTATCTAGTGAATAAACAACTAATGATACCTTACGTGTTCACCTATAAATACGTCTGTAATACTCGTAGTACGATACTAGTGAATTTATTTTAAATAAGAAGATTTACATACACCTTCATGAACTCTGAAAATATCTCAGTGGCTACCATAATATTTTAGAGTCCACAAATTTGAACTCAAACTGAAAAAGTTCATCAATGCTTAGCTTCCATATTTTGTGCCAGGAAATATAGGAACGTGTATCATATCGTCCACTATTATTCATGAGGAAAAGTTAACTCAAGAGATATAGTGAATATAAATAAAACCTGAATTGTTAGTAATTTCATTATAAGCTTTCGAGAAGAGAATAGTGCGCATATTTTCTCAAGAAGAATATTATGTATATTAGTTGAAGTGAATATACCTGATCTCCATCTAGATCCGCGATCGTGCTGGGAGAATTGAAAATAGAGTTGTGTCACTTATGATTATTCCATGTTGAAGTGTTTATGAGTCATACATATGTAACTAGTGAGTAAGTGAATAAAGCTGTATTACAAATTATCTTTCGATATTATACATGTCCTCTATTGGTTATATATATGTACTGGCATGAACTCTGATATTCCAGTCTTGAAGAACTCACCTGGGCATAACAAAGATTATACTAGAATGGAAATGATCTAGTAAATACAAAATAAGGTTACTAATAGAACATATAAATAATCACAATGTTACTACCTGTTATGCCCTGTTTTTCTACAGGTTTAACTTGGGTAATGTGAGTTCTAAATGACTGGGTATATAAGGCTGCATGCACAATACAAGATATGAGGAATAGAGAACACAAAGAAACACATGGTAGCAAGTTACATGATCACGTTTATTTATATACCACTGCATAATACTCGTGCAAGACAATATAATAGAATCGAACAACACTAGCATAAGTGGATCTGGATGGAGCCTAGTCTCCCACTTCCAACGTTCAGGTATTAATCTTCTGATCACTGGCTTAATTAGCAAGTTTTATCTTCTGAAAGACCTCAATATATTCATGTAATTCAATTTCACTGATTTGATCTCTTACTGGCTGGTCGCGTGCCCAAGTAGCAGCTCACAGTTAGGATTAGACACGCGTATATTGTAGAACACGGAAATCTCTAGTAACCTCATGGGGGTACTGATCTAAGTTTTATATTCTTATGGCAGAAATACGTAGAATACAAATCAGTGGGCGAACGTTAGATATCACTAGAGTTTTAATATCTGAATAAGGTAATTACGGGAGTCAATGTCGCCTGTTAATTAATGAGCACTGATCGCTTAGTACGTCCCAAATGGAATGGTTAAATATGAGTTACACTGGGCAAGGTTTTAGCCACTTTATAGAAAGTTAATAAGTGAGTATCAAACTAGTACTATAACACTTAGTACTAGCAACATGAATCTTGAATAGTATTTGTAGATCTGGTCCTAGTTATCTTGCTTCCGGTGATGTTGGGGGCTAACGACTGGTTCCGCGGCCGTCCAGGGGGCCCATATGTGTGAAGTTCTCAAATACGTGGGCAGGTCCTTCTATCCAAATCTGCCACGGAGTCTGCCGGCTCTGGAATCTTTCAACTCCGGAACAACACAAGGTGACAAGGGCAGAGCTAGAGGTTAACTGCAGGGTAGTGACCACTGGTTGGTGTCTAGCTTTCAACTGATTTGACTGGGGGCGGGAGCTAGATTTATAGGCTCGGTTCTGGACCCTGTAGACAGTAGGGATCTCGAGTCTTATGGACTTATTTGAGCTCTCAATAGATATGGGGACTAGGTAAGATGGTATTTACTGTTGTGGCACATGGCTATAGGAAGCCTTTATATTTTCATATAACTGAGCCTTAGTAAGAGGTACTATTTTGGCTATACTGGAAGTATTTAGGGGAGAGAGACTGGATCTACTTTGCGAGGAGGATGGGGACAGCTGTGATAGGAGCGTCTCTCTTAGATTGTTCAATCTTCATTCTATGGTATAGCTGAGGTGCTAATTTAGTGATCAGAGTATGCAAGAAAGGTAAATGGTTTATTGTGAGTTAATAGAGGTTAGTAAAGGTGTTAGTCATGCATGGTTAGTTCATTGATAGGAAGAATTCCTGTGCTACCTGGCAATGACTCAGAAGTCAAAACAGGGGCCAGGTATACCTCCGCGGGGGTGGGGGTCTCCCTCCTCGGGTGGGCAAAAAGGGGGAGCTGGGCGCCCTCTCTCTGTGATAGTCGTCCGGCGGCTGTGGCTAGGGGCTTGCCATATCACCAGTGTTTGTAATAACCCTGTGTATGAGACAGATGTGGGTGTCCTTAATACCAAAACCGAAGGTGCCTTGGCTAGCTGGTTTTACTCGGCTGGTTGTTAATTGTAGGGTTTGCTGGATGTGGTGGAGACTGGGTTGCTAACTCTGCCACATTTATCTGGAAGTATGGCAATAGAAGTTAGTTACTGGCGAGGCGGCTAGCCTCGCACCGACGACCATTGGGTGCAGGGTTGTGAATTGGTTGTAAGAGAATAGATGGCATGCTAGGGGCTAGTAAAGTTCTAATGTTGTTCTGGCCTGCTAAGTGAAGGTAGGCTGGATAGGAGTATATATATAAAAGGTTGGAGAGCGTTAGCAACGGGCAATTCAAGGATCTTCAAGAGGTATGAGAGAGAGGCTAGGTCGGACAAGAGTAGAGAAGCGCGGGGTCTTATAATGAGAGGGGAGGAGTGCAGGGGGGCTATAGGGGAATTTGACCCTAAGGTCTCTGGGCGTGGAGGTGGCATTAGGCTGCAGTTGATATGGAAGTTTGAAAAGGCAGTAGAATACGTTAGCCAAATGCTACCGGGGAATGCAACTATGGGGTGGTATATGAGTCTGGAAAAGATAGAGTTATGTGATCAGTCCGAGGGGTTATGGATACTATTAGTTGGTCCTGGGAACTGCGTTTTCTATGAAATATATATATACCAACAACAGCGGCAGTTCGTAGGGGTACTTAGTTATTGTTTCGGGGTACTTATGACAGATACTGGTAACAAGGTTATCTTATACAATCTCTGGTTGGGGTAAGAGGTGTATGACACGAAGTAAATTGGCGTAGTGTGGACTGTGGATACGAAGGAGGCAAGGGGAAGACGTATGACAATTGTGGAAAAGTAAATGGAAAAAGGTGAACACAATGGCGGATAAAAATACTTAACCTAAGGATTGAATACATAGATTTATGGGGCGATGGGTCTTCAGAAGCTTAGTCTGGCAAGACAAGATGTTAGGGAATGTTAATATTAATACTTAAACTAAGGATTGCATACATCGATGAACGACGACATTATAGTCGTCGTCCTAATAAGGTGATGAAACCTGGTTGATCTGTACTTGGCACAATACGACACAAGGACAGTGCCGCTATGTCGTATCAATACTGGTGGCAGTTAATATTATAGAGACACTTAGTTACTAGAGGAACAATGCAAGGGGGCGACTGAGCACGGGTTACATATATCTATACTCGTCATGGGAAATGATATACAAGGTCTAGGGACAGGCGTGGGTGTTTTAACTTCTAAGATATATAACATCTACTTCTCGGATGTAAGAACATACATAGATATAATTATGGCTGTCTGATGTGTTGGCATTGGCTCAACGTCGGGACAGGGCATGGGTGTTTTTAATATGAATGTATATTCCTGTTCATCATCTTTGTAGTTAGGAGTGTAGGACACGAAGGGGTAGTGTACATGAGGTGTGGAAAAATGGTCAGTTTAGAAGGGGTATCTAGGTGCGGCCTGGAGCTGCTTAGCCCTGCGGGCTTGGGCCTGTCTGAATTGGCTGGCTCGGTCAGCTGGTCCTTTCGTTCTGTAGACCTTTCCTTTGGGTGTTTCTGTGTGGTGTTCGTTCGTGGCTTCTGTGGTGGGTCTCTCGTTCTGGGGCATTTTACTTCCCTCTCCTTCATTATAGGCTCGTCCTCGAGCCTCAAGGGTGAAGTAAAAAGAAGCATAGTCATGGTGGGAAGGTAGATGTTTGTCGTGGGACTTGAGTCGCTTGACGATGTTTTATTTTGAGGGGAAGAACGTTTTACAGGTGAAGGTAAAGTGTTTAACAATGTATAGAACAAATTTAAAAGATAGTCAGAAAAGTGTAGGTTAACAAGAAAAGTAGTATGACTAAGGGAAAAAAATATAATATATACAGTATATGGAAAACATGTAAATTTAAGAAAGAACAGATAATTAAGAACACAGGAAAATTAAGAAGAGGTAAAGTGTTTAACAATGTATAAAACAAATTTTAAAGATAGTCAGAAAAGTGTAGGTTAACAAGAAAAGTCGTATGACTAAGGGAAGAAAAATATAATATACAGTATATGGAAAACATGTAAATTTATAGAATCATGCCCAATCGCTTAGGAATTGAAAAAAAAAAATAAGTACAATAATATCCTCATCATCATCAGGGGGTGTTATTTAGGGTCGCCGTTAGTCTGGGTGACGGTCTGGTAATAGGGATGGTGGTGGTTGTGGCTTTGACCTTGGAGTTTCACTTTCACTTTGGAAGGGCGGGGTGGATATACCGTTAGTTCTGTCGTTAGGAATGTGGGTCTGGGGGCGAGCTGGCCCGGGGCCAGTTTTGGAGGGGGGTCTAAGTGGTTTCGGTCGGGGGTAGTGATAGGGGGGTTTTAAAGATGAAACTGGCAGGTCGAGTCGGGGTTGTTGTTGCGGAAGAGGTTGGTGCTGGGGAGGGGTTGAATTGTGTAGAGAGTTGTGGTCGTGAGTGGGGTTTGGGGAAGGGTGAGTAAGGCTGAAGGTTGAGAGTTTACTATGATCGGGTGGTTTGGAGGTTTGGGGTGTGGGGATTTGATAGGGAGATGGTGGGGGGGGGGGGGGGTCTGGGCAGGCAGGGTTGTGGTTTGAGAGGGGTTGAATTTGGACTGATTTTATTTTCGGGAGAGACATGGATGGGATTTCGAGGAGTGGTTGAAGTTGAGAGGTTGATTATGTTGTTTGGGGCGAGAGAGAGAGTATTTTGGGGTTTAGCCAAGGTGGAAAAAGTTTTGTGGTTGGATTGGGATGGGAGTGGTATTTTGTCGAGCGGGATCTTTGGGGGTGGAATTTGGGGCGGGTGGGGTAACGGTGAAGAGGGGGGTAAGATAGGGGGGAAAAAGGAGGTAGGGGTTATGTACGGGGGTGATTGTTCGTTCTGAATGTGGTCGTGAGAGGTTAGGCTGGCAGGGTGGGAATTGGTGGAGGTTGAAAGTTTAGCTGAGCTCATGATGGTGGGGGACCGACTGGTGAGCAGGTGTTCGGTACGCATGAGAGGGGGGGGGGGGGGGGAAATCACTTTGGTGAGGGTCACGCGTGAGGGGGGGATTAACGGCGCGTGTGGGAGGATCAGAGTGGTGGGGTGTGTCGGTGGCAGTGACGGTTTGTTTAGACTTTAGAGGTTATATGGGGTTGGTGCGTTTGTCTGTCATGAGGGGGTGAGTCAAGTGTGGGGTTTTGAAGTTTATTAGGGGTGTGAATTGTGGGGGGGGGTGGAAGGGAGCTACTGACGGAAAACTGTCACAAGGGAAATTTTGTTGGTGGGGGAATAGCTGAGCATTTCTGGGGGAAGGGGGGGAACATGGTTGGGTCCCTAGGTCGTCACGCGTGAGGGGAGGATCAGAGTGGTGGGGTGTGTCGGTGGCAGTGACGGTTTGTTTAGAGGTTATATGGGATTGGTGGGTTTGTCTGTCATGAGGGGGTGAGTCAAGTGTGGGGTTTTGAAGTTTATTAGGGGTGTGAATTGTGGGGGGGGGTGGAAGGGAGCTACTGACGGAAAACTGTCACAAGGGAAATTTTGTTGGTGGGGGAATAGCTGAGCATTTCTTGGGGAAGGGGGGGGAACATGGTTGGGTCCCTAGGTCGTCACGCGTGAGGGGAGGATTAACGGCGCGTGTGGGAGGGTCAGGGTGGTGAGAGGTGAGCGAGTTAGAAAACGGGATTTGTTGGGGGGACTGCGGCGGGTTGGTGGGGGAGGAGTTAGGTGTAGAACACGGGTTATTGGTAGAGGACTGATGTATTGATTTGGGGTTGTTAATAGGACGAATTTTGGGAATTTTCTTGGTGTCAGTCTCGATCTGGTTAAAGGTTATGTAGGACTGGGGAGGATTAGTGGGGGCAGAGTTAGGCATAGGACATGGGTTATTGAGGGAGGAGTGATGTACTGATTTGGGGTTGTTAACAGGACGAGTTTGGGGAATTTTCTTGGTGGCAGTCTCGGTCTGGTTAGAGGTTATCTGGGACTGGTGAGTTTGTTTGACATGAGAGGGCGAGTCAAGTGTGGGGTTTCGAAGTTTTCTAGGGGTGTGAATTGTGTGGGGGTGGAAGGGAGCTACTGACTGAAAACTGTCACAAGCTACTGACGGAAAACTGTCACAAGGGAAATTTTGTTGGTGGGGGAATAGCTGAACATTTCTGGGGGCATGGGGAAAACATGTTTTGGTAGGCCTACATAGGTAGGCATAGCTAGAATACGGGGCTTGTTGGGGGGGCTGCGGAGGGATGGTGGGGGAAGAGTTAGGTGTAGAACAGGGGTTATTGGTAGAGGACTGATGTATTGATTTGGGGTTGTTAACATGACGAATTTGGGGAATTTTCTTGGTGTCAGTCTCGGTCTGGTTAAAGGTTATGTGGGACTGGGGAGGATTAGTGGGGGCAGAGTTAGGCATAGGACATGGGTTATTGAGGGAGGAGTGATGTACTGATTTGGGGTTGTTAACAGGACGAGTTTGGGGAATTTTCTTGGTGGCAGTCTCGGTCTGGTTAGAGGTTATCTGGGACTGGTGAGTTTGTTTGACATGAGAGGGCGAGTCAAGTGTGGGGTTTCGAAGTTTTCTAGGGGTGTGAATTGTGTGGGGGTGGAAGGGAGCTACTGACTGAAAACTGTCACAAGCTACTGACGGAAAACTGTCACAAGGGAAATTTTGTTGGTGGGGGAATAGCTGAACATTTCTGGGGGCATGGGGAAAACATGTTTTGGTAGGCCTACATAGGTAGGCATAGCTAGAATACGGGGCTTGTTGGGGGGGCTGCGGAGGGTTGGTGGGGGAAGAGTTAGGTGTAGAACAGGGGTTATTGGTAGAGGACTGATGTATTGATTTGGGGTTGTTAACAGGACGAATTTTGGGAATTTTCTTGGTGGCAGTCACGGTCTGGTTAGAGGTTATCTGGGGTTGGTGGGTTTGTTTGACATGCATAGAAAAAGGATGGGGTTTATGGGGTAACACAATTGGAAGATGATCGTTGGTGGATGGCTGGGCAGGGGAAAATTTAGGAATGGTCAGAGAGTATAGAGGCAAGGAAGAGTGCACTGGGGTTGGACTTTCACCGGAAGTCATTTTGGAAGGGTGCACGGAGTCTTGGATAGGGGCTGAAGGGTTGGATAGGGGATTCATCGAACTGAGTAGGCACTCTTCTCTGATGGAGAGCATATGTTCTTCGAATAAGCCATACGGGTCGAGATGGGCGGTGATGGGGGGTGGGAGGATGTTTAACAATGCGGTGAATAAGAGTTCATTTTGTTGGTCGTAATCTTCATAGCTATACGTGGTCCTCACGTATCTGTAGAGTTGTATGAGGGTCACATTTATATCCCCTTCATACTTGATCTCGTCGACTTTTATTATTTTGGGGGCGACGGGGGAACCCAAAAGTGGATCTAAGGTCCGGATCACGAAGGATCGAAACTGGTTCCAGGTAAACTCTGGCGTACACTGTTTCACAGTTTGGCAAACAAATTCTTTCCAGGTAGGCTGATCAACAAGTTGGGAAACGGCTTCTCTCAACTGTATAATATCCGAAATTGCAACGGCGATTTTTTCGCGGTCATTTTGAAGTACCACATCGTACACTGGCTTTATTATGTCTAAGTAAGTGGTGATATCATACGTGTTTACATCATACTTGGGAATGTGTGTGAGTGGCTGAAAATTTCGCGATGTTGCCATGCTTCTACTGTTCCAAACTTGCAGTGTAATGCAACCTTTTATCCGAATCAAGAACCACCGCTGCCGCCAATGTTATGCCCTGTTTTTCTACAGGTTTAACTTGGGTAATGTGAGTTCTAAATGACTGGGTATATAAGGCTGCATGCACAATACAAGATATGAGGAATAGAGAACACAAAGAAACACATGGTAGCAAGTTACATGATCACGTTTATTTATATACCACTGCATAATACTCGTGCAAGACAATATAATAGAATCGAACAACACTAGCATAAGTGGATCTGGATGGAGCCTAGTCTCCCACTTCCAACGTTCAGGTATTAATCTTCTGATCACTGGCTTAATTAGCAAGTTTTATCTTCTGAAAGAC
Source organism: Paralithodes platypus (assembly GCA_032716605.1). NCBI lineage: Eukaryota > Metazoa > Arthropoda > Malacostraca > Decapoda > Lithodidae > Paralithodes > Paralithodes platypus. The sequence continues at coordinate 50,236,274 of CM064521.1, forward strand.
CTCAATATATTCATGTAATTCAATTTCACTGATTTGATCTCTTACTGGCTGGTCGCGTGCCCAAGTAGCAGCTCACAGTTAGGATTAGACACGCGTATATTGTAGAACACGGAAATCTCTAGTAACCTCATGGGGGTACTGATCTAAGTTTTATATTCTTATGGCAGAAATACGTAGAATACAAATCAGTGGGCGAACGTTAGATATCACTAGAGTTTTAATATCTGAATAAGGTAATTACGGGAGTCAATGTCGCCTGTTAATTAATGAGCACTGATCGCTTAGTACGTCCCAAATGGAATGGTTAAATATGAGTTACATTGGGCAAGGTTTTAGCCACTTTATAGAAAGTTAATAAGTGAGTGTCAAACTAGTACTATAACACTTAGTACTAGCAACATTGAATAGTATTTGTAGATCTGGTCCTAGTTATCTTGCTTCCGGTGATGTTGGGGGCTAACGACTGGTTCCGCGGCCGTCCAGGGGGCCCATATGTGTGAAGTTCTCAAATATGTGGGCAGGTCCTTCTATCCAAATCTGCCACGGAGTCTGCCGGCTCTGGAATCTTTCAACTCCGGAACAACACAAGGTGACAAGGGCAGAGCTAGAGGTTAACTGCAGGGTAGTGACCACTGGTTGGTGTCTAGCTTTCAACTGATTTGACTGGGGGCGGGAGCTAGATTTATAGGCTCGGTTCTGGACCCTGTAGACAGTAGGGATCTCGAGTCTTATGGACTTATTTGAGCTCTCAGTAGATATGGGGACTAGGTAAGATGGTATTTACTGTTGTGGCACATGGCTATAGGAAGCCTTTATATTTTCATATAACTGAGCCTTAGTAAGAGGTACTATTTTGAGCCAGCCGTCCGGCTGGCTCAGTTGATAGCGTGCCTGATTCCCATCTTGCAGGTCTCGCGTTCAATCCCCGCTCAGATTGAAAAGTTTTTCTGGGATATAGCCGGCGGTTACCATCTCCCCATGAGCAAGGGGGATGGGTAATGGTCTCTGGTAGACTAAAGAAAGCCAAGCGCTTGTGAATCCTCGAAGGAGGAGATACGGGCGCTATATAAGTAACCAGACGATTATTATTATTATTATTATACTGGAAGTATTTAGGGGAGAGAGACTGGATCTACTTTGCGAGGAGGATGGGAACAGCTGTGATAGGAGTGTCTCTCTTAGATTGTTCAATCTTCATTCTATGGTATAGCTGAGGTGCTAATTTAGTGATCAGAGTATGCAAGAAAGGTAAATGGTTTATTGTGAGTTAATAGAGGTTAGTAAAGGTGTTAGTCATGCATGGTTAGTTCATTGATAGGAAGAATTCCTGTGCTACCTGGCAATGACTCAGAAGTCAAAACAGGGGCCAGGCATACCTCCGCGGGGGTGGGGGTCTCCCTCCTCGGGTGGGCAAAAAGGGGGAGCTGGGCGCCCTCTCTCTGTGATAGTCGTCCGGCGGCTGTGGCTAGGGGCTTGCCATATCACCAGTGTTTGTAATAACCCTCTGTGTATGAGACAGATGTGGGTGTCCTTAATACCAAAACCGAAGGTGCCTTGGCTAGCTGGTTTTACTCGGCTGGTTGTTAATTGTAGGGTTTGCTGGATGTGGTGGAGACTGGGTTGCTAACTCTGCCACATTTATCTGGAAGTATGGAAATAGAAGTTAGTTACTGGCGAGGCGGCTAGCCTCGCACCGACGACCATTGGGTGCAGGGTTGTGAATGGGTTGTAAGAGAATAGATGGCATGCAAGGGGCTAGTAAAGTTCTAATGTTGTTCTGGCCTACTAAGTGAAGGTAGGCTGGATAGGAGTATATATATAAAAGGTTGGAGAGCGTTAGCAACAGGCAATTCAAGGATCTTCAAGAGGTATGAGAGAGAGGCTAGGTCGGACAAGAGTAGAGAAGCGCGGGGTCTTATAATGAGAGGGGAGGAGTGCAGGGGGGCTATAGGGGAATTTGACCCTAAGGTCTCTGGGCGTGGGGGTGGCATTAGGCTGCAGTTGATATGGAAGTTTGAAAAGGCAGTAGAATACGTTAGCCAAATGCTACCGGGGAATGCAACTATGGGGTGGTATATGAGTCTGGAAAAGATAGAGTTATGTGATCAGTCCGAGGGGTTATGGATACTATTATTTGGCCCTGGGAACTGCGTTTTCTATGAAATATATATATACCAACAACAGCGGCAGTTCGTAGGGGTACTTAGTTATTGTTTCGGGGTACTTATGACAGATACTGGTAACAAGGTTATCTTATACAATCTCTGGTTGGGGTAAGAGGTGTATGACACGAGGTAAATTGGCATAGTGTGGACTGTGGATACGAAGGAGGCAAGGGGAAGATGTATGACAATTGTGGAAAAGTAAATGGAAAAAGGTGAACACAATGGCGGATAAAAATACTTAACCTAAGGATTGAATACATAGATTTATGGGGAGATGGGTCTTCAGAAGCTTAGTCTGGCAAGACAAGATGTTAGGGAATGTTAATATTAATACTTAAACTAAGGATTGCATACATCGATGAACGACGACATTATAGTCGTCGTCCTAATAAGGTGATGAAACCTGGTTGATCTGTACTTGGCATAATACGACACAAGGACAGTGCCGCTATGTCGTATCAATACTGGTGGCAGTTAATATTATAGAGACACTTATAGTTACTAGAGGAACAATGCAAGGGGGCGACTGAGCACGGGTTACATATATCTATACTCGTCATGGGAAATGATATACAAGGTCTAGGGACAGGCGTGGGTGTTTTAACTTCTAAGATATATAACATCTACTTCTCGGATGTAAGAACATACATAGATATAATTATGGCTGTCTGATGTGTTGGCATTGGCTCAACGTCGGGACAGGGCATGGGTGTTTTTAATATGAATGTATATTCCTGTTCATCATCTTTGTAGTTAGGAGTGTAGGACACGAGGGGGTAGTGTACATGAGGTGTGGAAAAATGGTCAGTTTAGAAAGGGTATCTAGTTGCGGCCTGGAGCTGCTTAGCCCTGCGGGCTTGGGCCTGTCTGAATTGGCTGGCTCGGTCAGCTGGTCCTTTCGTTCTGTGGACCTTTCCTTTGGGTGTTTCTGTGTGGTGTTCGTTCGTGGCTTCTGTGGTGGGTCTCTCGTTCTGGGGCATTTTACTACCAGAAACCACAAATAAGTATACACACAGATGTTAATCTCAAACACAATAAACAGTGTCCTGATAGAAAACGGGGAAATGCGAGGCTAGTTTCCGCCTAAGGTAAATAATAGTTATTGCGAGGGCATGAGGGCATATACGCGGCACTGAAGTTATGTAAAATAAGACACTGTTTGATATCTGAATAACAATACGTTAATTCAACTTATACAGGAGATTAAACTCCGAGAACTCAAAGAGTAATAATTATGAATATAAATTCATGAAGGGGTTAAATAAATCTATTAGTCATGTATGCGTGGCTGGGAATCCTCGCCGAGAGGTAAGTTACTGCGACGTGAATAAATAGAGCTTAAGACAACTCAAAATAATACACAAATTGAATTCTACTTCATGAAGTGTGTTAAATAAAAAGAGTCAAATTAAGAGACTGAATAGTAAAACACTCTGTGAACAACTTACGTACCCAAAAGATGATGTTACATAAAAACAAGATCTGAATAAGTGTTCAATTGTTTTACGTGTAATGGTGCATGTTTTTATTCCCGAATAAACATATGTATATCTCTCCATATATAGGAGCCTATATTCGAAGTGATATATATATATATAATAATATATATCTATATACAGTATATATATATATATATATATATATATATATATATATATATATATATATATATATCGATTCCACAGATAGGGGTGTATATGTTCTCTCTAAAACGAGCGACGGGTAACTAGGAGAAGGAAAGAATGGAAAATCTTTAGTATTACGTTAGTGTTAACCTCAACATATCTAGTTAACCCTAGTTGAAATCATCTTCTCACTTGAACATTAGGCTACCATAGTGCAGTGGGAATATGAACATGATTAGATTAATATCCAGTATTCGAGAATGGATAATAAGTCGTAGGCGTGTGCATAAAGCTTTAACCGTCTTGGTGGTGTAAGAGTTAAGGTGTCTAAAAATCTGTGTGTGATAACCCGGGTTCGAATCCTGGTGGATCACATATATTATCCTGAATATTAGTCCTAGGGGGTAGAGGAGAAACGGATATAAAGTAAATGTTCAGACCTGGAAAGATGAAATGGCCTAGGCTATAAATATGATACCGGTCGACGTTGGTCTTACGTGTTAAATTGTATATGTAGGCTATCTGTGGTAGTCCCAGTAATATCTATGAAGTACTTCTAGTATTAAAGGAACTTAGCTGTGATGCAAAGAGTGTAGGTTAGGTGATGGACATGTCGATAGGCGAAGATCAGTGAAGTTCTGTTGTTATGTGGCAGCAACTGGTGGTTTGTTGTGAGCGTGACGAAGTCTCTGTGTGAAGTGTCCTGAGATTCCCTCTTATCGTAACAATATAAATATATTTAAAGGGTTCTATATCGCCCCCCCGTGATTAAATAATAAGGGAAAATAAACTAAGATATAATTGGTGCAACCACAGTAATACTTATCCACAAAGATAAATAAAGTAATGCGTATAAACAAAAAAGGAACCAGCTGTCGTGAACCCGGGAAATTCAAACTACGGTATATATACCAGCTAGGATTCACGACATACTCCGCCACCAGTTATATACAAAGTATTTACAATTGTCCCGTCCCGATCATGGATCGCCACAACTGGGAGGAACCCAAAGCAGCCCGACGTGACGGCCTCTGAGGGATATCGCCTCGGTCCGCTCCAGTAGCAGGAAAGATATTATCAGAGTTCGGCTTGTTGTCGCCATCCACTACCTCTAAATCTATCTCTAGTGGGTATAGCTTAACCACCGGTCTGGTGGTCAAACCGGCTCCTGTTTTTACCTGAACTACCCTACATTCGTGGTCAGGACCACGAAGAAGTTTCATTATCCGACCTATACGCCAAAAAAGTCGGGGGCCGTCATCATGTACTAGAACGACGTCCCCAACTTGCGGCGATGCTATCCCTCTTTTTACCATTAAGTGACGATGTTGCTCCCTGAGTGATATTAAATAATCAGTGCTCCACCTTTTCCACAGGTCGTGTGAGAGCTTTGTAACATATTGGAAGCGTTGGTTGACGGAATCGTTGTTACGCCAAGTCGTGTCCTTGAGATCTTCATCCGTGACTTCCCGCCTTGGAAAGCTTCTGATCCGCCTCCCATGAACCAGTTGTGAAGGAGTGATGGGTAGAGGGTCTTCAAGATCACTGTAGCTGTAGCCAAGCGGGCGATCATTGACTGTGGCCTCGAGCTCCAGTAATACCGTATTCAGTTCCTCTGTGGTAACCAATGCTCGACCCAGTACCTTCTTCAAGCCAGCCTTTAGGATGCCAATGACCCTTTCCCATATGGCACCGAACCATGGCGCCCTGGTCGGTATAAACCGCCACTCGCACTTGAATTCCGCTAGAGTACCTTTTAACCTTGCATCATCCATCAACTCCCGTAATGTACTGGCTCCGCTAACAAATGTGGTGGCATTATCACTCATCATAATCTCAGGGTAACCCCTCCTGCTACTAAACCTACGGAACGCATGCAAAAATGATTCGCAGGAGGGGTTAGACACCGTTTCTACATGGACCGCTCTAGTAACTGCACAGGTGAATAAGACTACATATAGTTTACTTACAGCACCCCCCTTCTCTTTTACTGGCAAGGCACCTGTGTAGTCAACCCCCATTACCTGGAAAGGACTCACTTCCTGAACCCTAAACTCCGGCAACGGAGGGGCCTGTACAGCACGGTATGATGTACCTTGCAATCTCTTGCAGATGATACATCCCCCTAAGGCTTTCTTTACTACCTGTCTAATCTTGGGGATCCACCATCTTTGCCTTATGTAATTTACAACATAACTAACACCACTATGGTTACACACATTGTGGCAGTAATTACTAAGGAGAGTGGCTATACGATGTTTATTAGGAATAAGGATAGGGTACTTGGCGTTATTATGTAAAGCTGAAAAGTGTAGCCTACCTCTACAGCGTATCATGCCTACCTCCATATAGAGGCCAAACTGCTTCACTATATTGCTTGGTGTGCCCTGTCCTTTTGACAAATAGTGGTGTTCTTCAGAGTAAGCTTCTCTCTGAGCTACCTTAATCATGGCTGACTCTGCTGCTCTTAATTCCGGCACCGTCAAGTATGCCGGTTTTGCCTGATAATTCCCTTGTGTCTTCTCTTTAAGAGTCTTAATAAGCCTAAGGACCCATGCCATTACATGCCATGACTTCATATATGAGCCATACCGGTCCCAATTCAATATGGCAGTAGGGGCAACCGGTACCGGCAATGACAGGGTTCCTTCTTGACTCAAGTTACAACCCACAGTGGTGTCCCCTCCTAATGAGCCCCCTATTGGGCCATGATCAGGCCATAGCATTTGGTGAGGTAGCCATATGGGCCCTCCCCACCAAAGCAAAGAAGCAACTAAGGACACATATGAAATCCCTCTGGTAACTAGATCACTGGGGTTGTCCTCTGTGGACACATAACGAAAATGAGTGCTGGGGACTAATGACTTTATCTCATCAACTCTATTTTGAACATATATAGGCAAAATCTTTTTACTAGACAATCAGCATAGGGTTATCTGGCTGTCCGACCAGAGGTATACATTCTCTATGATCAGCTCGTCCGTGTAGGCCTCACATACATAACATGCGAGACGAGCTGCGACAAGAACAGCAGTCAACTCCATCTTAGGTATGGTGAGGGACTTAATAGGCACCACCTTAGCTTTGGCCATTACTAACCTACTCACCTCATCACCAACCGCATAGGCCGCTACACCATATGCTACTGAGCTAGAGTCACTAAATAGGTGCAGCGTAACCCTCTTAGAATTAGTGACCTGACGGGGAAACATGATACCTGTACTATCTATCATATCGTTATAAATACCCTGCCAGTTAGCTCTCATGTCATCTGGAATGGGGACATCCCACCCACACTCTATACCCTTCAGGTGCAACAGTTCCCGTAAACTCTCATTATTTGTGACCCACTCACGTAAAGACAGGTTAGCGCTGGAAAATATTCTACGGGCATCCCAACATTGTTGTCGCAAATCACCTACATCATCACCAGTCCCCTGTAAGTTATCAATATACAACCCCCTTTTTAGCTTATGAACTACTTCACTGTTCTCCTGTATCATAGACAGGTGTTTTTGAATGGTAGCATTAAGGAGGAACTGGGAACAGGTGGCCCCGAACAGAACTGCACGGAACCGGTAGACAATGAAAGGACTTGCAACATCCAAGGGATCAACGGGCCACAGAAACCTAGTAGCATCCCTATCCTTCTCACTCAACCCCACCATGAGAAATGCTTTCTCAATATCACTCACCCAGGCAAATTGATGGCATCTAAAGCGCAGAAGCACCTGGGTGAGGTCAGCCACTAGCGATGGACCTGTATGGAGACAGTCATTCAGACTGAACGCCTTCTCGTCCATCCTAGCCGAACAGTCAAACACTATCCGTACAGGCGTAGTAACACTATCCTTGGTAATACCATGGTGAGCTAAGTAGTGAATGGGATGACCAGCTTGATTCCTGTTTTCTACCCTTTCAATAAACCCCCTTTCTATCTGATTATCCAGAACCTTTGTATACTGTTGACAGAAGTTGGGATCCTTTATAAACTTACGCTGCAAGCCTCTCATTCTGCCCAGGGCTAACTTAACACCTTACGAGCGGCCTATGCGGTTTATTTATGTGTACCGCACAGCGGGGTGTTTTTAGCCAAAATAGGGCTGTTTACGTGATCATTTTCATGCCTAAATAAGACTCAGAACGTAAAACAAGTACCTATCCCTGAAAGGGCATAAACAGAGCTTTCGAATGACACCATAACGATCCTTGTATGATGGATAGTTTTCTTGCAATAACCGTGCAACGCGAGTGCAAAAAGCAGGTAATTCGGTACTTTCAGTACATAATTGAGTATGTAGCGAGTGAGAGAGGGAGGAGGGAGCTGAGATTTGTGTCAGTATGTTCGCCGCGGTGGTCTGGAGCAGTCATACGCTCGCTAGTCTCCTGCCACCACTTGTCTCTCTCTCTCAGCCACATTACGTGCTGAAATTGCCACTCGAGTTATGTCGAGCGCCGCCACATAGTCCAGCTTTATTTAACTCGACTTATGTTGCTCGCCGCTAAATAAGGGTTAAAGTTATCAGGTAATTTATCTATGTTATCCCTCCACGGCAGTTCCACTATATACTGTCGCTGTGCTTCGGAATACTGTACCGTTTCAGAAAATCTATTTAATACTCTCTCCCCACCCTTACCAGTCTCATTAGGACTTATACCAATATGGTCCAAGTCCCATAGAGCTGTCAGATCCTTTAATTCTGGAGAATTCCTGCCAATATCTTCCTGTATCTCCACTAAAGAGTCTACTGCTAACTTAAGAACAGTGACTAACTCTACATGGGTCTCTTCTATATCTGACTGATAAGTGCCACTCAGTGCGTAACCATAAATTGTGGGTAACATAACTATACTTCCTTCCCTGACATAGCCTGAATGTACAAAGTGGTAATAAAAGTCCGCTCCAATCAGTAACCCTATCATATCTCCATCAGTGATACCTGGATCTTCTAATTTGTAACCCCGAGCCTTGATAGCATTTACCTCCATCTCTAATCCCCTCCCTGTCTTGTATACTGGTAACTCCTCCACCACAACGGCTCTCAAATTACGTACCCTTCTTCTGTGATGATAGGTTAACTCTACTATTTCATACTCAGTACTACCAAGTGAGCCAGTAAATCCCTGGAGCTTTAGCTGTTCCTTACTGACCCTAACGTAATCAAGCTGCGATAAAGCAGAGCGCAAGATGAAGGTACGTTGCGAACATTGGTCCAACAAAGCTCTTACTTTACTGGTATGACCGTTTCTGTCGGTCAAGGGAATCTGAATGGTAGGCAACAACACTGCATTACAGCCCGAAGTCACAGCCATGGTCACTGTTGGTTCAGGGGCCACTGGTTGTCCAGTTTGTTCAAGGCGTGGCGTCGGACACAAATAATTAAAATGTTTCTGTTGGCAGAATCGGCACGGCCTAATTTTAGGGTTAGTACACCCCTGGCTGCCATGTTCAGACGACAGGCACCCGACGCACAATTTCTACTGCCTTGCTCTATTGGCCTTGGCGGGACTGTTCTTGTATTTTGCACACTTTGCCCAAAAATGTCCTGTCTTTAAACACAACTTACATCCATACTTCTGCTTGGTATCGGGTTTCTGATACACTGCATATGCTGCTGTGGCGGTCGCCCCAAACTGTTCTAGTGGATTATGTCTACTTTCTAGATTGCACACTTCAGTCTTAAACACACGAACATATTCATCCACATCCAGCCAGTTGTCTTTTAATTCACGCTTAATCACTTCAGAGAGTGCACTAGGAAGTTTATTATGCAACAGTACTGCACACATTAGCAACATACACCTCAGACACCTGGGACCACAAGGCATACAAGCACTCACTAACATATCAAACTACAGCTATTCACAACACATACCAGACATTTGGAAGCATGGTATCATCATCACATTCCCCAAACCCAACAAAGACCCCACGCTACCCTCCTCGCACCGCCCCATCACACTTCTTTGCTCCCCCTCCAAAGTCATGGAACGCCTAGTATTACAACTAATTACACCTGACCTACCCCTACCTCCAACACAACATGGCTTTAGGCCACTGCACTCCACAAACACTCTTCTCACAGACCTTACACAAAGAGCTTTCGACGGCATCAACTCAGCTAGACCACCACACAGATCACTATTAGCCACACTCGACATTAGTAAAGCCTTCGATGCCATCCCCCGCCACAACCTAACAAACAAAATCTACAACACAAACATGCACAACAACACAAAAAGGTGGCTGGCCAACTTCCTAGCAGGCAGATGTGCACACATATCTTTGCCGGTCAGTCATCTAAAATCAGAAACTTTCCAAACGGAGTCCCACAAGGATCCGTCCTATCGCCCGCACTCTTTAATCTGTACATACACGATAACTACAACCAATACGCCCCAAATAAACTTAGCCTCCTATGCAGATGACATAACACTCACATGCACACACCATGACCCAAAAAGATCAACAGATCTCCTTCAACCCTATCTCAACACACTACATGGTTGGTGCACTACAAACAGACTTAATCTAGCCCCAGCCAAATCCACCGCAACCCTGCTCACAAGTTGGACAGGAGAACACGAATACATCCCTCAACTCACCATAAACAACACACCCCTAACACATACACACACACCCAAAATCCTAGGAGTAACATATGATACTCATATGACATTCAAACAGCAGACCACAAATATTGACACCCAGACTTAACGCCCTCAGGTCACTTGCTCACACAAAATTTGGACACAACAAAGAAACTACCACCACAGTATATAAACAATACATAAGATCAGTGATGGAATACGCAAGCCCAGCCTGGGCTTCTAACCTAGCTGAAACTCATCATAAGACCTTACAGACTATTCAAAACAAAGCCCTGAAGATCATTACAGGCTGCACAGCTACTTCACCCACAGATCACCTACATCAAGAAACCAAAATTCTCAAAGTCAAAGACCATCTGGACATGAGAGGCACTCAATTCCTGGCAGCAGCCTCCACGAACCAAGACCACCCACTAAACTACATGGCAACACACCCACAGACACCAAGAAATATCAAAACAACCCAGCACACGGTATCACACACAATTATTGTCCTCTCTCCCTCCCTGCCCACCCCGAACCAACTTCCAGAAGCACATCCATACTCATATCTCTCACCGATCCATCCACTCACTCACAGACAACACGCAGCATGCACGACCTCCCGAAATCCATCCTTCCGAATCCTCCCTTCCTCGCGAGGACAGAGTCCACCTGGCCAGGCTGAGATGCGGACACCATCCAGCTCTCCTGAGCTATCAGAAGAGACTGGATGACTCCGTTGTCGACGCCTGCCCGGGATGTAACACAGCACCCCATACCATTAAACACATCATAGAAGACTGCATTTCACACAACCACTTACGCCAACAACACAATCTACACTCAATGAGAGCTCTGTGGGAAAGCCCGATCGTGGCCATGGCCTTTCTCAGGGACTCGGGGCTGTTCGGCCAGGCAGCTTAGGGAACAACAACAACAACAACAACTGCACACATTTAACTTACTGTTACATCCATAGAGTGTAATGACTCTAACGCACACTCAAATGACGCGGAAAAATCTTTCATAGCACTGACCTCCTGGCTAGGATGCGGGAGATTACACAGTTTCGCTATGTGAGCTGCTTTGATGCGATCCTTTTGACCATAACTGTTTTTCAGTATAGTGACCGCTGGTTCATAACTTGCAGCGACCAAACTAAATCCACTAACAATTTGTAGAGCATCACCACTAAGTTGTCCCTTTAGATACGTAAATTTCTGAATGTCAGTTAAGTCTGTTTGGGAGTGAACACTACAATCAAAGAGCTCCCAGAAACCCACCCACTGTGTTGGATGCCCATCAAAAACTGGCAACTTCAGGGAGGGTAGCTTAATACCCTTCTGTTTCCTACTTGCTGCGCTATCATGAGATCTACCAGTAGTGGTTGTCTGTAGAGCACTATCTAACTCAGCTAACTGACTGTTTACTTGATTAACATACTGCATATCTTTCACCATCTCCTCCTCTAACTGATCATCTGAATATAAGCTATACAACTCTACATTATACGACTCGATATCAGCTAGGGCCTTTTCTAGAGTGAATTTCACACCCCTTACATCATGCAGTGTAGCAGCATGTTCAATAAATTCAGACAGATTAGAGGTAAGCTTAGTAATCCCTCCCTTCTTGGTGGCCCTGAACCGCCGCAATGACTTTATTTTCTCATCCATTCTTAAAAGTTTACGGTAACTAAAGCTTAAGGAACAACAATACTAATCGTCACTGTAGGCTAACCTATTCTAATCTATTCTAAGCCTAGGCTAACCTACTTACACTGATGACGACAGCAACCAAGCAAATTGAAGCATGCAGACCGCGTGCCCCCTGTGAGTTTACAAATGATCAAAGAAAAGGAAAATTACCCTATGTCATATTACTCTACTTTACAATATTTACTTTACTAGGCTAGGCTATATTAAATTTTAACAAATTACAAAGAAAAAGAAAGAAGGATCAAGACTCCTCTGAAGGAGGAACAGCCGCAGCCGTCGTCCTAGTCTTGAGATCTAGCCTATTGCGTCGACTGCTCCTGCTCGGCCCCGTCCTTCTCCTCAAAGAAGGCACGCGCTCTGTCCAGTAGCCTATCTAATACCTTCCGGCTCCCTGGCGCATCTAAATGAACTCCGTCCCACAAGTCGGTCTTACTCATCCCCATGGCAAAGTACCTTTGTTTAGTAAATGGAAGATTTCTTCGCAAGCGGAGGTTCACACCATTCTTTGCCCTATTGTACTCCTCGGGAGTCATAGCCCTAGGGCTTACCCTAGACTCCAGACTGACCACCAGACAGTGACCCCCAGTCCTCTCTTCTATCTCTTCAGCTAGAGACTGGAGCCCGAGGGCCACCCCCTAAAGGTCAGCTTGCAGGGACAAATCATTTCCCCCGAGGATCAGGAACGTAAGATCCGGCTTGTAGGCTAGGAGCTCATCCCAGGCCGAGGTCTGCCTGACAGTGTCTACCCTTGCCCCTGGTCTACATATTTGTTTAACAAAAAAAGCAGGGCACTGCACTGGACGATCCAGCGGAAAATCCCGCACATAGGAATGGCCGAAGAGGGCCACCTTTCTCAAAGGCACAGGGTAATAACCGGACGATGGCACAAACTCTTGGCCAACGCCCCCTGCCCTTGCCGCCTTCCCCGGTGCGCCCCTCGGCATTTGTCCACTGGATCGCCCAGCTCTACACAAAGGCAGACAAATCAGGCCTAACACCCCCCCAATTCCTATCAATATATAACAGATGGCCCAGTATCCTGGTCACACGGCACCAATTATATGCTGAATATTATTCCTAGGGGGTAGAGGAGAAACGGATATAAAGTAAATGTTCAGACCTGGAAAGATGAAATGGCCTAGGCTATAAATATGATACCAGTCGACGACGTTGGACTTACTTGTTAAATTGTATATGTAGGCTATCTGTGGTAGTCCCAGTAATATCTATGAAGTACTTCTAGTATTAAAGGAACTTAGCTGTGATGCAAAGAGTGTAGGTTAGGTGATGGACATGTCGATAGGCGAAGATCAGTGAAGTTCTGTTGTTATGTGGCAGCAACTGGTGGTTTGTTGTGAGCGTGACGAAGTCTCTGTGTGAAGTGTCCTGAGATTCCCTCTTATCGTAACAATATAAATATATTTAAAGGGTTCTATATCGCCCCCCCCCCCCCGTGATTTAATAATAAGGGTAAATAAACTAAGATATAATTGGTGCAACCACAGTAATACTTATCCACAAAGATAAATAAAGTAATGCGTATAAACAAAAAGGAACCAGCTGTCGTGAACCCGGGAAATTCAAACTACGGTATATATACCAGCTAGGATTCACGACATATATGCTTTCATTAATTTCATTGGAGGTGTTTGGTGTTGTGGTGAAATTAATAATAAATAGATTACTTTAATAAAACAAAGACCACATAAAGGAGTTGGAAGAAAGATAGGAGCCTGGTAGAGAATCTGGCGAGCACGTGGTCACAGCTGCAGTTGTCCTTTCTTTCATTATAGGGCTCGTCGCTAGGTTTCACACACAATAGGTAAGCCTCTTCTTTTTCTTTCTTCTTTCTTCGGGGTCACTGGGCTACACTGGTTTACTCTGGTTTGCACTTAGTTTATTACTGTTTAACAGATCAACTGGCGATATCTGTACGGAAGTCTCTATCCGAATTAAGGTATCTAGCTATGCACGTCCTTTCTAAGAAGAGGTACACACCTAGATATTTATCCCTAATTTTGCATACCTTCCCTTGGGCACGGACAGGTAGTAATCCTTTTTGGGATGGGGTTAAGGAGCTGCTCTCTCGGGGTAGTAGGGGCATGGAGCTAAGTTTTGTTTTATTTATCATGAGGTTATGAGTTGCACTAAAAATATGGGAAGGATATTGTTGTGACTGGGTGGACATTACACACTTGTTTCTATTTACTCGAGGTTTCGATATAGCTTGCTGTGGTGTGGAAAAATAAATGACTGTTTGGGGCAGTTATAGGAAATTTGTATTTCATATGATGGTGATTTGGAAAGAAGGTATGTAGGAGAATTTGGCTTGTTAGTTCGCCTGGTCAAAGTTGACTTGCTCATTATGGTAGAAGTTGATGTGAGGATATTGAGGGGGCTGGTGGGGAATTTGCATGAACAATTCATCACTGTAGTCTAACTTTGGGTTGGCCGAAGGATGGGGCCGCGTTTTCTACCTCATTTGTCACTGTGTGTTGTCGAGGCTGGGCCTGGGTGATGGAGAGTTGTTTCGGTCGTGATTCACTCCTTATGCTAGCAATGCGGCATGATGCTATTGCATTGCTATCTGAAGATGGGAGCAGGTGCTTGGCTGGTTTTGGCTTTTGATGATTTAGGCCCGATATCTCACTATATATCACTCAGACCCATGGTTAATTAAAGTTAATTAGTATGCACTCACTATCTTTGATGTATTTGTGTTTTAATTTATATTACACCCATGCATTGAAGATAAGAACATAAGAAACCGGAAATCTGCATAAGGCCGACCGGCCCACATAAGGCAGATCCCATTCACACCCAACCATATCATTCATATGACTATCCAGTTTGCACTTGAAATTTTCTAACATTCCTGAGCTAATCACTGCACTAGGCAATATATTCCACACTTCTACAACGCTGTTCCCAAACCAATACTTACCTATATATTTTCTAAAGTGGAACTTATCCAATTTGAAGCCAATTCTCCCTACCAATAAATGCCTACAGTGGCTGATGGAGGCGCTGAACGCAATGTGTACCACGGTGCATTGTGGGAAATTGGCGACATCTCGGACCTATCCACCCTCTCTCTCGTTCAACAATTCTTTATTACTAGTAGTTAATCGAAATTTCTGTAGCTGACACATAATTTGGCCTATGCATACTGTTGTTTTATATATTTTAAAATAACCCAAAATTATAAATAACATATATTTGTAATACAAAGTCAGCAAGTATTTTCGCACCTATTTTGTTATAATAATTAATCAGCTTATAATTATGTTTGTAGTCATTATCAGCTGCATATGGACTTTCCCTTTATTACTATACTATATAAGCACTTAGTGTAGTCGTATACTGTAACATAAAAACATGTAGAATCACAAATAATCGAGATAAACTGGTTATATCCTAGGTGTTGAGTATTATTAATGTCGACAGTCGTAGCTCTGGTGCTACTTCGGAAGCATCCACTAGAGGTCTCAGGTGAATTCTGGGTAGGGTCAATTGAACGGGTTATCTCGCCGTTATTAAGCTTTAATACCGTATTAATATCTCCCTTATTTATATCTTTCATCCACTTAAACACCTCTATCATATCTCCTCTACATCTTCGTCTTTCTAATGAATGCAAGCCAAGGGTTCTCAGCCTCTCATATGATAAATGTCTAATATTGAGGATCATTTTCGTCATTCTTCGTTGGACTGCCTCCAGAGTCAATATCCATTCTATAATAAGCACATCCAAACTGAACAGCGTAGTCCACATAAGGTCTCACCAATGCTAAGTAAAGCTTCAAGATGACGTTAGCAGTTCTGTTACTCACACTCTTAGATATAAATCCCAGAACCCTGTTTGCCCTGCTTCGAATGCTTATACATTGTTTTCTAGGTTTCAGATTGTTATACCAGGTTTTGCTGGGGTTGTATTGACTTTATAGGTAGGTTCTTACTCGACTGGAGAAGATGAGAACACACAGGAACACAAGCACGAGGGTAATAGAGGATACTATAACACAGAGTACAAACATAGATTATTCTTATTCACAGAAATCATATAAGTAGAGGTGCAATGTTACATAAGACATGGATAGGTTATATATAGCAGTACGATCGAGGATCCTCTAGGTGTCTCAAGGGAAAGATATAGGCAGGTTCCGACGATCTCTGAAGACGTGGCTGCCTGGTATTCCCTACGACTTCCTGATCCATGGGGTGGTCCTGTCATGTGACGGTTACAGAAAGTAGGGGAAGACTTCCTTGTAGATCTTCTGAAGTCTGTAGATGTTAGGGTCTTACATGAAAAAGAGCCTTTTCACCAGTGTCTCACTCTCTCGTAACATAGGATTAAAGTAAGGAGTCGTTTCACCAGTGTCTTACGCTCTCTCTTTCAATCCAGACCTAGACTTCTATGGGAGTCTCTGGAGGAACTTACATGTTGGAGTTTTGGGACATTTATGAGTAAAAACCGTTACACCAGTGTCTTACGCTCTCGTATCGTAAGGACTAAGTATGGAGTTGTTTCACCAGTGTCTTACACCCTCCACTACTAAAGTCCTGACTTAGAGGGAAGCCGTTTCAACCAGTGTCTTACGCTCTTCCAACCAAGTCTTACTGAGGGGGTAGGTTTACTATAACCAAAACGCGTGGCCAGTGCTGCATACTTGAGTTATAGTAATTCCTATATCAAGGCAAAGTGCTCGATATTGGGTTGCACCAGTGCGGCCCAACAAGGATACAGTAAATCCTTGATATCTTTGAGAAAAGGCGTCAAGTAGTTACACCAGTGTCTTACTCCCTCAAGGCACTTGTCTCGGATATTATCTCGAGTCTTCCATATATCTAGTCTACCTGTGTGATCTAGAGTATCGTTCCAACTGTACTGATCATGGTTTTGGCTGGAGAGGTCCTCCAGTTCCGTCGTTCCTTCCGGTTACGCATCTCGGTGTTAGAAGGGCGGTTGTGCTCAGAGGAAGGTCTGTGTCGATGGCGGTAGCCCTTCTCAGAATTTGCGCCACGGCGGTGGTGCGTCTCCGGGCAAGATGGGAGCGTGGTGGTTTGGGTCTTATGGAGGATTTCCCTTCCCTGACGTTGGTATTGAACTTCTCTGGTTTCCCTGGTGGTGTCAGTTGATAACCTCACTGTTATGTCCTTTCCTGGGGTCCGGGGAAGTGGCGAGGTGATGGTGGTGACCCGGGCCTGACGTGGTGAGGAGGCTCATATGTCCTCTTGCCTTGGCAGCGTGGTGACAGGAGTTGTTTTGATTCTGGTGCTTCCATATCCTATTGTGCTTTTATCCCCCATCTCATTCTCCTATCTGGGGTAGTAGCCACGACCTCGTGGCTAGATTTCAAAGCACCAGATGTCTCTCTGGCAGGTAAACGTCTGGCACCCTTCCAGGTACGCCCACCAAGCTTGGGAGCGGGCGTCTGCAGGTCGAGGGGTGTTGGCGTATACAGTGAGGTAAGAGGTGATGTGGGAATACTCCAGGCTTGTCTGCAGCTCGTCCTGAAACCTGATGGTGAACAGGGTGCCGGTTTCCTCTCCCCATTTCAGCGTTTTGATGAAGGGGAGTCCAGGGTTGTCGCCAGAGTTGGAGGCAGGTAGTGAAGCCTTAACACCTTACGAGCGGCCTATGCGGTTTATTTATGTGTACCGCACAGCGGGGTGTTTTTAGCCAAAATAGGGCTGTTTACGTGATCATTTTCATGCCTAAATAAGACCCAGAACGTAAAACAAGTACCTATCCCTGAAAGGGCATAAACAGAGCTTTCGAATGACACCATAACGATCCTTGTATGATGGATAGTTTTCTTGCAATAACCGTGCAACGCTAGTGCAAAAAGCAGGTAATTCGGTACTTTCAGTACATAATTGAGTATGTAGCGAGTGAGAGAGGGAGGAGGGAGCTGAGATTTGTGTCAGTAGGTTCGCCGCGGTGGTCTGGAGCAGTCATACGCTCGCTAGTCTCCTGCCACCACTTGTCTCTCTCTCTCAGCCACATTACGTGCTGAAATTGCCACTCGAGTTATGTCGAGCGCCGCCACATAGTCCAGCTTTTTTTAACTCGACTTATGTTGCTCGCCGCTAATTAAGGGTTAATGGGAGACGTCATGTTGCGGAAGATTGGTGGGGCGTCTCATGGAGGTATTGTGCTGGTGGTGGTTAGACAGGAAGTGATGTTTGTCGCTTTGACATGTCCTGTTTTATGGTTGGTTAAGACGCAAAGGTAGCGGTTCATCTCACTCGTGAGATGATCTAACAGGTGGTGATGCGGGGCTTGGCCTAGGGTTGGGAGTGCGGGGTGGGTGTGGGTGGAGAGAGAGAAGGTGAGAGGATGATGGGATCGGAGACGAAAGATTTTGGCGGATTAGGAGACAAGCTGGATGGATAGGGGTGGAGTTGTGGGGCGAGGCAAAGGGCAGGGAAGAAGGGGGGAAGAGGTAGAGGGTGCGGAAGAAGAAGGTGAGGGGAAAACATAAATTGGCCTGCAGATGTGAGAAGGGGTAGTAGGTGAGGATTGTGAGGTGTGAGGAGGTGAGCGTGGAAGTACTGATGAAGTGGGTGGCGAGGATGATGGGGGGGGTCTGCGGGTAGAGAAGGGTTGAGGGCGTTTTGATCTAGGGGGTGGGGTGTTCGAAGGGCGTCGGCTTAGGGCTCGACGGGTGAGTTGGGAGCGAGGGCAAAAAGAATATTTATGGCGAGTGGGAGCTGAAGAATGCGGAAGACGTCTAGGAAGAGAGTGAGTGGAGGGGCGTTGAATAGGTTGAATGGAAGGAGGTTGAGGTGAAGGGGGTGAAACTGAGGATGATAGAGGTGGTGAAGGACAGGGTCTAGAAGGCTGAGATGATGAGGGAGAAGGTGGGGGAATATGGAACTCACAGTGAGGGCGTTGGCGAGGTAAATCTAGCTGTGGTGTGGTGTTTGTGGTAGGCATCTCATGGGATGTGACCTTGTCCTTGTCCATAATCAGAGGACGGTGAATCTTCACGTAACGATTCCGGTAAACCCGGGAATTGCCGTGATAATTCACGATAATCTGATACGGGTTGGGGACCTTGGTGACTTTGTAAGGTCTGATGTACTTGGGAAGAAATACCTATAAAACATACAGTATATAGAAGTTAACAAGAAGATAATTATTAAATAGCAATATTACATATTAGTGTATAATTGACGAACTGACTCAACCAATGGCATCAGATGAGTGTTGCCATCCAAGTGTGTATGCAATTACTCCGATAGGAAGGGAACGTCTATAACAACTCTCTTATAGAACATTAAATTTATCACCTAGATCTATTAGCATTAGTAGCCAAAAGATATGATAGTTGAAATAGAAAAGACTTACAAATGTTTAGGTGTGCATGATGGTGGTAAAAAGAGAATAAGAATATTAAATGTAAACGTCCAGCGGCTCGCAGGTGTAGTGACTAGCGTCTTGGACTTCCACCCAGAAGGTCCCAGGATCGCGCCCACGCTTGGTGCATTGAAGATTTTTCACAAGCACTGAGTCGTTACCGTCCCTCATGAACAAGGGGATGGGGTAGTAGTACAGGACCCCAATGGAAATACGCCTAATCGGCCTTATTGGGCTATCCTTAGCTGGCTTAGCATGCGCTAGCTTAAGAACTATTATTAGTATTATTAGTATTATAACGGGGTTCATGTTTATCGGGTGGTGACACGGGAAGAAGTGAGAGAAGACGAAGAAGTGAGAGAAAAACGAACGGGTACATAATATGTTATGATTCTCTCTCTCTCTCTCTCTCTCTCTCTCTCTCTCTCTCACCATACTATATATCCTTGACCTTCCTATCACTCTCCTTTTTCCTTCCTTCCTTCCTTATTATTTTTCTCTCATCTCTCCTGTTTCGTTGTGGGAGGTAGTTGAGGGAGGGGTTACAGTCTTGTTGACAGTATTGCCAGATATGCTTCAACCCTCACTAAATATGATTCAACCCTCACTATCATATATCATAATTGATTTAACTATTTTGCATAATTTCAAATACTGAGGGCATTAATATACTATGTTCCTATATTTTTTGTGGGGATATTGTTATGATTCAGTGCTATAATTGTGTCTGTCCAGGGTTATAATGCATTGTGGAAGTTAGTCCTCTGACTTGGCAATAGTTACTGTAGGTATGACATCATTGTTCCATTCTTACTTTTTACTTAAGCCGCATTTTCCTTTACCATCATTATCTCCGATAGACTGGAAATGGTGTCGTATTTCACACCCAAATGCCATAAAAGGGTGTCCAATATCAAGCCAACTCAACCCTGCTCCTACACAGGGTCGAAACTCAATCCGATTCAGACTTTCGGAGCTTGATAACAGTTTATAAGCTGCATTTGGTGTTACCACCACTGATAAGCCATTGGGCTTTTGGCAGAAAATGCCAAAACTGATCAGTGATATCCGAGACATGTTTACATACAGTGTTCTCATCGTCCAGCATATTACTGCTTCATATTCATCAGCCAACTTAAAATAGCCCTATATAATATTTAATTATCACTAGAACAATACACTATACCATGTAGGAAGTCTTCTGGAGAAATAGGGCAAATTTAGACAAAAATGCAAGATAAACTAAATCACAAATGTATGCTAGAATAGTATTGACAAATCGCTAGATAGTCACCAGACACTAAAAACTTGTATGTCACTAGAAAATATTCTCCAATTCCTTAAAATAGGAAAACTAACTTGAATATCGCTAGAATTCATCACATCTTGATGTCGCTAGATGGAAGTAATGGAAGTGATTCGCTGGATCTAGCGGTAGCAGCTACATTGGCAACATCGTACCAAGAACCTTCATTCCGTTATAATGATCAAGGTCAGATTTCGAAACTATTACAATTATTTCAAAGTTCAGAGATCATCAGATCGGTTTGGAAGTCGATGTACACAATTTCAGTTCCATTAGTTTAAGAAACATTCACATAATATGCTACTTAGAGGGTTTAATAAAGAAGCATTCCTCTCCTGGCATCGTATAAGCGAACGCAAGCTGTTTTTTAATTTTTTTATTTTAAGAACGTCAACAAACGCGCTTCGTATATTTGGGTTTGGTGAACCTTTTGGGGTTCCTAGTTATACATTAGAACATATTTATATTTTGCACACTCTTATAAGTATAAACACTTACTTGTTAAAGAGGAAATACACAAAAGCCCAATTTCGAATGATCGTGAATATCTTTACTTTGGCGTGTGTTTGGGTTAATTTAAGACTACATTTAGATAGATAGAATTTTTTAACACTCGCCAATGAAATATGATGACTTGCTTACAGATATATATACTTAAAGCCCGAATCGGCTTGACTTTAACCCAGTTGTTCACTTCCTCAAGCCTGTGTAGGAGCAGGGTTGAGTTGGCTTGATATTGGACACCCTTTTATGGCATTTGGGTGTGAAATACGACACCATTTCCAGTCTATCGGAGATAATGATGGTAAAGGAAAATGCGGCTTAAGACTTTGTGTATACATATAATATACAAATAATCGATTTGGATGTGATAATTATAAATGTACCTAGCTATATCCTCAGAATATCCGAAAGAAGCGTCATAATCGTATGAAAGGGTGATAACCTAAGCCGCATTTTCCTTTACCATCATTATCTCCGATAGACTGGAAATGGTGTCGTATTTCACACCCAAATGCCATAAAAGGGTGTCCAATATCAAGCCAACTCAACCCTGCTCCTACACAGGCTTGAGGATGTGAACAACTGGGTTAAAGTCAAGCCGATTCGGGCTTTAAGTATATATCTGCAAGCAAGTCATCATATTTCATTGGCGAGTGTTAATAAATTCTATCTATCTAAATGTAGTCTTAAATTAGCCCAAACATACGCCAAAGTAAAGATATTCACGATCATTCGAAATTGGGCTTTTGTGTATTTCCTCTTTAACAAGTAAGTGTTTATACTTATAAGAGTGTGCAAAATATAAATATGTTCTAATGTATAACTAGGAACCCCAAAAGGTTCACTAAACCCAAATATACGAAGCGTTTTGTTGACGTTCTTAAAACCAAAAAAAAGAACAACAGCTTGCGTTCGCTTATACGATGCCAGGAGAGGAATGCTTCTTTATTAAACCCTCTAAGTAGCATATTATGTGAATGTTTCTTAAACTAATGGAACTGAAATTGTGTACATCGACTTCCAAACCAATCTGATGATCTCTGAACTTTGAAATAATTGTAATAGTTTCGAAATCTGACCTTGGTCCTTATAACGGAATGAAGGTTCTTGGAACGATGTTGCCAATGTAGCTGCTACCGCTAGATCCAGCGAATCACTTCCATCATGCGACATCAAGATGTGATGAATTCTAGCGATATTCAAGTTAGCTTCCCTATTTTAAGGAATTGGAGAGATGTTTCGATTGTTAAAGATTATTCTAGATACTTCAACATATGTTTTTCTAGTGACATACAAGTTTTTAGTGTCTGGTGACTATCTAGCGATTTGTCAATGCTATTCTAGCATACATTTGTGATTTAGTTTATCTTGCATTTTTGTCTAAATTTGCCCTATTTCTCCAGAAGACTTCCTACATGTAACGTGTATTGTTCTAGTGATAATTAAATATTATATAGGGCTATTTTAAGTTGGCTGATGAATATGAAGCAGTAATATGCTGGACGATGAGAACACTGTATGTAAACATGTCTCGGATATCACTGATAATTTTTGGCATTTTCTGCCAAAAGCCCAATGGCTTATCAGTGGTGGTAACACAAAATGCAGCTCTTTGTATACATATACTCAAAATTAAGCAATTATATTATATGCATACCCATCACAATGTTGTACTAATTCAAGTAGATCAAAATAATCCCAAAATAAGGACTCAAATAATAATCTTAACATGTAAAATTATTTTGTTTAGAAATGTCGGAACATAGCCGCAGCCGTGATGCCGCTACATTCGTGTTTACAATCAGTAATCATGATTATATTTTGATGTATTTTACTTGATTTTATTGGATTAGGTTACTAATTATTGGTTAGTTTAGTCAATACAATAAAGCCAAGTTAAATACATTGACA
>CM064521.1:50259562-50495925 GCA_032716605.1 Paralithodes platypus
CTGGTGGATCAACATATATTATCCTGATATTAGTCCCTAGGGGATAGAGGAGAAACGGATATAAAGTAAATGTTCAGACCTGGAAAGATGAAATGGCCTAGGCTATAATATGATACCGGTCGACGTTGGTCTCTACGTGTTAAATTGTATATGTAGGCTATCTGTGGTAGTCCCAGTAATATCTATGAAGTACTTCTAGTATTAAAGGAACTTAGCTGTGATGCAAAGAGTGTAGGTTAGGTGATGGACATGTCGTAGGTGATCAGTGAAGTTCTGTTGTTATGTGGCAGCAACTGGTGGTTTGTTGTGAGCGGGACGAAGTCTCTGTGTGAAGTGTACTGAGATTCCCTCTTATCGTAACAATATAAATATATTTAAGGGTTCTATATCGTCCCCCGTGATTAAATAATAAGGGAAAATAAACTAAGATATAATTGGTGCAACCACAGTAATACTTATCCACAAAGATAAATAAAGTAATGCGTATAAACAAAAAGGAACCAGCTGTCGTGAACCCGGGAAATTCAAACTACGGTATATATACCAGCTAGGATTCACGACATACTCCGCCACCAGTTATATACAAAGTATTTACAATTGTCCCGTCCCGATCATGGATCGCCACAACTGGGAGGAACCCAAAGCAGCCCGACGTGACGGCCTCTGAGGGGTATCACCTCGGTCCGCTCCAGTAGCAGGAAGGATATTATCAGAGTTCGGCTTGCTGTCGCCATCCACTACCTCTAAATCTATCTCTAGTGGGTATAGCTTAACCACCGGTCTGGTGGTCAAACCGGCTCCTGTTTTTACCTGAACTACCCTACATTCGTGGTCAGGACCACGAAGAAGTTTCATTATCCGACCTATACGCCAAAAAAGTCGGGGGCCGTCATCATGTACTAGAACGACGTCCCCAACTTGCGGCGATGCTATCCCTCTTTTTACCATTAAGTGACGATGTTGCTCCCTGATTGATATTAAATCATCAGTGCTCCAACCTTTTCCCACAGGCGTTGTGAGAGCTTTGGTAACATATTGGCAAGCGGTTGGTTTGCGGAATCGTTGTTACGCCAAGTCTGGTCCTTGATATTCTCATCCTTGACGTCCCGCCTTGGAAAGCTTCTGGATGATCCGCCGCCCTTGAACCATTTGTGAATGGAGTGCTGGGTAGAGTGTTCTTCAAGATCACTGTAGCTGTAGCCAAGCGGAGCGATCATTGACTGTGGCCTCGAAGCTCCAGTAATACCGTATTCATGCGTGGTTCCTCTGGTGGTAACCAATGCTCGACCCAGTACCTTCTTCAAGCCAGCCTTTAGGATGCCAATGACCCCTTTTTCCCTTATGGCACCAGAAACCATGGCGCCCTGGTCGGTATAAACCGCCACTCCTCGCACACTTGAATTCCGCTAGAGTACCTTTTAACCTTGGCATCATCCATCCAACTCTCCCGTAATGTACTGGCTCCCGCTACAAATGTGGTGGCATTAATCGCCTCATCATAATCTCAGGGTCCCCCCTCCTGCTACTAAACCTACGGAAAACGCATGCACAAATGAAGTTCGCAGGAGGGGTCGACACCGTTTTTCTTCTACATGGACCGTCCCTTCTCTAGTAACTGCACAGGTGAATAAGACTACATATATGTTTAACTTTACAGCACCCCCCTTCTCTTTTTACTGGCAAGGCACCTGTGTAGTCAACCCTGCCATTACCTGGAAATGGACTCACTTCCGTGAACCCGTAAACTAATACCCGGCCAACGGAGGGGCCTGTACAGCACGGTAGATGTACCTTGCAATCTCTTGCAGATGATACATCCCGCCTAAGGCTTTCTTTACTACCTGGCCTAATCTGTGGGGATCCACCGGATCTTTGCCTTATGTAATTTACAACATAAACTAACACCACTATGGTTACAACACATTGTGGCAGTAATTACTAAGGAGAGTGGCTAGTACGATGTTTTATTAGGAATAAGGATAGGGACTTGGCGTTATTATGTAAAGCCTGAAAAGTGGGTAGCCTACCTAGCTACCAGCGTATCATGCCTACCTCCATATAGAGGCCAAACTGCTTCACTATATTGCTCTTTGGTGTGGCCCTGTCCTTTTGACAAACTAGTGGTGTTCCTGCAGAGTAAGTCTTCTTCTCTGAGCTACCTTAATCATAGGCTGACTCTGCGGGCTCTTAATTCCGGCAAGCCGTCAAAGTATAGCCGGTTTTGCTTGATGAAGTTCATTTTGTGTCATTCTCTTTAAGAGTCTTAATAAGCCTAAGGACCCATGTGCCATGACATGCCATTACTTCATATATGAGCCATACCGGTTCCCAATTCAATATGGCAGTGAGGGGCCAAACCGGTACCGGCAATTGGACAGGGTTCCTTCCTTGACTCAAGTTACAACCCACAGTGGTGTCCCCTCCTAATGAGCCCCCTATTGGGCCATGATCAGGCCATAGCAGTTTGGTGAGGTAGCCATATGGGCCGCTCCTCCACCCAAAGCAAAGAAGCCACTAAGGACACATATGAAATCCCTCTGGTAACGAGAATCACTGGGGTTGTCCTCTGTGGACACATGGAACGAAAATGAGTGCTGGGGACTAATGACTTCTCTCATCCAACTCTATTTGAACATAATAGGCAAATCTTTTTTCCTAGACAATCAGCATAGGGGTTATCTGGCTGTCCGACTCAGTAATGTATACAAAAAATTGTTTTCTCTATGATCAGCTCGTCCGTGTAGGCCTCACATTACTAACATGCGAGACGAGCTGCGCGACAGAACAGCAGTCAACTCCATCTTAGGTTATGGTGAGGGTACTTAATAGGCGCACCACTCTTAGCTTTGGCCATTACTACACCTACGCACGCTCATCACCACCCGCATAG
The DNA here is from genome assembly GCA_032716605.1 of Paralithodes platypus. NCBI lineage: Eukaryota > Metazoa > Arthropoda > Malacostraca > Decapoda > Lithodidae > Paralithodes > Paralithodes platypus. The sequence continues at coordinate 50,262,453 of CM064521.1, forward strand.
GGCCGCTAGCAAACCATATGGCTACTGAGCTAGAGTCACTAAATCGGTGCAGCAGTAACCCTCTTAGAATTATGACCTGACGGTGAAACATGATACCTGTACTGATCTATCATCGTCGTTATAAATACCCGGGCCAGTTAGCTCTCATGTCATCTGGAATGGGGATTCCCACCCACACTCTATACCCTTCAGGTGCAACAGTTCCCGTTAAACTCTCATTATTTGTGACCCACTCACGTAAAGACAGGTTAGCGCTGGAAAATATTCTACGGGCATCCCAACATTGTTGTCGCAAATCACCTACATCATCACCATCCCCTGTAAGTTATCAATATACAACCCCCTTTTTAGCTTATGAACTACTTCACTGTTCTCCTGTATCATAGACAGGTGTTTTTTGAACAGTAGCACTAAGGAGGAACTGGGAACAGGGGGCCCCGAACAGAACTGCACGGAACCGGTAGACAATGAAAGACTTGCAACATCCAAGGGATCAACGGGCCACAGAAACCTAGTAGCATCCCTATCCTTCTCACTCAACCCCACCATGAGAAATGCTTTCTCAATATCACTCACCCAGGCAAATTGATGGCATCTAAAGCTCAGAAGCACCTGGGTGAGGTCAGCCACTAGCGATGGACCTGTATGGAGACAGTCATTCAGACTGAACGCCTTCTCGTCCATCCTAGCCGAACAGTCAAACACTATCCGTACAGGCGTAGTAACACTATCCTTGGTAATACCATGGTGAGCTAAGTAGTGAATGGGATGACCAGCTTGATTCCTGTTTTCTACCCTTTCAATAAACCCCCTTTCTATCTGATTATCCAGAACCTTTGTATACTGTTGACAGAAGTTGGGATCCTTTATAAACTTACGCTGCAAGCCTCTCATTCTGCCCAGGGCTAACTTAACACCTTACGAGCGGCCTATGCGGTTTATTTATGTGTACCGCACAGCGGGGTGTTTTTAGCCAAAATAGGGCTGTTTACGTGATCATTTTCATGCCTAAATAAGACTCAGAACTTAAATAAAGTACCTATCCCTGAAAGGGCATAAACAGAGCTTTCGAATGACACCATAACGATCCTTGTATGATGAATAGTTTTCTTGCAATAACCGTGCAAGCGGAGTGCAAAAAGCAGGTAATTCGGTACTTTCAGTACATAATTGAGTATGTAGCGAGTGAGAGAGGGAGGAGGGAGCTGAGATTTGTGTCAGTAGGTTCGCCGCGGTGGTCTGGAGCAGTCATACGCTCGCTAGTCTCCTGCCACCACTTGTCTCTCTCTCTCAGCCACATTACGTGCTGAAATTGCCACTCGAGTTATGTCGAGCGCCGCCACATAGTCCAGCTTTATTTAACTCGACTTATGTTGCTCGCCGCTAAATAGGGGTTAAAGTTATCAGGTAATTTATCAATGTTATCTCTCCACGGCAGTTCCACTATATACTGTCGCTGTGCTTCGGAATACTGTACCGTTTCAGAAAATCTATTTAAGACTCTCTCCCCACCCTTACCAGTCTCATTAGGACTTATACCAATATGGTCCAAGTCCCATAGAGCTGTCAGATCCTTTAATTCTGGAGAATTCCTGCCAATATCTTCCTGTATCTCCACTAAAGAGTCTACTGCTAACTTAAGAACAGTGACTAACTCTACATGGGTCTCTTCTATATCTGACTGATAAGTGCCACTCAGTGCGTAACCATAAATTGTGGGTAACATAACTATACTTCCTTCCCTGACATAGCCTGAATGTACAAAGTGGTAATAAAAGTCCGCTCCAATCAGTAACCCTATCATATCTCCATCAGTGATACCTGGATCTTCTAATTTGTAACCCCGAGCCTTGATAGCATTTACCTCCATCTCTAATCCCCTCCCTGTCTTGTATACTGGTAACTCCTCCACCACAACGGCTCTCAAATTACGTACCCTTCTTCTGTGATGATAGGTTTAACTCTACTATTTCATACTCAGTACTAACCAAGTGAGCCAGTAAATCCCTGGAGCTTTAGCTGTTCCTTACTGACCCTAACGTAATCAAGCTGCGATAAAGGGCGAGCGCAAGATGAAGGTACGTTTGCGAACATTGGTCCAACAAAGCTCTTACTTTACTGGTATGACCGTTTCTGTCGGTCAAGGGAATCTGAATGGTAGGCAACAACACTGCATTACAGCCCGAAGTCACAGCCATGGTCACTGTTGGTTCAGGGGCCACTGGTTGTCCAGTTTGTTTCAAGGCGTGGCGTCGGACACAAATAATTAAAATGTTTTCTGTGGGCAGAATCGGCACGGCCTAATTTTAGGGTTAGTACACCCCTGGCTGCCATGTTCAGACGACAGGCACCCGACGCACAATTTCAACTGCCTTGCTCTATTGGCCTTTGCGGGACTGTTCTTGTATTTTGCACACTTTGCCCAAAAATGTCCTGTCTTTAAACACCACTTACATCCATACTTCTGCTTGGTAATCGGGTTTCTGATACACTGCATATGCTGCTGTGGCGGTCGCCCCAAACTGTTCTAGTGGATTATGTCTACTTTCTAGATTGCACACTTCAGTCTTAAACACACGAACATATTCATCCCACATCCAGCCATTTGGTCTTTTAATTCACGCTTAATCACTTCAGAGAGTGCACTAGGAAGTTTATTATGCAACAAGTACTGCACACATTAGCAACATACACCTCAGACCCTGGGACCACAAGGCATACAAGCACTCACTAACATATCAAACTACAGCTATTCACACACACAATACCAGACATTGGAAGCATGGTATCATCATCACATTCCCCAAACCCAACAAAGACCCCACGCTACCCTCCTCGCACCGCCCCATCACACTTCTTTGCTCCCCCTCCAAAGTCATGGAACGCCTAGTATTACACTAATTACACCTGACCTACCCCTACCTCCAACACAACATGGCTTTAGGCCACTGCACTCCACAAACACTCTTCTCACAGACCTTACACAAAGAGCTTTCGACGGCATCAACTCAGCTAGACCACCACACAGATCACTATTAGCCACACTCGACATTAGTAAAGCCTTCGATGCCATCCCCCGCCACAACCTAACAAACAAAATCTACAACACAAACATGCACAACAACACAAAACGGTGGCTGGCCAACTTCCTAGCAGGCAGATGTGCACACATATCTTTTGCCGGTCAGTCATCTAAAATCAGAAACTTTCCAAACGGAGTCCCACAAGGATCCGTCCTATCGCCCGCACTCTTTAATCTGTACATACACGATATAACTACAACCAATACGCCCCAAATAAACTTAGCCTCCTATGCAGATGACATAACACTCACATGCACACACCATGACCCAAAAAGATCAACAGATCTCCTTCAACCCTATCTCAACACACTACATGGTTGGTGCACTACAAACAGACTTAATCTAGCCCCAGCCAAATCCACCGCAACCCTGCTCACAAGTTGGACAGGAGAACACGAATACATCCCTCAACTCACCATAAACAACACACCCCTAACACATACACACACACCCAAAATCCTAGGAGTAACATATGATACTCATATGACATTCAAACAGCACACCACAAACATTAAAAAGAAACTGACACCCAGACTTAACGCCCTCAGGTCACTTGCTCACACAAAATTTGGACACAACAAAGAAACTACCACCACAGTATATAACAATACATAAGATCAGTGATGGAATACGCAAGCCCAGCCTGGGCTTCTAACCTAGCTGAAACTCATCATAAGACCTTACAGACTATTCAAAACAAAGCCCTGAAGATCATTACAGGCTGCACAGCTACTTCACCCACAGATCACCTACATCAAGAAACCAAAATTCTCAAAGTCCAAAGACCATCTGGACATGAGAGGCACTCAATTCCTGGCAGCAGCCTCCACGAACCAAGACCACCCACTAAACTACATGGCAACACACCCACAGACACCAAGAAATATCAAAACAACACCCAGCACACGGTATCACACACAATTATTGTCCTCTCTCCCTCCCTGCCCACCCCGAACCAACTTCCAGAAGCACATCCATACTCATATCTCTCACCGATCCATCCACTCACTCACAGACAACACGCAGCTGCATGCACGACCTCCCGAAATCCATCCTTCCGAATCCTCCCTTCCTCGCGAGGACAGAGTCCACCTGGCCAGGCTGAGATGCGGACACCATCCAGCTCTCCTGAGCTATCAGAAGAGACTGGATGACTCCGTTGTCGACGCCTGCCCGGGATGTAACACAGCACCCCATACCATTAAACACATCATAGAAGACTGCATTTCACACAACCACTTACGCCAACAACACAATCTACACTCAATGAGAGCTCTGTGGGAAAGCCCGATCGTGGCCATGGCCTTTCTCAGGACTCGGGGCTGTTCGGCCAGGCAGCTTAGGGAACAACAACAACAACAACAACTGCACACATTTAACTTACTGTTACATCCATAGAGTGTAATGACTCTAACGCACACTCAAATGACGCGGAAAAATCTTTCATAGCACTGACCTCCTGGCTAGGATGCGGGAGATTACACAGTTTCGCTATGTGAGCTGCTTTTGAGTGCGATCCTTTTGACCATAACTGTTTTTCAGTATAGTGACCGCTGGTTCATAACTTGCAGCGACCAAACTAAATCCACTAACAATTTGTAGAGCATCACCACTAAGTTGTCCCTTTAGATACGTAAATTTCTGAATGTCAGTTAAGTCTGTTTGGGAGTGAACACTACAATCAAAGAGCTCCCAGAAACCCACCCACTGTGTTGGATGCCCATCAAAAACTGGCAACTTCAGGGAGGGTAGCTTAATACCCTTACTGTTTTCCTACTTGCTGCGCTAATCATGAGATCTACCAGTAGTGGTTGTCTGTAGAGCACTATCTAACTCAGCTAACTGACTGTTTACTTGATTAACATACTGCATATCTTTCACCATCTCCTCCTCTAACTGATCATCTGAATATAAGCTATACAACTCTACATTATACGACTCGATATCAGCTAGGGCCTTTTCTATAGTTACTTTCACACCCCTTACATCATGCAGTGTAGCAGCATGTTCAATAAATTCAGACAGATTAGAGGTAAGCTTAGTAATCCCTCCCTTCTTGGTGGCCCCTGAACCGCCGCAATGACTTTATTTTCTCATCCATTCTTAAAAGTTTACGGTAACTAAAGCTTAAGGAACAACAATACTAATCGTCACTGTAGGCTAACCTATTCTATCTATTCTAAGCCTAGGCTAACCTACTTACACTGATGACGACAGCAACCAAGCAAATTGAAGCATGCAGACCGCGTGCCCCCTGTGAGTTTACAAATGATCAAAGAAAAGGAAAATTACCCTATGTCATATTACTCTACTTTACAATATTTACTTTACTAGGCTAGGCTATATTAAATTTTAACAAATTACAAAGAAAAAGAAAGAATGATCAAGACTCCTCTGAAGGAGGAACAGCCGCAGCCGTCGTCCTAGTCTTGAGATCTAGCCTATTGCCGTCGACTGCTCCTGCTCGGCCCCGTCCTTCTCCTCAAAGAAGGCACGCGCTCTGTCCAGTAGCCTATCTAATACCTTCCGGCTCCCTGGCGCATCTAAATGAACTCCGTCCCACAAGTCGGTCTTACTCATCCCCATGGCAAAGTACCTTTGTTTAGTAAATGGAAGATTTCTTCGCAAGCGGAGGTTCACACCATTCTTTGTTGCCCTATTGTACTCCTCGGGAGTCATAGCCCTAGGGCTTACCCTAGACTCCAGACTGACCACCAGACAGTGACCCCCAGTCCTCTCTTCTATCTCTTCAGCTAGAGACTGGAGCCCGAGGGCCACCCCCTAAAGGTCAGCTTGCAGGGACAAATCATTTCCCCCGAGGATCAGGAACGTAAGATCCGGCTTGTAGGCTAGGAGCTCATCCCAGGCCGAGGTCTGCCTGACAGTGTCTACCCTTGCCCCTGGTCTACATATTTGTTTAACAAAAAAAGCAGGGCACTGCACTGGACGATCCAGCGGAAAATCCCGCACATAGGAATGGCCGAAGAGGGCCACCTTTCTCAAAGGCACAGGGTAATAACCGGACGATGGCACAAACTCTTGGCCAACGCCCCCTGCCCTTGCCGCCTTCCCCGGTGCGCCCCTCGGCATTTGTCCACTGGATCGCCCAGCTCTACACAAAGGCAGACAAATCAGGCCTAACACCCCCCCAATTCCTATCAATATATAACAGATGGCCCAGTATCCTGGTCACAACGGCACCAATTATATGCTGAATATTATTCCTAGGGGGTAGAGGAGAAACGGATATAAAGTAATGTTCAGACCTGGAAAGATGAAATGGCCTAGGCTATAAATATGATACCAGTCGACGACGTTGGACTTACTTGTTAAATTGTATATGTAGGCTATCTGTGGTAGTCCCAGTAATATCTATGAAGTACTTCTAGTATTAAAGGAACTTAGCTGTGATGCAAAGAGTGTAGGTTAGGTGATGGACATGTCGATAGGCGAAGATCAGTGAAGTTCTGTTGTTATGTGGCAGCAACTGGTGGTTTGTTGTGAGCGTGACGAAGTCTCTGTGTGAAGTGTCCCTGAGATTCCCTCTTATCGTAACAATATAAATATATTTAAAGGGTTCTATATCGCCCCCCCCCCCCGTGATTTAATAATAAGGGTAAATAAACTAAGATATAATTGGTGCAACCACAGTAATACTTATCCACAAAGATAAATAAAGTAATGCGTATAAACAAAAAAGGAACCAGCTGTCGTGAACCCGGGAAATTCAAACTACGGTATATATACCAGCTAGGATTCACGACATATATGCTTTCATTAATTTCATTGGAGGTGTTTGGTGTTGTGGTGAAATTAATAATAAATAGATTACTTTAATAAAACAAAGACCACATAAAGGAGTTGGAAGAAAGATAGGAGCCTGGTAGAGAATCTGGCGAGCACGTGGTCACAGCTGCAGTTGTCCTTTCTTTCATTATAGGGCTCGTCGCTAGGTTTCACACACAATAGGTAAGCCTCTTCTTTTTCTTTCTTCTTTCTTCGGGGTCACTGGGCTACACTGGTTTACTCTGGTTTGCACTTAGTTTATTACTGTTTAACAGATCAACTGGCGATATCTGTACGGAAGTCTCTATCCGAATTAAGGTATCTAGCTATGCACGTCCTTTCTAAGAAGAGGTACACACCTAGATATTTATCCCTAATTTTGCATACCTTCCCTTGGGCACGGACAGGTAGTAATCCTTTTTGGGATGGGGTTAAGGAGCTGCTCTCTCGGGGTAGTAGGGGCATGGAGCTAAGTTTTGTTTTATTTATCATGAGGTTATGAGTTGCACTAAAAATATGGGAAGGATATTGTTGTGACTGGGTGGACATTACACACTTGTTTCTATTTACTCGAGGTTTCGATATAGCTTGCTGTGGTGTGGAAAAATAAATGACTGTTTGGGGCAGTTATAGGAAATTTGTATTTCATATGATGGTGATTTGGAAAGAAGGTATGTAGGAGAATTTGGCTTGTTAGTTCGCCTGGTCAAAGTTGACTTGCTCATTATGGTAGAAGTTGATGTGAGGATATTGAGGGGGCTGGTGGGGAATTTGCATGAACAATTCATCACTGTAGTCTAACTTTGGGTTGGCTGAAGGATGGGGCCGCGTTTTCTACCTCATTTGTCACTGTGTGTTGTCGAGGCTGGGCCTGGGTGATGGAGAGTTGTTTCGGTCGTGATTCACTCCTTATGCTAGCAATGCGGCATGATGCTATTGCATTGCTATCTGAAGATGGGAGCAGGTGCTTGGCTGGTTTTGGCTTTTGATGATTTAGGCCCGATATCTCACTATATATCACTCAGACCCATGGTTAATTAAAGTTAATTAGTATGCACTCACTATCTTTGATGTATTTGTGTTTTAATTTATATTACACCCATGCATTGAAAATAAGAACATAAGAAACCGGAAATCTGCATAAGGCCGACCGGCCCACATAAGGCAGATCCCATTCACACCCAACCATATCATTCATATGACTATCCAGTTTGCACTTGAAATTTTCTAACATTCCTGAGCTAATCACTGCACTAGGCAATATATTCCACACTTCTACAACGCTGTTCCCAAACCAATACTTACCTATATATTTTCTAAAGTGGAACTTATCCAATTTGAAGCCAATTCTCCCTACCAATAAATGCCTACAGTGGCTGATGGAGGCGCTGAACGCAATGTGTACCACGGTGCATTGTGGGAAATTGGCGACATCTCGGACCTATCCACCCTCTCTCTCGTTCAACAATTCTTTATTACTAGTAGTTAATCGAAATTTCTGTAGCTGACACATAATTTGGCCTATGCATACTGTTGTTTTATATATTTTAAAATAACCCAAAATTATAAATAACATATATTTGTAATACAAAGTCAGCAAGTATTTTCGCACCTATTTTGTTATAATAATTAATCAGCTTATAATTATGTTTGTAGTCATTATCAGCTGCATATGGACTTTCCCTTTATTACTATACTATATAAGCACTTAGTGTAGTCGTATACTGTAACATAAAAACATGTAGAATCACAAATAATCGAGATAAACTGGTTATATCCTAGGTGTTGAGTATTATTAATGTCGACAGTCGTAGCTCTGGTGCTACTTCGGAAGCATCCACTAGAGGTCTCAGGTGAATTCTGGGTAGGGTCAATTGAACGGGTTATCTCGCCGTTATTAAGCTTTAATACCGTATTAATATCTCCCTTATTTATATCTTTCATCCACTTAAACACCTCTATCATATCTCCTCTACATCTTCGTCTTTCTAATGAATGCAAGCCATGGGTGTTCAGCCTCTCGTATGATAAATTTCAAATATTGTGGATAATTTTCGTCATTATTCGTTGGACTGCCTCCAGAGTCAATATCCATTCTATAATAAGCACATCCAAACTGAACAGCGTAGTCCAAAGATGGTCTCACCAATGCTAAGTAAAGCTTCAAGATGACGTTAGCAGTTCTGTTACTCACACTCCTAGATATAAATCCCAGAATCCTGTTTGCCCTGGTGCGAACGCTTATACATTGTTTTCTAGGTTTCAGATTGTTATACCAGGTTTTGCTGGGGTTGTATTGACTTTATAGGTAGGTTCTTACTCGACTGGAGAAGATGAGAACACACAGGAACACAAGCACGAGGGTAATAGAGGATACTATAACACAGAGTACAAACATAGATTATTCTTATTCACAGAAATCATATAAGTAGAGGTGCAATGTTACATAAGACATGGATAGGTTATATATAGCAGTACGATCGAGGATCCTCTAGGTGTCTCAAGGGAAAGATATAGGCAGGTTCCGACGATCTCTGAAGACGTGGCTGCCTGGTATTCCCTACGACTTCCTGATCCATGGGGGTGGTCCTGTCATGTGACGGTTACAGAAAGTAGGGGAAGACTTCCTTGTAGATCTTCTGAAGTCTGTAGATGTTAGGGTCTTACATGAAAAAGAGCCTTTTCACCAGTGTCTCACTCTCTCGTAACATAGGATTAAAGTAAGGAGTCGTTTCACCAGTGTCTTACGCTCTCTCTTTCAATCCAGACCTAGACTTCTATGGGAGTCTCTGGAGGAACTTACATGTTGGAGTTTTGGGACATTTATGAGTAAAAACCGTTACACCAGTGTCTTACGCTCTCGTATCGTAAGGACTAAGTATGGAGTTGTTTCACCAGTGTCTTACACCCTCCACTACTAAAGTCCTGACTTAGAGGGAAGCCGTTTCACCAGTGTCTTACGCTCTTCCAACCAAGTCTTACTGAGGGGGTAGGTTTACTATAACCAAAACGCGTGGCCAGTGCTGCATACTTGAGTTATAGTAATTCCTATATCAAGGCAAAGTGCTCGATATTGGGTTGCACCAGTGCGGCCCAACAAGGATACAGTAAATCCTTGATATCTTTGAGAAAAGGCGTCAAGTAGTTACACCAGTGTCTTACTCCCTCAAGGCACTTGTCTCGGATATTATCTCGAGTCTTCCAGATATCTAGTCTACCTGTGTGATCTAGAGTATCGTTCCAACTGTACTGATCATGGTTTTGGCTGGAGAGGTCCTCCAGTTCCGTCGTTCCTTCCGGTTACGCATCTCGGTGTTAGAAGGGCGGTTGTGCTCAGAGGAAGGTCTGTGTCGATGGCGGTAGCCCTTCTCAGAATTTGCGCCACGGCGGTGGTGCGTCTCCGGGCAAGATGGGAGCGTGGTGGTTTGGGTCTTATGGAGGATTTCCCTTCCCTGACGTTGGTATTGAACTTCTCTGGTTTCCCTGGTGGTGTCAGTTGATAACCTCACTGTTATGTCCTTTCCTGGGGTCCGGGGAAGTGGCGAGGTGATGGTGGTGACCCGGGCCTGACGTGGTGAGGAGGCTCATATGTCCTCTTGCCTTGGCAGCGTGGTGACAGGAGTTGTTTTGATTCTGGTGCTTCCATATCCTATTGTGCTTTTATCCCCCATCTCATTCTCCTATCTGGGGTAGTAGCCACGACCTCGTGGCTAGATTTCAAAGCACCAGATGTCTCTCTGGCAGGTAAACGTCTGGCACCCTTCCAGGTACGCCCACCAAGCTTGGGAGCGGGCGTCTGCAGGTCGAGGGGTGTCGGCGTATACAGTGAGGTAAGAGGTGATGTGGGAATACTCCAGGCTTGTCTGCAGCTCGTCCTGAAACCTGATGGTGAACAGGGTGCCGGTTTCCTCTCCCAATTTCAGCGTTTTGATGAAGGGGAGTCCAGGGTTGTCGCCAGAGTTGGAGGCAGGTAGTGAAGCCTTAATGGGAGACGTCATGTTGCGGAAGATTGGTGGGGCGTCTCATGGAGGTATTGTGCTGGTGGTGGTTAGACAGGAAGTGATGTTTGTCGCTTTGACATGTCCTGTTTTATGGTTGGTTAAGACGCAAAGGTAGCGGTTCATCTCACTCGTGAGATGATCTAACAGGTGGTGATGCGGGGCTTGGCCTAGGGTTGGGAGTGCGGGGTGGGTGTGGGTGGAGAGAGAGAAGGTGAGAGGATGATGGGATCGGAGACGAAAGATTTTGGCGGATTAGGAGACAAGCTGGATGGATAGGGGTGGAGTTGTGGGGCGAGGCAAAGGGCAGGGAAGAAGGGGGGAAGAGGTAGAGGGTGCGGAAGAAGAAGGTGAGGGGAAAACATAAATTGGCCTGCAGATGTGAGAAGGGGTAGTAGGAGGATTGTGAGGTGTGAGTAGGTGAGCGTGGAGGTAGTGACGAAGTGGGTGGCGAGGATGATGGGGGGGGGTCTGCGGGTAGAGAAGGATTGAGGGCGTTTTGATCTAGGGGGTGGGGTGTTCGAAGGGCGTCGGCTTAGGGCTCGACGGGTGAGTTGGGAGCGAGGGCAAAAAGAATATTTATGGCGAGTGGGAGCTGAAGAATGCGGAAGACGTCTAGGAAGAGAGTGAGTGGAGGGGCGTTGAATAGGTTGAATGGAAGGAGGTTGAGGTGAAGGGTGAAACTGAGGATGATAGAGGTGGTGAAGGACAGGGTCTAGAAGGCTGAGATGATGAGGGAGAAGGTGGGGGAATATGGAACTCACAGTGAGGGCGTTGGCGAGGTAAATCTAGCTGTGGTGTGGTGTTTGTGGTAGGCATCTCATGGGATGTGACCTTGTCCTTGTCCATAATCAGAGGACGGTGAATCTTCACGTAACGATTCCGGTAAACCCGGGATTTGCCGTGATAATTCACGATAATCTGATACGGGTTGGGGACCTTGGTGACTTTGTAAGGTCTGATGTACTTGGGAAGAAATACCTATAAAACATACAGTATATAGAAGTTAACAAGAAGATAATTATTAAATAGCAATATTACATATTAGTGTATAATTGACGAACTGACTCAACCAATGGCATCAGATGAGTGTTGCCATCCAAGTGTGTATGCAATTACTCCGATAGGAAGGGAACGTCTATAACAACTCTCTTATAGAACATTAAATTTATCACCTAGATCTATTAGCATTAGTAGCCAAAAGATATGATAGTTGAAATAGAAAAGACTTACAAATGTTTAGGTGTGCATGATGGTGGTAAAAAGAGAATAAGAATATTAAATGTAAACGTCCAGCGGCTCGCAGGTGTAGTGACTAGCGTCTTGGACTTCCACCCAGAAGGTTCCAGGATCGCGCCCACGCTTGGTGCATTGAAGATTTTTCACAAGCACTGAGTCGTTACCGTCCCTCATGAACAAGGGGATGGGGTAGTAGTACAGGACCCCAATGGAAATACGCCTAATCGGCCTTATTGGGCTATCCTTAGCTGGCTTAGCATGCGCTAGCTTAAGAACTATTATTAGTATTATTAGTATTATAACGGGGTTCATGTTTATCGGGTGGTGACACGGGAAGAAGTGAGAGAAGACGAAGAAGTGAGAGAAAAACGAACGGGTACATAATATGTTATGATTCTCTCTCTCTCTCTCTCTCTCTCTCTCTCTCTCTCTCTCTCTCTCTCTCTCTCTCTCTCACCATACTATATATCCTTGACCTTCCTATCACTCTCCTTTTTCCTTCCTTCCTTCCTTATTATTTTTCTCTCATCTCTCCTGTTTCGTTGTGGGAGGTAGTTGAGGGAGGGGTTACAGTCTTGTTGACAGTATTGCCAGATATGCTTCAACCCTCACTAAATATGATTCAACCCTCACTATCATATATCATAATTGATTTAACTATTTTGCATAATTTCAAATACTGAGGGCATTAATATACTATGTTCCTATATTTTTTGTGGGGATATTGTTATGATTCAGTGCTATAATTTTGTCTGTCCAGGGTTATAATGCATTGTGGAAGTTAGTCCTCTGACTTGGCAATAGTTACTGTAGGTATGACATCATTGTTCCATTCTTACTTTTTACTTAAGCCGCATTTTCCTTTACCATCATTATCTCCGATAGACTGGAAATGGTGTCGTATTTCACACCCAAATGCCATAAAAGGGTGTCCAATATCAAGCCAACTCAACCCTGCTCCTACACAGGGTCGAAACTCAACCCGATTCAGACTTTCGGAGCTTGATAACAGTTTATAAGCTGCATTTGGTGTTACCACCACTGATAAGCCATTGGGCTTTTGGCAGAAAATGCCAAAACTGATCAGTGATATCCGAGACATGTTTACATACAGTGTTCTCATCGTCCAGCATATTACTGCTTCATATTCATCAGCCAACTTAAAATAGCCCTATATAATATTTAATTATCACTAGAACAATACACTATACCATGTAGGAAGTCTTCTGGAGAAATAGGGCAAATTTAGACAAAAATGCAAGATAAACTAAATCACAAATGTATGCTAGAATAGTATTGACAAATCGCTAGATAGTCACCAGACACTAAAAACTTGTATGTCACTAGAAAATATTCTCCAATTCCTTAAAATAAGAAAACTAACTTGAATATCGCTAGAATTCATCACATCTTGATGTCGCTAGATGGAAGTAATGGAAGTGATTCGCTGGATCTAGCGGTAGCAGCTACATTGGCAACATCGTACCAAGAACCTTCATTCCGTTATAATGACCAAGGTCAGATTTCGAAACTATTACAATTATTTCAAAGTTCAGAGATCATCAGATCGGTTTGGAAGTCGATGTACACAATTTCAGTTCCATTAGTTTAAGAAACATTCACATAATATGCTACTTAGAGGGTTTAATAAAGAAGCATTCCTCTCCTGGCATCGTATAAGCGAACGCAAGCTGTTTTTTATTTTTTTTATTTTAAGAACGTCAACAAACGCGCTTCGTATATTTGGGTTTGGTGAACCTTTTGGGGTTCCTAGTTATACATTAGAACATATTTATATTTTGCACACTCTTATAAGTATAAACACTTACTTGTTAAAGAGGAAATACACAAAAGCCCAATTTCGAATGATCGTGAATATCTTTACTTTGGCGTGTGTTTGGGTTAATTTAAGACTACATTTAGATAGATAGAATTTTTTAACACTCGCCAATGAAATATGATGACTTGCTTACAGATATATATACTTAAAGCCCGAATCGGCTTGACTTTAACCCAGTTGTTCACTTCCTCAAGCCTGTGGAGGAGCAGGGTTGAGTTGGCTTGATATTGGACACCCTTTTATGGCATTTGGGTGTGAAATACGACACCATTTCCAGTCTATCGGAGATAATGATGGTAAAGGAAAATGCGGCTTAAGACTTTGTGTATACATATAATATACAAATAATCGATTTGGATGTGATAATTATAAATGTACCTAGCTATATCCTCAGAATATCCGAAAGAAGCGTCATAATCGTATGAAAGGGTGATAACCTAAGCCGCATTTTCCTTTACCATCATTATCTCCGATAGACTGGAAATGGTGTCGTATTTCACACCCAAATGCCATAAAAGGGTGTCCAATATCAAGCCAACTCAACCCTGCTCCTCCACAGGCTTGAGGATGTGAACAACTGGGTTAAAGTCAAGCCGATTCGGGCTTTAAGTATATATCTGCAAGCAAGTCATCATATTTCATTGGCGAGTGTTAATAAATTCTATTTATCTAAATGTAGTCTTAAATTAGCCCAAACATACGCCAAAGTAAAGATATTCACGATCATTCGAAATTGGGCTTTTGTGTATTTCCTCTTTAACAAGTAAGTGTTTATACTTATAAGAGTGTGCAAAATATAAATATGTTCTAATGTATAACTAGGAACCCCAAAAGGTTCACTAAACCCAAATATACGAAGCGTTTGTTGACGTTCTTAAAACCAAAAAAAAGAACAACAGCTTGCGTTCGCTTATACGATGCCAGGAGAGGAATGCTTCTTTATTAAACCCTCTAAGTAGCATATTATGTGAATGTTTCTTAAACTAATGGAACTGAAATTGTGTACATCGACTTCCAAACCAATCTGATGATCTCTGAACTTTGAAATAATTGTAATAGTTTCGAAATCTGACCTTGGTCATTATAACGGAATGAAGGTTCTTGGAACGATGTTGCCAATGTAGCTGCTACCGCTAGATCCAGCGAATCACTTCCATCATGCGACATCAAGATGTGATGAATTCTAGCGATATTCAAGTTAGCTTCCCTATTTTAAGGAATTGGAGAGATGTTTCGATTGTTAAAGATTATTCTAGATACTTCAACATATATTTTCTAGTGACATACAAGTTTTTAGTGTCTGGTGACTATCTAGCGATTTGTCAATGCTATTCTAGCATACATTTGTGATTTAGTTTATCTTGCATTTTTGTCTAAATTTGCCCTATTTCTCCAGAAGACTTCCTACATGGTAACGTGTATTGTTCTAGTGATAATTAAATATTATATAGGGCTATTTTAAGTTGGCTGATGAATATGAAGCAGTAATATGCTGGACGATGAGAACACTGTATGTAAACATGTCTCGGATATCACTGATAATTTTTGGCATTTTCTGCCAAAAGCCCAATGGCTTATCAGTGGTGGTAACACAAAATGCAGCTCTTTGTATACATATACTCAAAATTAAGCAATTATATTATATGCATACCCATCACAATGTTGTACTAATTCAAGTAGATCAAAATAATCCCAAAATAAGGACTCAAATAATAATCTTAACATGTAAAATTATTTTGTTTAGAAATGTCGGAACATAGCCGCAGCCGTGATGCCGCTACATTCGTGTTTACAATCAGTAATCATGATTATATTTTGATGTATTTTACTTGATTTTATTGGATTAGGTTACTAATTATTGGTTAGTTTAGTCAATACAATAAAGCCAAGTTAAATACATTGACATAGAATCGTGATTAGGCACGAATGTAGATCGGGCATAGCGGCTGCTCTACCATAAGGGTAAATATATGCCAAGCACGCCAGTATTCGTCTGCTATAGCTGGGAGGTGGACTGAGTTTCGGGATAGCCCTTGTACCGGCTGCATGGTAGTGTTCGTCACCTACAATATTCCGCCACTCATACTCAGAATTATTGAAATGTTAACCTAAGCAACTATTTATTACTCTAATGTTACAAAGAGAAATGTTTTGTATAATTCCACCTCATATATGATGTCACAAACAATCTTCAATTGTATATATTCTAAGTTATTGCCGATATGTCTAGTTGTCGATCATTGCAGTTCTTGAAATACCTCATAATATTTATTTTATTACGATGTTTCATCTGTATTATATTCTTTGTTTTACTTTGTAGTGGTCATTTTGTAATATATATTTACATTCATGTTCAACAATAGTAAGCAAATGTATATATTATATAGGCCTATACATTTTGAAGGCAGGCTCGTAAAATGTGTACATTATGTGCCACCCCACTATAATGTGAGTGGGTTATTAGACTTTGGGGTAACAGAAAACGCAGCTCTAATTTACAGTATTTTAGTTATATCTTTCAAACTTCAGTTATCTTACACTAGTAAGTAACCAGTGCTTAAATATTATTATGATACAAAACTGGATACCATTTTAAAGGGATTTTTTAATGAAATGTGCTAGTTATAATGTAGATGAATTCAATTAGGGATATACAGTATATGGCAGTATTTGGCAATCTAATCTGGCCAGTGTGAATTGCAGTGTTGCCAATTTAGCTACTTACCACTAGATCTAGGGGTATTCACTTCAATCTAGCGGCCCTTATAATACACTTAGCAGCAGCATTTCTAGGGATATTCAACAAACTACAGACATTTTAGAGCCATATTTAATTGTAAAACTTGTCAAGCAAACAAATCAAAACTATTATAGAGATTGTGGCATTATTCTAGTGACTTTTTGCATTTATAATAAGCTATTATATATGGCTATGTCAAGTTACAGTATTTGAGAGAGTTAAATTTTAAAAATGCATGGCTCTGAATGATTAATACAAATATTATTAAGCAAAACTAGGGGATTCGGGGAAGCAGAGACTGAAGACTGAAAACGTTGTGTGGGTACAGAATACAGTTTTAAACTAATTTCAGAATAGACAGTTTTCATTGCTGCAGCCAAACTATTCCACCAATTTATATTTTTTGTGGTAGCAAAATGTTTTGAATTGCGAGCCTCACCCAACTATGCAAAAATGGCTTTGATTATCCGCTTAGTTTTCAAGATATGGATTTTTAAGTGTATTTAAAAAAAAAATCAAGATTGCCGAAAACCCCCCACATGCAAAGCAAAACCTTTTCCATAACATTTGTGGAGCATTAGTAGTGGAGCCAGGAGCCCATATACCAAAGCCCAATCAATTCCTATGAGTGGGAGAGACGGTATTTAAGTTTTAAAATTTTCGGGAAAACAGCTGCCACGGACCTGTTTGGCCGCCATTTTGCATGTTTAGCATATCAAAAGTTGCCCAATACAAAGACGCACCTTGTGTGAAAGTTTGGTTCTGATCCGAAAAGCAGTTCCGGAGTTAAAGCGTAAAAACTGGCGTGGAAAAATAATTTGGAAAAATAAGATTTAATTATTACAATAGGGGTTCCTCGCTAGGGCTCGAAACACTAACTATCATAGAGAACGGAACTTGATATTGAGCTAAGGTTTACATCCGGGAAGTAATGTAGCAGAAATATTATAATAGGGTAACTCACAAGAGTTTTTATCGCCAATTTAAGGTCTTCAACATTTTCCGGCAAAATTATTGGAAGCTTGTGCTCTGGCACAGGAAACTAGACGGATGATAGATTAATTTAGATGACACAATTGTTTTTGAAATTTACTTCATAAGCTGCAAGACCACTGTTGAAAATAAGTTAAAGAAACGGTCGCTCGTGTGATAGCAGCTTCAAATCTTTATTCTGTATAAAGAAATGGACCATTTCATAAGCAGCTTCACAAATGTGGATTTATGTGCGATATTTGCCCCCTCATAAATGACTAGAACAACACCTCAGACTAAATGTAGAGTTTACTCATGATGTACTCGGTGATAAAGTAAATTTAAAGCTTGAGGGTTATTATAGGTTGCGCTTTGCCTGGGTGCTCATCTCCATATCTTTATTATTTGGAACCTGTGGTGGGTGAGCTATCCAGCCTGGTACACAGGGGCTACTTCATAATATTAAACAGGTTACCGAACTATAGTTCTCTAGGTTGTGAGCCGAAAGCGTAAAGCAATGCGGCACTTGATACCCTGTGCTATTATATTAACACACTGCATGTCCGTGCTGTATTCTCCCAAGACTACTGCAGTTAAATATTACATTTATTGTCAAAGGAACACAATAAAAGGCTAACATAGTCTATAGCTCAGCAACGTCTTACCTGCTTTCCATCCTGTTTTGACTGCAGCACCCCAAAAAAAAATTAAGTAAATACATAAGATAAAATATATAAATAGTAATAATTAAAATGATACTATAAATTAATGAAACCCTTTAATTAAGCATCGTCTGGCTGACATGCTTAGCCACGCGTTCCAGACAATTACTATGGGTTTCAGAGGCCGTGTTACATCGTTTTTCGGGAATAACTTATTAACAAACAGTTGAATGAGTATGATATTTTGACACAGCTTTTTTCACACCGTGCCCTAATTTTCGTCAATATAGTGCATTACCAAAAGTGTATAAATAAGCCACTTGTCCCTGTGTCATGAGGTTAAAGTCACACATTAATGACTAAGACACGGACAAGGCTACCGTGGCTTACCTGTGAGAACCACCAAACCATTATTGCTCCTCCATCAAACACGGTAGTTATCAGACACCACCTAACCCTACTATCGCCTTTAAATTCAAATTATCTGTCAATATAAAAATAAAAATATACATAAATGCATACTTTTTTGTATATTTATACTTGATATTGACAGATAACTTGAATTTAAAGGCGATAGTAGTGTTTCACTCTTGGGTTGGAGAGTTGCACAGAGTAGGGGTGGGATTGTGTTGCAAGGCGGGTACTACATACCCTACGTAGAGGAGGTGGTATACACTGGGAAAGCTCCGAGGAACACTGATTATTGTAGTAGCGATAGAATAGCGAGAGAGATGCAACATTGCGGCGAAGAGAGAGAGATTGCAGAGAGTTGGTCAGTGGACGGGAGTTAATGATACGAAAGGCTTTCCTTTCTACTTTGTCTAGGAGTGCGGTGTGAGAGGATCCTCCCCACACATGTGAACAATACTCAATACAAGGATGCACTGTGCCCCTGTACAGAGCAAGAAGCTGCACAGGGGTAAAGAACCCCTTGAGGCGGTTGAGCACACCCAGCTTCTGGGAGGCTACCTTATCGAGACTGGTAATATGGTCTTTCCAAGTGAGAGCAGAAGAAAAAGAGACACCGAGAACATTGAGAGAAGATGAAGGGTTGATTTTTGTATTGTTGAAGAATAAGGGATAGTCCTTTGGAGGTTCCTGCCGGGTAGTAAGATCGATAAATTGAGTTTTGGAAGCATTAAATGCAACAAGGTTTTCTCTACCCCAATTGGAAATAGTAGCTAGATCAGAAGATAGGTATTTTATGGCTTCATTACGTTTGCTTTTGAGGGACTGCTGGCTGGGGCATTCTGGAAAACTAATTGAGTGGTGTAAGATAGAGTCGTCTGCATATGAATGGATGGGACTGGATGTACAGTTGAGAAGATCATTTATGAAAATTAGAAAGAGAATAGGAGATAGGACAGGACCCTGAGGAACACTGGAGTTGGTAGGATGAGGAAATGAGTGATGGCCATCCACAACCACAGCTATGGAGCGGCCAGAAAGGAAATTAGAGACAAAGCGACAGAAACCGAAGGAGGGCAGTTTGGAACTTAAAGATTTGTGCCAGACTCTATGGATGGCCTTCGATATGTCTAGTGCAAAAGAAAAAGTTTTCACCGAAGTCCCGAAAGTTGGATGACCATTGACCAAGAGTTAGTAAGATATGAAAGAAGATCACCAGTAGAGCGACCCTTAAGGAAGCCGTACTGGCGATCTGAGATCTGATCATGAGAAGAGAAATGCTAAAGAAATTTGGAAGCAAGAATAGTTTCGAAAACTTTAGAGATACAAGAGATGAGAGCAATTGGACGATAGTTGGAAGGTTGAGAGCGGTCACCCTTCTTTGGGACAGGTTGAATGAGAGCAAACTTTCAGAAAGAAGGAAAGATGTTAGAGGAGAGACAGAGACGAAAGTGTTTGCCTAGGCAGGGGGTCAGCACGGAAGCATAGTTTTTTATTACAACAGGAGGAACACCGTCCGTACCGTACACCTTCTTAGAATTAAGCCCGGAGAGGGTAGAAAGTACATCTTTAGAAGAGATTAGGATATTAGGTTTAAGTAGGAGAGAGGGGGGTGGAGAGGGAGGAATAGCACCGGAATCATCCAAGGTAGAGTTTCTAGCAAAAGTTTGAGCAAAGAGTTCAGCTTTGTTAGAGGACGAAGTGATGGTTGTGCCATCAGAGTGGAAAAGGGGAGGGAGGACAGGAAGAAAAGTTGTTGGAGAGGTTTTTGGCTAGATGCCAGAAAGCTTGGGAAGAGCTAAAGTTGGATAGTTCAGTGCATTTATTATTGATGAATGAGTGCTTGGCAAGTCGAAAAACAGATTTGGCTTGATTCCGGGCAGAAACATAGGAAGAATGAGATTCTTGAGTTTTAAGTCGTCGGTACCGTTTGAATGCTTCCTCCTTGTTGTGGACAGCAGTAGAACAAGCGTGAGTAAACCAAGATTTTTGTTGCATTAGACTGAGAGAAAGAAATTGGAATGTACGCTTCCATGCCCGAGAGGATTACCTCAGTAATGCGTTCAGCACTCTCCGAGGGTCCTCGGCCACGGAAGCAGAAGTAATTCCATGGGAAATCAAAGAAGTACTGCCGGAGAGCCTCCCATTCGGCAGCGCCGAAGTGCCACAAGCGCCGCCGGCTGAGAGGATCGAATAGCAGTACTGAAGAGATAGGACATGTGACGGAGATAAGTTTATGGTCGGAGGAGCCCAAAGGAGAGAAAAGATTGACAGTATAAGAAGAAGGGTTAGAAGTAAAAAATAAGTCAAGAATGTTGGGCCGATCTCCGAAACGATCCGGGATACGGGTGGGTTGCTGGACCAGCTGCTCTAGGTCATTTATGATAGAAAAGACGTAGGCTTGTTCACCAGGTTGGTCAGGTGTGTGAGAGGAGAGCCATTGGCGGTGGTGAACGTTGAAATCTCCTAAAGCGCGGTTCCCATACCTCCGTTTTGACCTCCGTTTGGGACGGACCTACGTCATCAAGGACGTAGGTCCGTTTGGCCGTGTGTGCTCTCCCAGGAGTTAAAACTTCACGAGCGTGAAATCCAATGTTGCCACACTACCTCTTAGCTCGCCCAGTTGGGCTTACTTTAAGTATAGATGGCAAATTATTCGTCTTTGTGGTACTGCTTGACACAATTTATCGTGATATGCGCTATGTAAACAGTCAAAATATTGGAGAGTATTTAAAAAGCCTGAAATCCAAGTTAAATTAACGAGCACTAGCATCAAAAGAGGCAATGTACTTCAAACCTAAATTTGTTGATTTCGGAATAAATATTACACAATATCCATAATTGGTCGTCGTGACAAACATGCAAAGCTATCAAATTACACTTCTATACAACTCTGGCTTCACAAAATGAAAAGTATGAGACTATTTAAAAATGTGGGCTAATTTTTTGCCTTGCTCCTGGGCTATAAACATTGGCAGTACTTCAGAACTCGCCCAACATTGTGTCCGTGGCGAAGAGGGCTAGTGTTTATCTTGTTTACATTATAAATACGCACTATACGTACATCCTGTGTGTGTATGCATAGGTTATAGGGTGAGTACTATTCATTGGTGACCAATACATGCCAATATAATATATCATGGGCACTATAATTATACATAATTGTCTTCTGACGTCCGTGCAAAGTTAAATCCAAGTCAACTTTTTGGGGACAGGATCCGGGATCAGAAGCGCACGAAATGGAGAACAATAGACCTCAGTTCCCGCTCGCCGGAGCCCACGCGTGATCGAACCTACGTCATCGATGACGTAGGTCCGCCCCTGACGGAGGTCAAAACGGAGGTATGGGAACCGAGCTTAAAATGGAGATTTCAGAGAAGGGAGAGATGGATAGAATGTGTTCTACTTTAGAGCTTGGATAGTCGAAGAATTTGGGAAAGTCGGTAGAGTTATAATAATATTTATTCAGTTAGCAATTTACAGAGTTGGTATACATAGTATATTACAAATATGACATGTACCAGCCTTGCATAATTCCAACTAAGGATAGCCCAATAAGGCCGTTAGGCGTATTTCCATTGGGGTCCTTGTGGGATTAGGTTAGCTGGGGAAATGGGGAGGACAAAAAATACTTTAGAGAAAGTATTTCTAGGGGGTTATTTTAAGATACCTTACATCCTATAGTAAATATCAGTAATCCGTAATCAGTAATCATTTCAGTTTGGTTTGTCTATCTCTTATGTCGTATTTAGTAGTAGACATAAGCTTGGTGCTCCCTTCTCGCAGCTGTCCGGTTCAGGTGTTCCTTCAGGCTACGTCTGAAGGAATACAGTGTTCTCTTTTCACGGACTGACTGGGGTAGGTCGTTCCAGTCTTTGATGGCAGTGAAGAAGAATGTATGCTTACCCTGTCCTTGGATTCTCGGGACCTTAAAATTAAACATCCTGTTTCTTGTATTATGTCCACTCCTCTCATTATGTTAGGGGAAAGATAGACAGCACAGAAACATTTAGTATAAGAATGACAGAATAGTTTGAGCCATAAAGTTGAGAATTCAGAGGAGTCGAAATCGGGAACACGAGACCAAGTGAGTTTGAAGTACACGTATGCACAACATCTGCCTTTGTCTTTGAAACTAGGATAGAGAAAGTAGGAGGATACAGAGAAGGGGCTGCTAGAAGTTGTCTCAGATACCTGGGTTTCGGTGAGGAAAACAAGATCAGGTTGGGAGGAGGAGAGATGGTGTTCGACAGAGTGAAAGTTAGAGGAAAGGCTGCGAATATTGCAGGTTTTTTTTTTTTTTTTTTTTTTTTTTTTTTTAACACCTTACGAGCGGCCTATGCGGTTTATTTATGTGTACCGCACAGCGGGGTGTTTTTAGCCAAAATAGGGCTGTTTACGTGATCATTTTCATGCCTAAATAAGACCCAGAACGTAAAACAAGTACCTATCCCTGAAAGGGCATAAACAGAGCTTTCGAATGACACCATAACGATCCTTGTATGATGGATAGTTTTCTTGCAATAACCGTGCAACGCGAGTGCAAAAAGCAGGTAATTCGGTACTTTCAGTACATAATTGAGTATGTAGCGAGTGAGAGAGGGAGGAAGGAGCTGAGATTTGTGTCAGTAGGTTCGCCGCGGTGGTCTGGAGCAGTCATACGCTCGCTAGTCTCCTGCCACCACTTGTCTCTCTCTCTCAGCCACATTACGTGCTTGCTGAAATTGCCACTCGACCTATGTCGAGCGCCGCCACATAGTCCAGCTTTATTTAACTCGACTTATGTTGCTCGCCGCTAAATAAGGGTTAAAGAGACAATGAACGGAGGAAGGAAAAACACAGATAAAACAAAAGGGTCCATGTGCATAAAGGCATCCTCCATTCATAAAATGTTTGTAACAACTGGATTTAAACTTTTGTAGATTGTAAGTTTGTGGAAAGCAACTCGAGGGAAGTGAATTCCAAAGGGTAGTAGTTCTAGGGATAAATGAATTTTGATAAGCAGAAGTTCTGCATTGTGGAGGAGAAAGTGTAAATTCATGGGCGCTCTCAGCTGCCCTAGTTCTACGGGGAAAGATGTGGAGAGGCGGCACAATTGAAGCAAGTTCCTCGGAACAATTGCTGTGAAAATATCTGTAGAATAATGCAAGGGATGCAACGTTTCTTCGTATGGATAATGTAGGAAGGTCCTGTGTGATTGCAGGGTTATTGATTAATCTAATAGCTTTATTTTGAATTTTGTCCAACTGCCTCAATGCAACCACTCCACTTCCACTCCACAGAGGTGAACAGTAATCCATCTGAGAACGCACATGACTTTTATATATTAGTAAGAGTGACAGGCCGTGGTCCAGAGCATTTAGATGGGTCGTCAGGGGAAGGTCGGGCATGTGTGGGGGTATTTATGCCCCCCCCCCCCCCTGGGGACTCCGAGGCTGGGCTTGTGTTCATCCTTTTTTAAATAATTTTGAAGGAGGAAGTGTGGTGTGCATGTTAAGTGTAGTGAAGTAGATAGGAAGAAGAGGTGTTTGTGAGAGCATACTGGACTACTCTCAGTGTAAGTGAGGCACGAAGGGAGTCAGTACATACATATATATATATATATATATATATATATATATATATATATATATATATATATATATATATATATATATACAGTAAAAGTCCTGTAATCCGTATAGCAGGGGACCGGGCCACGTTCCGATTACCGGATTTTTCGGATTATTGGAATTTACCCCTATGAACCTAAGTATTAATGGCCTGACGAAAACCTGAATACAATATAGGTTATGCATATACACAATATAATGCTATATATCCAATATGACACATAATGGTAAACATTTAACCCGTTGAGTACCATAGGGGATAGTAATAAAAGTCCCACCCAGTCCCAAGGGGTGTGGCCAAAATGGCAGGATATACCAGCTTTCCCCTTCAAAAGATATGTGTTAACATATGGTGACTGGCTCTTTTTTTGTGTTTTTCTTTTTTCTTAAAAAAAAAAACCCAAAAAAAACCAGCCTAGTACAAGCAATTAAAAGCAAATTACATTACTGACGTATATTGGGAGGTTTGACGTACCTCCCAACCTACCAAATAGGAAAACCTCCTATTTGGTAGTAGTCTTGGAAAATCCAACGTCAAGGCTATTAACCTAATTGCAATGACGACTTGTCTATTTTGACTGCTATGTCGTCATTCCAACCGCGGTTAAAAAGAAAACATCTAGAGTCTACTCCTTATCTTGCTCTAGGAGATGTTGTACATTAACCAAAACTACCACCGAAGGTGAAAAAAGCATAGAAGAGAAGAAAAAGGGGTTTACCTTAGTTACCGCTTAAGGCCCATCCCGTGTTCCGTCATGTGCAGATCCCTGTCGAACGTGCGCATGAGCGACCCTCTCTTGTCATCACATCTCACGTCAGCAGAAGAACGCGGATGGGCAGGGGTCCGGCGTGAGGGAAGGTATTATGTACGTTGGATTTTCCAAGACTACTACAAAATAGTAGGTTTTCCTATTTGGTAGGTTGGGAGGTGCGTCAAACCTCCCAATTTGTTAGTAGTCTTGGCAAATCCAACGTCAAGGCTGCATAACAAATAGGAGGAGGACATCCAAGCCCAACCTACCAAAAAAACCAATGCATAAAACAAAATTACGAATGACAAAGACACAATTTAAACAAGAGAGTTTAATAAAAGAGTGAAAAACTGAGGAGTAGCTAAAAAGAACAGTTTTAACACATGCCCGTCATTCATAGTAATGCAAAAACATAGACTTGTCTGAAACCAAAAAGGTACTGTACCCAAAATCCCTTTTCTTCAAAAACCAACAAAAACACTGAACACAAGAACAAAACACAATTTTCAATGTGGCAAAAACACTTATGTACTGGAACAATACATAATCCCAAACTTGCAATCCAGTGTTGCAAACCCGTACCCCCCCCCCCCCTTTGTCAAATAAAACAAAGGAAAAGAACGAGGGACAAGGGGGGAAGACCAGGGATCTTCGCCAGAGCACCAGGAAACAACCCCCGAGAGCAATCACCGGCCGAGGGGGTCGAACACTGGACACGGAGAGGTAGGAGGAGATGAAGGAATTGATAGAAGACCACAAAACCGCTGAGGCGATGGCAGGTAAGGATCGACGTGGCAGGAACCGGAAGGAGGCAGCAAAGGATCTGACATCGTGCGCAGAACCCCTACAAACAGGGTGATGGGCACGAACGGTCCGACAAACGTGGCGGCCCATCTGCACCTGCGAGAGCCTCCCACCTGTCCGAGGAGACACCCACACAGCAGTACCCGAAGGCGGCGCCACAGACGCAACAGAGGAGTGCAAGGCTGACACCGGGCACAACACATGGCGAGGATGCCCACGCCGTAAAGCCTGGACAGCGAAAGGCTGGAAAATGGGGGCCTCCCTCCCATGCGTGGTAACAAAAGGAGGGGAGGAGGCGAACGAGACGCCATGCAAGGACGGGGAGAATCGCACGCAGTCCCGGGGCCGTGACAATGCCGCTAGTGCAGACACCCGATCCCCAGTGGCCAGAGCGACAAGGAAGAGTGGACGCCCGAGCAATGGAACCGGCGTAGCGGCCCTTGTATACGTGGGTGAAGCCAGAAGGACCAGAGCCCGCCCCAGATCCCACTGCGGAGGGACCTGGCGCGGAGGCGGTCGATCCCGGAAGGTAGCCATCAGGAAGGAATCCAGCTCCTGTGGCGGAACGACCTGCCCAGCGAGGGACCCAAAGACCCCCCGGACGGCAGACAAGTGGGTACGTATAGCGTCGACTTGAAAGCGACGTGTACAGAAGAGGTGAAACAAGGAGCGTAGGACGAGGGAAGGAGAGCCAACTGGCAGGCGAGTGGCCTGTAGCCACCTAGTAAAAGACCTCCAGCGGGACCCGTAAGTCCCCCAAGGAGAAGACGGCCAGGAACGCTGCAGGAAGCCAGTCAGGGCCCGGCCGGGGACCGGGAGCCACCGTGCCTCATGAACAAGCACGATGCGAAGGCCAACGAGGTCCGCAGGTCCCCAACCTAGCCCAAGTGGAAGCCGGAGACAGGTAGAGGGACCGGACTTGGGCACCACCGCGGCAACCGGGCGGACGCAGCCGTGGTACAGCCGCAGCTTCGCGAGGACTGGGCACATCAACAGCGCGTCTGGTGGCGGAAAGATGTATATCGACCGCCACCTGTACCAGGCTACCAGGAAATCGTCCAGACCCCCCCCGGAGCGCAAGGCCGGAGGGAGAGGTCCAGAGGCAACTGGCGCGGCACCCCCGATGCGAACAAGGCGACCTCCGGAACACCTCAGGAAGCCGCGAGGTCGGCGAACACAGTCCGTTTCATCGCCCATTCTACAAGAACGCCCTGCCCTCTCGACAGGGCGGCCGCCCACAGGGTGGCAGGCCCGGGCAGGGAGGAGGAATGCAAGGAGAAGGGGTGTCGGTCCGCGAGGAAGAACAACTCCACCGAGACCCCCAATAGAGTCAACGACCTGGAGGACCCCCGCATAAGGAAACAGGGGACAGCTTGTCTGAGTGACCAACCCGAAGGCCACCGACTTACCCCGAAGGGCCAGCGCGTGGTCCCGCAGGAAGAACAAAGGAACCAACAGTCCGAGGGCATAGACGGGTAACTGGAGGGAGACCCACCCATCGGCCGGGAAGTGGACGTCCCAGGTTCGATCGGGAACCTCACCCAACCTCGCTCGACGTATCTGTGGCTACCCAGACCGTCGGCGGGGGGGGGCGGTCCAGGGCACAGCCGCAGAGAGCGAGCCCGAGCAACCCAGCGACCGAAGCGTCTGCGAACGGTACGCGGGAGCGGCAGGAGCCGATCCATAGGGGCAACGGAAACACCGCGGTGCCCATGAGGAGGAGGCGGCGTAGCCAGAGGCTCCCTAAGGGAAGGGGCAGAGCGGCCCAATGCAGCGAACCCACGAACGAGTCCCAGAGCCACCCCGGGAGGGAGACCGAGTGCAACACGGCGAAGACCTTCCACCGAAGGTGCACCGCGGCCGGCAGACCCCGGGTCACCGTAGCGCCGGACAAAACCCATGCGAGACCGACCCATGGCACGACACGCGACGGGGTCAAGCGTGACTTGGGAACATCGAAGGGGAACCCTAACCGTGCGATGTTGCGAACAAATGTGAGGGCGTCGCCAATGCACAGTCCTAGGGCGTCGGAAACTACCAACCAATCGGCCAAGGAAAACAGGATCTGGAGCCCGCTCCTGAGGAGAGGACCCAGAGCCTGCCCCACCAGTGCGGAGAAGATCTGCGGCGCGATGTGGAGACCGAAGGGAAGGCCGTCGAACAGGAACACACGATCGGAAGTCCGAACAGCCAAGAATCGCTGGAAGCGAGGATGGAGAGGAACGAGCCAAGACGCATCCTGGAGGGCCAGCGACACTACCCACGACAGAGGGCACAGGGCCAGGCGTACCAGGGGTACCGGCAGCATCCGAAACCGTGTGTGCACGATGTGCCCGTTGAGGGACGACAGATCCACCACCGGTCGCATCGCGTCGCAGTTCGTTGACGGTACCAGAAAGACACGGGAGAGGAAAACCGGGTGACCGGCG
The DNA here is from genome assembly GCA_032716605.1 of Paralithodes platypus. Taxonomy (NCBI): domain Eukaryota; kingdom Metazoa; phylum Arthropoda; class Malacostraca; order Decapoda; family Lithodidae; genus Paralithodes; species Paralithodes platypus. Next base: position 50,290,778 of record CM064521.1, read on the forward strand.
GTCAACTCCTTGACGCTACCCAGCTCGGGCATGGAAGTGAACACGTGGGCCACCTCTGAAGAGATGGGCCGGCGTCGGTGACAAGAGCGGAGTGGGGGTCTGGACGTCCACCTCCAGGTGAGACCCCTCCGCGCAACCCGCCGCCCCCAACGTCCCTCGCGGCTACCGAGGGGCGCAAGGGCGAAAACAACCCAAGGGAGCACCCGAGAGGAGGGGAGCGACCCGGTCGGTCAGGCGAGAAGGAGAACAAGGAGGCCGACCCAGAGAACTACACATTGTGTTGACGTGTAGGTACCCCCGGTACGGGCCGTGCGGGCATGTGCGCCACGTTGACCTCCTCTACCTCCCCAACCTCGTCGAAAAGGGCGGGCCACCCCAACCCCGAAGAGGACCGGCAGAAGGACGGGACTGAGAAGACCCCGCGCGCGACACAGCGCGTCGGTGCGTGACGTAAGCAGGGGCCGCCGACAGAGAAGCGTAGCATTCCCAAGCACCCTGCGTAAAAAACCCCGACGTATATAGCGCAGAGTACAACAAACCCTGACGAATAACCAAGGGGGCCGGCCGGCAGAACGAAGACCGTACCGTCGTGCGGTGCCGAGTTGCCGCGCACAAAACCGCCTTCAGCTCGGGAACCAAAGACACCGCGAGCCGAAGGTGGACCCGCTGAACGCGGTCCAAACCCTCGCGAAGATCGCCTGGCGCAGACGCCTCGAAAAGCCGCAGGTGGTGAACAGACGTCTGGAGGGAACCTAAAGACAAGACAATAAGTCTGTCACCCTCTGTCGCAAGGGAAAAACCTTGGCGACAGAGGGCTGATCCGGGGGAGAGAAGAACGGGGTAGCAATAGAACAAAGTTCAAGAACGGGCGCGCTCATCCAGGACCAGAACGCGCCGTCCAACCCGCCGACAGACACAAGAGGAGGCAAAATCAGGGACGACTCCGGGGGAGGGACGGAAGGAGAGCCGTCGACGGATCGGTGTGTGAAGTCGAAGGCCTCAGCAAACCAGGCCTCCAATGGGAGAGGGTGACCGAGCATTATGGCTAAGCCAGGCGTACCGGCGTCGCACAAACCTGTCCCATAGGAGGACAGACCTGTCAACACAGCCAGGGACTGAACAGCCGGAAGGATGTCAGGGCGGCTGAAGTCTGACCAGAGCGTAGGCCTGCAGAAGGGAGGGGGACCGTAGCAGGGGTAGGGAGGGTGAGGCGCGGAGGGAGAGTCACCGCCAAGAAGGGCGAGAAGAGGGAGTCTTCCATCGACTCCAAGTGCCCGTCGAAGCGTGACACAACCCAGCCCTGCATAGCCGACAATCGATCCGAGAGAGGCTACCCCCCCCCCCCCAGATTGGGCGGCCCGCAGGGGCGAGCGTGAGCGGGAGCGAGACCCACGACACGAACCAGCAGCGTCGCGGCCCAAGGAAGGCGAGCGACGACGGTTGTGTCGCCGTTGAGGGACTCGTCCCCGATCACGAACGGCCGAGGGGGAAACAGCACCATTCCCCTCTTCCAGCGACACATCAGCTCCTGAGAAAGGGGACCCCAAAACCTCGCGAAACCCCACCGAGGCAAGAGGAGGGGTACCCCCCTGGCGAGACGGTAAGTGAAGGTCAGGAAGAGAAGAATGAGGAGGAGCAGGACGACGGGAGAGGGAAGGCTGGCCGGGTGAAAGGAGGCCAGGAGCCGCGGGGGGAAACAGAGCAAGGATCCCCGGGGCTGAGATAACAGGGCGGCCCGACACCGAGGCGGAGGAGGGAGGGACTACCACCGTGGGACGAGACCGTGAAGGAAGAATAGGCACTGAAGCAGGTGAAGTATCCAGGCGGACCCTCCTGGACAGTGTAGGAGGAGGGAGCAGAGGGCCAGCTACAGCATGAACAACCGCGCGCGGAGAGGACAACGTAAGAGGAAGTCGTCTGGGCTGGGGAAGCGGGCGGAAGGGAGTAGAGCCCCTATCCGTAGAGGCCAGGGGAGGGCGCACAGGGGCAGAGCCGCTAACCCCGGCCTCAGGGCGAGAACCAGGACGAGGGCGATGGGCGTCGGCAAGGCGATCAGGAGGACGACGAGGCGAGCGAGAGCGAGCGAGAGCGTGGACGGAGCCGGGGAACCCCCGGGAGATGGGACGACCGGCTGCGGGACCCAGGGGAGACGGCCCGAGCAGGGAGAGGGCCAGGGGAACGGCCTTCAGTCGGGTCAGGGATACCCAGGGCGACGCGGATCCGGTCGGCAACAAAGGCCGGGGAACGGTGGCCCACAGTCCTAATGAGGCGGGAGACCAGCGGCCACACCGACGGAAGGGAAGCAGAGGCCACAGCCGCCGCCGAGGAACCAGGGCCACGGAGCAGCACAACCACCAGGGCCAGACACGTGCCACACAGAGCAGGGAGGAAGGCCGTAGAGGACACACAGAGCGAGTGGCGCAAGCAGGACTTGTGCCTCTCCAAGCACGGGGAGCGACAACCAAGGCGAAAGCAAGGCAGCCTACCTGCACTAGAAGAACACACACCATAATCAGCACGTCGAAGGAGTAAGTGGAGAGAATGTCCAAGAAGAACCAGGAAAGGAGCATGGGGAAACAGGAACACACATGCAAACAGGTATCCGTACTCACCCTAAACTGGGAGCACAGAGGTAGGTGAGGAGGGCGGCCGAGGCGGAAGAGCACTAGCAGAACCTTCAAAGATGGAGAAAGTGTTAACCACCACTCAACATCTTACATGCAGGGCCTATAACACCAGTAAAGTGCATACACCAATATAGTATCAGGCAACAAGATGACATAAAAAAAAGTCAATTGGGAGGTTTGACGTACCTCCCAACCTACCAAATAGGAAAACCTACTATTTGGTAGTAGTCTTGGAAAATCCAACGTCAAGGCTATTAACCTAATTGCAATGACGACTTGTCTATTTTGACTGCTATGTCGTCATTCCAACCGCGGTTAAAAAGAAAACGTCTAGAGTCTACTCCTTATCTTGCTCTAGGAGACGTTGTACATTAACCAAAACTACCACCGAAGGTGAAAAAAGTATAGAAGAGAAGAAAAAGGGGTTTACCTTAGTTACCGCTCAAGGCCCATCCCGTGTTCCGTCATGCGCCGATCCCTGTCGAACGTGCGCATGAGCGACCCTCTCTTGTTATCACATCTCACGTCAGCAGAAGAACGCGGATGGGCAGGGGTCCGGCGTGAGGGAGGGTATTATGTACGTTGGATTTTCCAAGACTACTACCAAATAGTAGGTTTTCCTATTTGGTAGGTTGGGAGGTACGTCAAACCTCCCAATTTGTTAGTAGTCTTGGCAAATCCAACGTCAAGGCTGCATAACAAATAGGAGGAGGACATCCAAGCCCAACCTACCAAAAAAACCAATGCATAAGACAAAATTATGAATGACAAAGAAACACAATTTAAACAAGAGAGTTTAATAAAAGAGTGAAAAACTGAGGAGTAGCTAAAAAGAGCAGTTTTAACACGTGCCCGTCATTCATAGTAATGCAAAACCATAGACTTGTCTTAAACCAAAAAGTACTGTACACAAAATCCCTTTTCTTCCAAAAATGAACAAAAACACTGATCACAAAAACAAAACACAATTATCAATGAGGCAAAAACACTTATGTACTGTATACATATAACATAACCCCAAACTTGTAATCCAGTGTTGCAAACCCGTACTTCCCTCCCCCCCTTTTCGAAAGAAAACAAAGGAAAAGAAAAAGTGACGAGGGGGGAAGACCAGGCAACTTCGCGAGAGCCCTAGGAAACACGACTCCCGAGAGCTATCACAGGCCGAGGGGGTCTAACAATGGACATGGAGAGGTAGGAGGAGACGAAGGTATGGACAGAAGACCACAAACCTGCCGAGGCGACGTCAGGCAACGAACGAGTCTGCAGGAACCGTAAGGAGGCAGCAAAGGATCGCACATCGTGCGCAGAACCCCGACAAGCAGGGTTACTGGCACGAATGACCCGACAAATGTGGCGTCCTATCTGTACCTTCGAGAGCCTCCTACCAGTCCGAGGAGACGCCCACACAGCAGTACCCGAAGTCGGAGCCACAGACTCAACATAGGAGTGCAAGGCCTGCACCGGGCACAACACATGGTGAGTATGCCCATGCTTTAAAGCCTGGATGGTGAAAGGCTTGAAAACGTGGGTCTCTCTCTCATTCTTGGCAACAAAATGAGGGGAGGGGGCTAACGTGACGACATTCAAGGACGGGGAGAATCGCATGCATTCCTGGGACCGCGACATGGCAGCTAGTTCAGACACCCTATCCCCAGTGGCCAGAGCGACAAGGAAGAGTGTACGCTCGAGCAACTGAACCGGTGTAGTGTCCCGTGTATATGTGTGTGAAGCCAGAAGGTCCAGAGCACGCCCAAGATCCCACTGAGGAGGGATCTGGCGCGGAGGCGGTCGCTCCCTGAAGGCAGCCTTCATGAAGGAATCCAGCTCCGTCGGTGGAACGACCAGCCCAGTGACGGACTCAAAGACCTCCCGGATGGCAGACAAGTGGTTACGTATAGTGTTGACTTGAGAGCGACGTGTACGGAAGAGGTGAAACAAGTAGTGTAGGACGAGGGAAGGAGAGCTAACAGTCTGGTGAGTGTCCAGTATCCACCTAGTAAAAGACCTCCAGTGGGACTCGTAAGTCCCCCAAGTCGAAGACGTCCATGAACGCTTCAGGAAGTCAGTCAGGTCCCGTCCGTGGACTGGGAGCCACCGTGCCTCACGAACATCCACGATGCGAAGGCCAACGAGGTCCGCAGGTCGCCAACCTGGCTCAAGTGGAAGTTTGAGAGAGGGAGAGGGACCGGACTCGGGCACCACCGCTTCAACTGGGAGTACCAAGCCTGGGCTGGCCACAGAGGCGCTATTAGCCAGACTCTGCCGCGGTACAGCCGCAGCCGCGCGAGGACTTTGCACATCAACAGTGCGTCTGGTGGCGGAAATATGTATATCGACTGCCACCTGTTCCAGTCTTCCATGAAAGCGTCCGGACCCTCCTCCGGAGTGCGAGTCCGGAGGGACAGGTACTGAGGCAACTTGCGCGTCTCCTTCGATGCGAACAAGTCGACCTCCGGAACACCCCAGGAAGCTGCGAGGTCGTCGAATACAGTCTGTTTCATTGCCCATTCTACAAGAACGCCCCGTCCTCGCGACAGGGTGTCCGCCCACAGGTTGGCAGTCCCGGGCAGGTAGGAGGCGTGCAGGGAGATGTGGTGTCGGTTCGCGAGGAAGAACAACTTCTCTGAGATCCCCAACAGAGTCAAAGACCTGGAGGACCCCTGCTTTTGGATACAGTGGACAGCTGTCTGATTGTCCATCCTGAAGGCCACCGACTTTCCCCGAAGGGCCAGCGCGTGGTCCCTCAGGAAGAACAAGGGAACCAACAGTTCGAGGGCATTGATGTGTAGGTGTGTGTGTCCCACCCATCTGCCGTGATGTTGATGTCCCAGGTTGGATTGGTAACCCCCCCCTACCTCGCTCGACGCATCCGTATCTACCCCGATCGTCGGCGGGGGGGCGGTCCAGGGCACAGCCGCAGAGAGCGTGCCCCGAGCAACCCAGTGTCCTAAGTGTCTGTGAATGGTACGCGGGATTGGCATGAGCCGATCCATAGGGGCCAACGGAAACACCTTGTTGCCCATGAGGATTAGGCGGCGCAGCCTGAGCCTCCCTAAGGGAATGGTCAGAGCGGCCCAATTCAGCGAACCCACTAACGAGTCCCAGATCCTCCTCGTGAGGGAGACCGAGTGCAACACGGCGAAGACCTTCCTGCGAAGTTTCACCGCGTTTGGCTGACTCTGGGTCACTGTAGCGTTGGTCAGATCCCATTCGAGACCTACCCACGTCACGACACGCGACGGGGTCAGGCGCGACTTGGGAATATTGATTTTGAACCCTAACTGTGTGATGTGTTGAACTACTGTGAGGGTGTCGTGGACGCACTGTTCTAGGGTGTCTGAAACTATCAACCAGTCGTCCAAGTAAAACAGGATCTGGAGGCCGCCCCTGAGGAGAGGATCCAGAGCCTGCTTTACCAGTTTCGAGAAGATCCGCGGCGCGATGTTGAGACCGAAGGGAAGTCTGTCGAACATGAACACACGATCGGAAGTCTGAACGGCCAAGAATCGCTGGAAACGAGGATGGATCGGAACGTGCCAATACGCATCCTTGAGGTCCAGCGACACTACCCACGACAGAGGTCGCAGGGCCAGTCGTACCTGGTGCACCGTCAGCATCCGAAACCGTGTGTTCACGATGTGCCCGTTGAGGGCCGACAGATCCACCACCGGTCGCATCGCGTCGCAGTCCTTCTTGGGTACCAGAAAAACACGGGAGAGGAAAACCGGTAGACCGGCTTTCACCTCCTTGACGATTCCCTGCTCGTGCATGGATGTAATCACGTCGGCCACCTCCGAAGAGACAGGCCGGCTTCGTTGACAAGAGCTGAGTGGGGGTCTGGACTTCCATCTCCAGGTTAGACCCCTCCGTGCAATCTTCCGCCCCCACGTCCCTCGTGGCCACCGAAGGGCGCAAGGGCGAAAATAACCTGTGGGAGCCCCCGAGATGAGGTGAGCGACCCGTTCTGCGAGGCGAGAAGGAGAACAAGGAGGAGACCGACCTGGAGAACCTACACATTTTTTTACGTGGAGGGTCCCCCGGTACGGTCCCTGCGGTCATAAGAGCCACGTTGACCACCCCTACCCCCCCCACCTCGCCGAAAAGGGCGGGTCACCCCATCCCCTGTCCGTCGTGTGTCAGACCCCTTCGAAGTGCGGCCGGAAGTGGAAGGCTGGCCAGCCCCTTCTCGGCGGGGATGAAAGGGAGCAGGAGCAGAAGTGCGAGGCGGAACCGACGCTCTGGCCGGCAACTTCCCTTTCCTGCGCCCTTTCTTGGCGGCAGCAGTGGCGGCAGCACCCCGAAGGGGACCGGCAGAAGGACGGGACTGCGAAGACCCTGGTCGCGACACAGCGCGTCTTTGCGTGTCGTAAGCAGGGTCCGCTGACAGAGAAGCGTAGCGTTCCCAAGCATCCTGCGCAAAAAGCCCCGATGTATATAGCTCAGAGTATAGACCCTGACGAATATCCAAAGGGGCCTTCCGGCAGAACGAGGACCTTACCGTCTGGCGTTGTCGAGTTGCCTCGCACAAAACCGCCTTCAGCTCGGGAACCAAAGACACCGCGAGCTGAAGGTGGATCCGCCGAACGTGGTCCAACCCCTCGCGAAGATCGCCAGGTGCAGTCGCCTCGATAAGTCGCAGGTGGTGAACAGACGTCTGGAGGGAACCTAGAAGACAAGACAATAAGTTCGCCACCCTCTGCCGCAAGGTAAAATCCCTGTCGACAGAGGACTTATCTGGGTGGGAGAAGAACGGGTTAGCAATAGCACAAATTTCAAGTTTGGGAGCGCTAATCCAGGACCAGAACTTGCCATCCAATCCGCCGACAGATACCAGAGGAGGCAAAAGCAGTGACGACTCTGGGGGAGGGACTGAAATAGATCTGTCGACGGAACGGTTGGCAAAGTCTAAGGCCTCAGCAAACCAGGCCTCCAATGGGAGAGGGTTATCGAGCACGACGGCCAAGCCAGGCTTACCGTCGTCGCACAAACCCGTCCCATAGGAGGACAGTCCCGTTAACACAGCCAGGGACTGAACATCCTGAAGGATGTCCTGGCGGCTGAAGTCTGACCAGAGCTTAGTCCGAGGAGCAGACGGGGGCTTGGGCTTCACCGAGAAGTACTGAAGGTCAGTCCTTGTCGGGTACGCCCGCACCTCCACGTCGGCCACCTGACCATCCACCCTGATCGCCCTGAACTGCATTTTATCATTTATTTGGACCGACCAGTCCAAAGGTAGGGCCCTCTCACCTGACGGGAAGTCGGTAGCACGCTCCGGGTGGGAGGCCTGCACCCCCTTCCAAACAGCCAAGGAGCCATAGAGGAGCGGCATAGTCCGCGACGGGACCTTGGCCTTTTGGATGGGGGGCAAGCGCGGACCCTGCCCTAGCAGACGGAGGACCCCCGCATGTGAGACAGTAGGGGCAACCACCTGAGCCAGGGCAGGAGCAGTACTAGCCGACGACCGGGCAGGCGGAGAAGAAGCAGGGCGAGAAGGAATGTGGTCCACCGCAGAGGGGAGGGGGACCAAAGCAGGGGCAGGTTGGGTGAGGCGCTGAGGTTGTGTCACCGCCAAGAAGCGCGATAAGAGGGATTCTTGCATCGCCTCCAAGCGCGCGTCGAAGTGTGACACAACCCACCCCTGCATAGCCGAAAATCGATCCGAGAGAGGCGACCCCCCCGAAGATAGTTCGGCCCGCAGGGGCGAGCGTGAGCGAGAGCGAGACCCACGACACGAAACAGCAGCGTCGCGGCCCAAAGAAGGCGAGCGACGACGGCCGTGACGGTCCTGAGGGTCTCGGTCCCGATCACTAACGCCCGAGGGGGAAACATCACCATCCCCCTCTTCCAGCGACACGTCAGCCCCCGAGAAAGGGGACCCCGAAACCTCGCTATACTCCACCGAGTCAAGCGGCGGGGTACCCTCACGAGGAGCCGGCAAGCGAAGATCAGGAATAGAAGAAGGAAGAGGAGCAGGATGACGGGAGGGGGAAGGCTGGCCGGGTGAAAGGAGGTCAGAAGGAGCCGCGGGGGGAAACAGAGCAAGGATCCCCGGGGCTGAGAGAACAGGGCGGCCCGACACCGAGGCGGAGGAGGGAGGAACCTCCACCTTGGGACGAGACCTAGAAGGAAGAAGAGGCACCGAAGCAGGAGAAGTAGGAGGAGAAGCAACTACATCCTGGCGGACCCTCCTGGACAGAGTAGAAGGAGGGAGCAGAGGGCCAGCTACAGCATGAACATCCGCGCGCGTAGAGGACAAATGAAGAGGACGTCTTTTGTGCAGGGGAAGCGGGCGGAAGGTAGTAGAGCCCCTATCCGGAGAGGCCAGGGGAGGGCGTACAGGGGCAGAGACGCTAACCCCGGCCTCAGGGCGAGAACCATGACGAGGGCGAACGGCGGAGTCAAGGTGAGCAGGAGGACGAGGAGGGGCAGTAGAGGACGAGCGACGAGGAGAGCGAGAGCGTGGACGGAGCTGGGGATCCACCCGACGATGCGACGACCGACCACGGGACCCAAGGAGGAGGGCCCGAGCAGGGAGAGGGCCAGGTAAACGGCCCCCAGACGGGTCAGGGATGCCCAGGGCGACGCGGATCCGGTCGTCAACAAAGGCCGGGGAACGGTGGCCCACAGTCCTGATGTGGTGGGAGACCACCGCCCACACAGACTGAAGGGATGCAGAGGCCACCGCCGCGTCAGAGGAACCAGGGTGATGGTCCACCACATCCACCAGGTCCATACACGGGCCACACAAAGCCGGGAGGTAGGCCGTAGAGGACACACATTGGGAATGCCGCAAGCAGGACCTGTGGCAGTCCAAGCACGGGGAGCCACAGCCCTGGCGAAAGCAAGGCATCCCTCCTGCAATGGAAGAACACACACCATAAGCAGCACGTTGACGGAGGAAGTGAAGATAATGTCCAAGAAAAACCAGGGAATGAGCATGGGTAAACAGGAACACATGCAAACTGGAAGTCGTACTCACTCAAAACCGGGAGCACCGATGGAGGTGAGGAGGGCGGGTGAGGCGGAAGAGCACAAGCAGAAACCTGCAAAGATGGAGAAAGTGTTAACCACCACTCAACACCTCACATGCAGGGTCCATAACACCAGGCAAGTGCATACACCAATATAGTACCAGGCAACAAGATGACACAAAAAAGGGTCACCGGGAAAGCCAACTATAACCGCAAATTTGCGGGCCAATGGAGGCATAACCGTACCGACACAAACCTTTCGCCTCACCGCGAGACCCCCCAGCGATCTCCGCAAATTTGCGGGGGGCCGAAATGGCCCAGAGGACCGAATCGAGCCCCCGCAAATTTGCGGGACCGGCCGAGATGGTCCGGCGCCGAAAAAGCGAGAGGAGCGTCTGGGGAATACCAAAAGAGGCCCAGAAAAAAGCGTCATCTCCTTATGAACTCCAAGCGACGATGGCCATCAAGCTGAGCAGTGTCTTCCTTGATAATATCCTGACTCAACCGGTCAAGGGAGAGGCAAGGAAGACACACCAGGGGAGAGGAGGCACATCCCCCAGGAACCACCCAACCCTCAGAGATAGAGCAAAGCCCATGAGGAGAAGTGGCAGGAAGGGTGGTTTGGCACAAACAGGGGCCCCCGTAGGGTACCCCAGGATTGGGCAAAAGGGAATGAAAGGATGGAGGTGAAAACAGTAAGGGAACACAAAAACCAGTAAATGAAACTGGCGAGAAAAAGGGTGGCCTAGCCGTGAGGAGAGAATGTGTCAGGGGCGAAAAACCCTGTGGTGTGAGGGAGGGGCCCCCGTGGGGTACCCCTGGATATCACGAACCACCAAGCGCCCAGGCCCTTGAGACACAGTGAAGGCTCGAAAGGGGGGACTCGGGAATAACGCTAATAATGCGGCCGACACAAACCCGACAAACAGCACCGCCACCACGAAATCTCAGATTGTGAACCAACTGTACACCTAGGCTATGAAAATATGAAAAATCATAGGGGCATAGCAATTCCTGAATGAGAAACAAGCTAGGCTAAAATAAGCTAAAAGCTAAACTATGCCCAGACTAACAGGAAACAAGAATATGAAAAGAGAAAGGAATGAAAAACACACGAGGAACGCCAGGCGCCCCCGTACCTTCGGTAGCTATTTCCACACGCGTCTCCATTAAACACACTGAGGAGCCCATTTACGTGTGCCCTAGATCACGTAACATCTGTCTAACAAAAAAGAAGGCCAGATAAGCCCAAACGAACCTAAACAGGGTGAATTAAAGGAGCACAACAAAAGCGACTGCATTCAATGGAGCGCGTGAAAAAATGATGACAAGAGAGGGTCGCTCATGCGCACGTTCGACAGGGATCTGCACATGACGGAACACGGGATGGGCCTTAAGCGGTAACTAAGGTAAACCCCTTTTTCTTCTCTTCTATGCTTTTTTCACCTTCGGTGGTAGTTTTGGTTAATGTACAACGTCTCCTAGAGCAAGATAAGGAGTAGACTCTAGACGTTTTCTTTTTAACCGCGGTTGGAATGACGACATAGCAGTCAAAATAGACAAGTCGTCATTGCAATTAGGTTAATAGCCTTGACGTTGGATTTGCCAAGACTACTAACAAATAGTAGGTTTTCCTATTTGGTAGGTTGGGAGGTACGTCAAACCTCCCATTAACCACCACTCAACATCTTACATGCAGGGCCTATAACACCAGTAAAGTGCATACACCAATATAGTATCAGGCAACAGGATGACATAAAAAAAAAAAAAAAATCAATAGTGAAAGCCAACTATTACCGCAAATTTGCGGACCAATGGAGGCATAACCGTACCGACACCACCCTCCCGCAATTTTGCGGGACCCCCCAACGATCTCCGCAAATTTGCGGGGAGCCGAAACGTCCCAGAGGACCGAATCGAGCTCCCACAAATTTGCGGGACCGGCCAAGATGGTCCGGCGCTGAAAAAAGCGAGAGGAGCGTCTAGGGAATACCAAAAAAGGCCAAAAAAAATGCGTCATCTCCTTATGAACTCCAAGCAATGATGGCCATCAAGCTGAGCAGTGTCTTCCTTGAATTTATCCTGACTCAACCGGTAAAGGGAGAGGCAAGGAAGACACACCAGGGGAGAGGAGGCACATCCCCCAGGAACCACCCAACCCACAGAGATAGAGCAAAGCCCATGAGGAGAAGTGGCAGGGAGGGTGGTTTCGCACAAACAGGGGCCCCCGTGAGGTACCCCTGGATTGGGCAAAAGACTATGAAAGGATGGAGGTGAAACAGGAAGAGAAAACAAAAACCAGTAAATGAAACTGGTGAGAAAAAGGGTGGCCAAGCCGTGAGCAGAGAATGTGTCAGGGGCGAAAAACCCTGTGGTGTGAAAGAGGGGCCCCCGTGGGGTACCCCTGAAGTATCACGAACCACCTGTCGCCCAGGCCCTTGAGACACAGTGAAGGACTCGAAAGGGGGGACTCGGGAATAACGCTAATAATGCGGCGGACACACTCTACAAACAGCACCGCCACCAACGAAATCTCAGATTGTTTACCAACGGTACACCTAGGCTATGAAAAAATGAAAACTCATAGGGGCATAGCAATTCCTGAATGAGAAAACGAGCTAGGCTAAATTAAGCTAAAAGCTAAACTATGCCCAGACTAACAGGAAAAAAGAATATGAAAAGAGAAAGAATGAAAAACATATACGAGGAACGCCAGGCGCCCCCGTACCTTCGGTAGGCTATTTCCACACGCGTCGCCATTATACACACTTAGGAGCCCATTTACATGTGCCCTAGATCACGTAACATCTGTCTAAATAAAAAGAAGGCCAGATAAGCCGAAACGAACCTAAACAGGGTGAATTAAAGGAGCACAACAAAAGCGACATCATTTAATGGAGCGCGTGAAAAAATGATGACAAGAGAGGGTCGCTCATGCGCACGTTCGACAGGGATCTGCACATGACGGAACACGGGATGGGCCTTAAGCGGTAACTAAGGTAAACCCCTTTTTCTTCTCTTCTATGCTTTTTTCACCTTCGGTAGTAGTTTTGGTTAATGTACAACGTCTCCTAGAGCAAGATAAGGAGTAGACTCCAGACGTTTTCTTTTTAACCGCGGTTGGAATGACGACATAGCAGTCAAAATAGACAAGTCGTCATTGCAATTAGGTTAATAGCCTTGACGTTGGATTTGCCAAGACTACTAACAAATATACAGCTCTGGGACTGGAGAGTGACTTTTTTACTGACGTATACACTATACAGTATATACGGCGCTGGGACTGTATGGGTTAAAGTGATTTCATGAACATTATGATATGTGTGTGTACCATTATATGTTATTTGGGTGGGTTTTGGGTAGCCTAATGCCTCAAAAAGGGGACTTCGGGACTTTTTTAAATTCGGACTATCGGGTGAATTCAGATTTGGCCTCATTTTCAAAAATTCGGACTATTGGGAGATTTCAATTATCGGTCGTCGGATTATCGGACTTTTTACTGTATTAAATATATATATATATATATATATATATATATATATATATATATATATATATATATATATATATTATATATATATATATATATATATATATATATTATATATATATATATTACCGGTATATATAATATATATATTATATATATATATAATATATATATATATATATATATATTATATATATATATATATATATATATATAATATATATATAATATATATTTTCCTACTCGACGAGACAGAGAAAGGGGCAAGGGAGCGCGAAAGTGATCCCAGACCCTGAGAATAGGAATTTAAAATGTTTCAGTTCGGGCTCTGTCTCGTGTCTCGTGTCGGTATGTGCCTGAGTATATATATATATATGTTATGCCCTGTTTTTCTACAGGTTTAGCTTGGGTAATGTGAGTTCTAAATGACTGGGTATATAAGGCTGCATGCACAATACAAGATATGAGGAATAGAGAACACAAAGAAACACATGGTAGCAAGTTACACGATCACGTTTATTTATATACCACTGCAGAATACTCGTGCAAGACAATATAATAGAATCGAACAACACTAGCATAAGTGGATCTGGATGGAGCCTAGTCTCCCACTTCCAACGTTCAGGTATTAATCTTCTGATCACTGGCTTTAATTCAACAGGTTTATATACCGAAGACCATCAATGTTACTTATAGAATCATATTCACTGTTAGATTTATTACTGGTAGCTCTGGTGCACAAGTAGTAGTTCACAGGCTAGATTAGACACGCGTATTTTAGAGCACAGGAATTCTAGTAACCTCAGGGGGTACTGATCTAAGTTTTATATTCTTGTCTCAGAAATACATAGAACGCAAATCAGTGGGCGAACATTCAGATATCACTAGGGTTTCCTTCTAGGTAATAATATATGGATATATGGTTGATTACGAGAGTTAGTATCGCCTGTTAATTATTGAACACTGATACGCTTAGCACTTCCTAATTGAATGGTTATATGAATTATACTGGGGCAAAGAGATAGCCACTTCGTAGAAATATTAATTAGTGAATCTCTAAACAGCACAGTAATATGTAGTACTGATAAAGGGAATCTTGGGTAGTATCTGATGGGTCTGGTCCTGGTTATCTTGCGTCCATGATGTTGGGGGCTAACGACTGGTTCCGCGGCCGTCCAGGGGATCCATATGTGTGAAGTCCTCAAATACGTGGGCAGGTCCTTCTATCCAAATCTGCCACGGAGTCTGCCGGCTCTGGAATCTCAACTCCGGAACAACACAAGGGCAGAGCTAGAAGTTAACTGCAGGGTAGTGACCCCTGGTTGGTGTCTAGCTTTCAACTGATTTGACTGGGGGCGGGAGCTAGATTTATAGGCTCGGTTCTGGACCCTGTAGACAGTAGGGATCTCGAGTCTTATGGACTTATTTGAGTTCTCAATAGATATGGGGACTAGGTAAGATGGTATTTACTGTTGTGGCACATGGCTATAGGAAGCCTTTATATTTTCATATAACTGAGCCTTAGTAAGAGGTACTATTTTGGCTATACTGGAAGTATTTAGGGGAGAGAGACTGGATCTACTTTGCGAGGAGGATGGGACAGCTGTGATAGGAGCGTCTCTCTTAGATTGTTCAATCTTCATTCTATGGTATAGCTGAGGTGCTAATTTAGTGATCAGAGTATGCAAGAAAGGTAAATGGTTTATTGTGAGTTAATAGAGGTTAGTAAAGGTGTTAGTCATGCATGGTTAGTTCATTGATAGGAAGAATTCCTGTGCTACCTGGCAATGACTCAGAAGTCAAAACAGGGGCCAGGTATACCTCCGCGGGGGTGGGGGTCTCCCTCCTCGGGTGGGCAAAAAGGGGGAGCTGGGCGCCCTCTCTCTGTGATAGTCGTCCGGCGGCTGTGGCTAGGGGCTTGCCATATCACCAGTGTTTGTAATAACCCTCTGTGTATGAGACAGATGTGGGTGTCCTTAATACCAAAACCGAAGGTGCCTTGGCTAGCTGGTTTTACTCGGCTGGTTGTTAATTGTAGGGTTTGCTGGATGTGGTGGAGACTGGGTTGCTAACTCTGCCACATTTATCTGGAAGTATGGCAATAGAAGTTAGTTACTGGCGAGGCGGCTAGCCTCGCACCGACGACCATTGGGTGCAGGGTTGTGAATGGGTTGTAAGAGAATAGATGGCATGCAAGGGGCTAGTAAAGTTCTAATGTTGTTCTGGCCTACTAAGTGAAGGTAGGCTGGATAGGAGTATATATATAAAAGGTAGGAGAGCGTTAGCAACGGACAATTCAAGGATCTTCAAGAGGTATGAGAGAGAAGCTAGGTCGGACAAGAGTAGAGAAGCGCGGGGTCTTATAATGAGAGGGGAGGAGTGCAGGGGGTCTATAGGGGAATTTGACCCTAAGGTCTCTGGGCGTGGGGGTGGCATTAGGCTGCAGTTGATATGGGAGTTTGAAAAGGCAGTAGAATACGTTAGCCAAATGCTACCGGGGAATGCAACTATGGGGTGGTATATGAGTCTGGAAAAGATAGAGTAATGTGATCAGTCCGAGGGGTTATGGATACTATTAGTTGGCCCTGGGAACTGCGTTTTCTATGAAATATATATACCAACAACAGCGGCAGTTCGTAGGGATACTTAGTTATTGTTTCGGGGTACTTATGACAGATACTGGTAACAAGGTTATCTTATACAATCTCTGGTTGGGGTAAGAGGTGTATGACACGAAGTAAATTGGCATAGTGTGGACTGTGGATACGAAGGAGGCAAGGGGAAGACGTATGACAATTGTGGAAAAGTAAATGGAAAAAGGTGAACACAATGGCGGATAAAAATACTTAACCTAAGGATTGAATACATAGATTTATGGGGCGATGGGTCTTCAGAAGCTTAGTCTGGCAAGACAAGATGTTAGGGAATGTTAATATTAATACTTAAACTAAGGATTGCATACATCGATGAACGACGACATTATAGTCGTCGTCCTAATAAGGTGATGAAACCTGGTTGATCTGTACTTGGCACAATACGACACAAGGACAGTGCCGCTATGTCGTATCAATACTGGTGGCAGTTAATATTATAGAGACACTTAGTTACTAGAGGAATAATGCAAGGGGGCGACTGAGCACGGGTTACATATATCTATACTCGTCATGGGAAATGATATACAAGGTCTAGGGACAGGCGTGGGTGTTTTAACTTCTAAGATATATAACATCTACTTCTCGGATGTAAGAACATACATAGATATAATTATGGCTGTCTGATGTGTTGGCATTGGCTCAACGTCGGGACAGGGCATGGGTGTTTTTAATATGAATGTATATTCCTGTTCATCATCTTTGTAGTTAGGAGTGTAGGACACGAGGGGGTAGTGTACATGAGGTGTGGAAAAATGGTCAGTTTAGAAGGGGTATCTAGGTGCGCCCTGGAGCTGCTTAGCCCTGCGGGCTTGGGCCTGTCTGAATTGGCTGGCTCGGTCAGCTGGTCCTTTCGTTCTGTGGACCTTTCCTTTGGGTGTTTCTGTGTGGTGTTCGTTCGTGGCTTCTGTGGTGGGCTTCTCGTTCTGGGGCATTTTAATATATATATACTGTATATTATATAAGAGGAAATAAATACACCCATCTCCACAGTACACTCACTTGGGGAAAATCGTGGACCCCTCGTTTTGTTCATTGTGTAAGGATACTTTATTTGTAGAACAAACAAAAAAAGAGAGGTAATTGAGAAAACTGAAGATCACAATGGAAAGAGTCGCACCAGAATCTATTGAACAATCTCTGGTTTAAGGGGAGACAGACCATTTTTCTGGACCCCCTTCTCCCTAATGTGTAGCCCCACTAGTTTTGAGATTTGAAGACGTTGGTTTCATTAGTTTTGGGATTTTATGACCTTTCACCCCATTTCTTTGTCAATATTAGGACCCTTCGTGCCATTTAGGTGTCGATTTTTTCTTGGTGAGCGAGAGTGAGCCTGTAATTTTAGGAGGAATCGGCCTTTGGCCGGGACATATTTCTACCGAAAAATTTACAAATCTATCTTGAAGAGTCTAGGGGGGGTTTTGCTAAGCTTGATGGAGGCCTAGGGAGGAAACTAAAAACAAATATATTAATAAATGAATTAATAGACCAAACAAACAGCCACTGTCGCCTTAAGTGTTGTTTGGGTTCGGAGGGCATCACGCCAGGGTGGTAAACCGGAGAAATAGTGTTTGAAGACTTGAATGAATATGAAGGAATAAGTAAACCCCGTTCTTATTATTAATCATCAATTACAAACTCCAATGTACTTGAATATACTAATGAAAGCATATGGTCCTCCCGGGATTCGAACTCGGGACACCACACCCAGAACATAAGCATCTAAACCATTACACGACCAACACTACAAGAACATTAACATAAAATAGCATCGTTTCGGCCATTATATCACTTCCAAACACATAATTTGAACTATTAACCATAATGTTATCTTGACATGTACAATAATATAGCCTAGAAATACAGTATAGGCGTTCGTTTGCCACCCTGCATCACGCCACAGTTTGTATTATATTTTTTTCTCCAGTCAACTTCACTTCTAAACTCAATTAATCTATCTATCTATCTATTGCCTGACGCAGTGATCCCCGAAGGGGTGGCCACGAACGAACCGCCCCCATGCACCTCTGTCCCCAGTCAGTCGACGCCCCTCCTCCCAACCAGCACCGCCTTCATCCATATACTTCCTCACTCCATCCTTCCACCTCTCCTTCGGTCTACCTCTCCCTCTCTGTCCTTCCACCTCGCTCTCGTACACCCTCTTAGTCATTCTCTCGCTTTCCATACGTTCCATATGGCCGAACCATCTCAAGTTGTTCCTTTTCACACTTTCCAGCACATCTACCTCCACACCACACCTCCTTCTTATTTCCTCATTCGTCTGTCTATCCCTCCATGTAACTCCGCACGCACTTCTCAAGTAACTCATTTCCACCGCTCTCACTCTTGGTCTGAGTCTCTTCCCGAACGTCCATGCTTCGCTTCCGTAAGTTAGTGTCGGGATTACCACACTGTCATGCAAGGACTTCCTCCCTTCCATACTGACCACCCTATTTCTTGTTACTGCTTTCAACGTTCCTACAACCCTCTTCCCCTGTTGCACCCTTTCCCGCACTTTTTCATCCATAGTCCCATCTTTACTCAACACACTGCCCAGATACTTAAAAGAGCTGACGATCTCCATAGCCTGACCGTTCAATTAATGAAATCAACAAATACATGTGGCACTCCAAGGACTCGAACCTAGGATACTCACATCGAAATTCCGCGCACTTATGCATTACGCTATCAAGACAGTTAGTCAACTGGCGAGGACCTATAGACATTCCAAAACATTGTCTTGGATCCTTTACATTGGTGTCGGAAACTAAGGTGTACGGGAACGCTTTTATGGAACGCTTTTATTCCACTACTCAGCACCTTCAGGGTCATGACGCGTTATTTACACTTTATCTTGGGTATATTATTCCACTACTCAGCACCTTCAGGGTCATGACGCGTTATTTATACTTTATCTTGGCTATTATTAGAATATTTTATTAGATTTAATGGGATATGGGTTGTTTTTCTGGTCCTAATTCTTCCTCATGTTTAGCCCCATTAGTTTCAGATTTTATGACGTTCGGCCTATTTGTTTGGTGATTTTAAGACTTCGCCCCATTTCTTTGTCAATATTAAGACTTTTTGTGTCATTTAACTGTCGATTTTTTCCTGGCGAGCGATAGCGAGCCTGTAATTAAAGAGAAACCGGCCTTCGGCCGGGAAATATTTCTACCGAAAAATGTACAAATATATCTTGAAGGAGGGTCTTGGGGAATGTTTTTTTAAGCTGTATAGAGGTCTAGCAAGGAAACTAAAAAAAAAAAAAAAACATTTAGCCTACATGAGGAAATAAATAGGCCCATCGCCCCTGAACAGTTTATTTTGGCTATTAATATAATATTATATTCGGTTTAGCAAGAACTTGTGGGAGGTAGAGAGTTAATGTTCACCCCTTTTGATTCCTAGAGATCCTTCCTAAAGTGCATACAATCGACTAATAATAACCAGTATAAAGGTTTAGAATGGATCCTCAAACACCGAAGGCGGATTTACACCAGCTCATATTTAATGTTAACAATATTTGTGAAGTGTTTTGCACCGGAACCTACAATTGAGACTGTAGGTAAATATTATGGGTAACGGAGTCTTTGTTAATGTATTATACAGAGATTGTCAGTCCGGAATTGATGAGTTAAGGGGGAATGGGCGTATTTATTTCCTTATTTATGTATCTTTTCATCATGTTTTTAGTTTCTCGCTAGATCCCTATCAAGCAAAACTAGTGGGGCTAAACATGAGGGAGAAGGGGGTCTAGAGAAACGATCTATCTCCCGTTAAGTTGCCAGGACAAATGTTCGTGTGATTCCTCTTATTTAAGGGGAGGTTTATAGTTTGCTCCCTAGACCTTCAACATTAATAATATACCCCAAGACTTCCCTTAAATACAACACAGTTAGTCAACTGGCGAGGACCTATAGACATTCCACAACATTTTCTTGGATCCTTTACATTGGTGTCGGAAACTAAGGTGTACGGGAACGCTTTTATGGAACGCTTTTATTCCACTACTCAGCACCTTCAGGGTCATGACGCGTTATTTACACTTTAAGGTGTACGGGAACGCTTTTATTCCACTACTCAGCACCTTCAGGGTCATGACGCGTTATTTACACTTTAAGGTGTACGGGAACGCTTTTATTCCACTACTCAGCACCTTCAGGGTCATGACGCGTTATTTACACTTTAAGGTGTACGGGAACGCTTTTATTCCACTACTCAGCACCTTCAGGGTCATGACGCGTTATTTACACTTTAAGGTGTACGGGAACGCTTTTATTCCACTACTCAGCACCTTCAGGGTCATGACGCGTTATTTACACTTTAAGGTGTACGGGAACGCTTTTATTCCACTACTCAGCACCTTCAGGGTCATGACGCGTTATTTACACTTTAAGGTGTACGGGAACGCTTTTATTCCACTACTCAGCACCTTCAGGGTCATGACGCGTTATTTACACTTTAAGGTGTACGGGAACGCTTTTATTCCACTACTCAGCACCTTCAGGGTCATGACGCGTTATTTACACTTTAAGGTGTACGGGAACGCTTTTATTCCACTACTCAGCACCTTCAGGGTCATGACGCGTTATTTACACTTTAACACCTTACGAGCGGCCTATGCGGTTTATTTATGTGTACCGCACAGCGGGGTGTTTTTAGCCAAAATAGGGCTGTTTACGTGATCATTTTCATGCCTAAATAAGACCCAGAACGTAAAACAAGTACCTATCCCTGAAAGGGCATAAACAGAGCTTTCGAATGACACCATAACGATCCTTGTATGATGGATAGTTTTCTTGCAATAACCGTGCAACGCGAGTGCAAAAAGCAGGTAATTCGGTACTTTCAGTACATAATTGAGTATGTAGCGAGTGAGAGAGGGAGGAGGGAGCTGAGATTTGTGTCAGTAGGTTCGCCGCGGTGGTCTGGAGCAGTCATACGCTCGCTAGTCTCCTGCCACCACTTGTCTCTCTCTCTCAGCCACATTACGTGCTGAAATTGCCACTCGACCTATGTCGAGCGCCGCCACATAGTCCAGCTTTATTTAACTCGACTTATGTTGCTCGCCGCTAAATAAGGGTTAAGGTGTACGGGAACGCTTTTATTCCACTACTCAGCACCTTCAGGGTCATGACGCGTTATTTACACTTTAAGGTGTACGGGAACGCTTTTATTCCACTACTCAGCACCTTCAGGGTCATGACGCGTTATTTACACTTTAAGGTGTACGGGAACGCTTTTATTCCACTACTCAGCACCTTCAGGGTCATGACGCGTTATTTACACTTTAAGGTGTACGGGAACGCTTTTATTCCACTACTCAGCACCTTCAGGGTCATGACGCGTTATTTACACTTTAAGGTGTACGGGAACGCTTTTATTCCACTACTCAGCACCTTCAGGGTCATGACGCGTTATTTACACTTTATCTTGGGTATATTATTAGAATATTTTATTAGATTTAATGAGAGAGGGTTGTTTTTCTGGTTCTCCTTCCTCATGTTTAGCCCCATTAGTTTTCAGATTTTATGACATTCGGCATATTAGTTTGGTGATTTTAAGACTTCGCTCTATTTCTTTGTCAATATTAAGACTTTTTGTGTCATTTAGGTGTCGATTTTTTCCTGACGAGCGATAGTGAGCCTGTAGTTTCAGAAAAATCGGCCTTAGGCCGGGACATTTTTCTACCAAAATATTTACAAATTCATCTTGGGTTTTTTTTATTTTTGTTGTATGCTTGATAGAGGTCTAGCGAGGAAACTAAAAAAAAAAACGATAAAAAGATACATAAATGAGGAAATAAATACGCCCATCGCCCCTTAACAGTTTATCTTGGATATTATCAGACATGTTTTTAAAATACCCAGAAAACAAAAAGTCATCCCTCAAATCAGCCAAGAAAGAAACGAGCAACAAAGAAAACAGCACACCAACCAACAAGGGATAACGAAAGAGAACTAGCCTACCAACCAACACCAGATAAGACCAACACCAAGAAGTCACCTCCACAAATACAACACCCAGGCGATCACCAAACGGACACCCAAGACACAACACCAGAAAGGAAGACTGGTATTCAGTCAACAAGAAAAGGACTCCTACCAACAGAGATATACAGATTAAAACACTTACCTATTATCATACTATGTTCACATGCATTCTACATGTTCATCTACTAGACTAAAAGGACTCCTACCAACAGAGATATACAGATTAAAACACTTACCTATTATCATACTATGTTCACATGCATTCTACATGTTCATCTACTAGACTAAAAGGACTCCTACCAACAGAGATATACAGATTAAAACACTTACCTATTATCATACTATGTTCACATGCATTCTACATGTTCATCTACTAGACTAAAAGGACTCCTACCAACAGAGATATACAGATTAAAACACTTACCTATTATCATACTATGTTCACATGCATTCTACATGTTCATCTACTAGACTAAAAGGACTCCTACCAACAGAGATATACAGATTAAAACACTTACCTATTATCATACTATGTTCACATGCATTCTACATGTTCATCTACTAGACTAAAAGGACTCCTACCAACGGAGATATACAGATTAAAACACTTACCTATTATCATACTATGTTCACATGCATTCTACATGTTCATCTACTAGACTAAAAGGACTCCTACCAACAGAGATATACAGATTAAAACACTTACCTATTATCATACTATGTTCACATGCATTCTACATGTTCATCTACTAGACTAAAAGGACTCCTACCAACAGAGATATACAGATTAAAACACTTACCTATTATCATACTATGTTCACATGCATTCTACATGTTCATCTACTAGACTAAAAGGACTCCTACCAACAGAGATATACAGATTAAAACACTTACCTATTATCATACTATGTTCACATGCATTCTACATGTTCATCTACTAGACTAAAAGCACTAGATAGAGTCATAGAGTCAGTCAGAGAGGAGGGTAACATCCGTCGCGGTCCGGGATTTTTCGACTATCCCGCGGGATACTGGTGATTAAACTTCCAAAAAATCACACACAAAAACAAACGTAGTGTCGCGGTTCTGTGAAGTGCAAAATCGAACCGATTGATAGAATATCTGGAGAGATATACGCGTTTTGGAGAAAAAATCCGTTAACTCCTACAGCAGTGCCACGGCGCTGGTCTAGGACAGGCCTAGGGCAGGCCCATAAGGCGGGTGGAAAGAAGAAGGGAAAGAAAAAACCGTTACGTCCCAAAAGCAAAGTGTTAGCTATATAGTCCTATGAAATCAAACAGGGCTATGGGAAAATAGGAAGCCTAAGTTAAAAGTGATAGTGAACATCGTATATCACGTAAATAAACTAGGAAAGTATAATACAGAGAATTAAAGTCAGGGGAACTTTTAACTTTTAGCTTGGGAACAGGATGTATGCTGTAAACAAAATACCCTCGGTGACCGACCGCAAAGACCATAAACACATATATCCCCTCGCTCTCCTGGACACGTCCCCTCCCCTCCCCCTATACGATTTTACCAAAAGCGAAACTTAACCTCGACAGGAAAGGGTACCGACAAAACAAATATCGTAAATAATAGCAAACAGAGAAAAACAATATTTAAACAATTAATCAGTGCAGATTATTTCTCGACCATATCGCAGGTTAGTAGTGACGTTATTGGAGAGAAAGATCTCCCACGCAACCAAATGTGGTGAAAATTCGAACCTGCGCAGTGTTGAATCAAGTTGATAGGTAAAATATGAAAATTAAAATAGATACTATATTATACAGGTATAGGTAGCCTGGAAAGTTCGTTATTTTCCTAGAGTGCCGTATATTCCGTTAAACAGTCGACCAAAAAACGGGAAAAGTGGTTAGGGCAGTGAGAACTCTGTTTCATAAGATAATTATTGAAAGTGTTACTTAAAGTTACTTAAAGTTTAAACATAACGAGTGTAAACGAGTGGCACTCCCCCCCCCCCCCCCCACTCCCCACAAACCGCGTAACAAACACCTCCTTGTCCTCCAAGCCCCCCCCCCCCCTCTCTCAAGTGTTCAAAATCATCAAAGGCATCGACAATATGAACTGTAGTAAGTACTTCACTATCGACCAATCTAATTACACGCGGGGAAACGGTTGCAAAATTATTGGTAAATCTTTTAACTCGCACGAATCTAAGAATTTCTTCTTCAATCGAGTTGTCAACTTGTGGAATGGGCTTCCCCGAGACGTTATAGACTGCAGCACCGTTGATTCATTTAAATTCCGCCTAGACAAATATCTCGCATCAAACCCGCGACTGACTGCGTTTGTAAATGAATAACTTTATCCTCCCCTCAGTTACTAACCCATATGTCCCCTACTAACTTCCTAGTCCTGCCACGTTAGTGGCAGGGCAGTAGTTCCCTTTCCAATGTTCCCTTACCCACTCTAAACCACTGTTTGGACACTTGATCCTCAGTGTTTTGGAGGACAAGCAACCTAGAAGGGTCACTAGACCTGTTGTTGCTTGATTTCCTTTGTACTCCTTTGTACTCCTTTGTACTCCTTTGTACTCTCTCTCAAATGTGGTGAAAATTCGAACCTGAGCAGTGTTGAATCAAGTTGATAGGTAAAATATGAAAATTAAAATAGATACTATATATACTGTAGGTAGCCTGGAAAGTTCGTTATTTTCCTAGAGTGCCAGTGAGAATTCTGTTTCATAAGATAATTATTGAAAGTGTTACTTAAAGTTACTTAAAGTTTAAACATAACGAGGGTAAACGAGTGGCACCCCCCCCCCCCCACACTCCCCACAAACCGCGTAACAAACACCTCCTTGTCCTCCAAGCCCCCCCCCCCCCCCCTCTCTCTCTCTCTCTCTCTCCCCATGTAAGGGCGGGTGGAAAAAAAAACAAAAAAAAAAAAAAAAAATTTTTTACCAGAGACAACTGTACGAATTGTAAGATGAATATACACATGCATGAAGGCACCGCATGTCGGATATGCAAGCAACCATACCACTGGATTTGCATAGGATTGACACCAATAAATGAGGCGTACAATACAAGAGGGAAGAACCTCCATTTCTGCGATAGTTGTTTCGATATCACATGGCAAGTCATACAGACTGTAGAAAATACAGAAGTACAAGATAGACTGAAATATTGCCAAGACATAGCTACCTTTCACAGAAAATGGGGAACTATTGGGGCCTCAGGGCCCATACAAATATCACAACCCACACACGCACACCTTCCCATGATAATGCCCACATTGCCTCCTGCACATCAACACACATCGCCTGCCGAACAACAACCTTTCGCACCCTACATATACACAAACCCTGCCGCACATCTCCCCACACCTCCCCAGACCCAGAAAACACCCACATTAATCCCATCTATGGCCATTGACCACCCTACTGCTGTTGATCAAATACAATTGCAGGATGAACGTAGGATGCAACAAGCCCCCATATCAGGCTCCCCTTCCACATCGTCTCCCCCCTCACCACTGCCACCTGCCCACCTACAACAGACCCGTAACTCCACCCCCCTGCAGGCCTCACCCACCCATACACCAAGCCTACTATCACCCACAACCACACTTAGCTCACCACATAACCCCTTGCAGCCCCAGCCCCACCTACTGGGGTTGTCTACACCAGTGTGCAGATATTATCTGGAAAGAAGGTGCTACTTTGGTCAAAAGGGCGATTATAATGGGAATTCATGTAGATTTGCTCATCCCAAAATTTGCAACAACATAACCAGTCATGGAAAATGTAGATTTGGTGAAACCTGCAAATACCACCACCCATCCCTTTGCAAGACATCACTTAAGAACAAGACCTGCTACAATATGAAATGCCCAGCTTTTCATATTAGAGGGACTTGGAGATATGCTAGACCTAACACGAATGGTAGCCCAAAAAACTCTCTCGCTATGCGAGGACGAGACAGAGGAAAAAGGCAAGGAGGGAAAGGGCAGATGAAGATGAAGAGACTGAGGGAGATGGAAGAGCACATAGAACACCTCGAGCACCTCCTGGCCTCCCAAGAGTGGCCAATACATCCCGAAGACTATTAGGTACACATAGTACTCCAAACAATCCCTCCCCAATCTTGTTTGCAAATATCCAAGGCCTAAAAAATAGAACCACGAACAAAGTACCATTTATTAGGGGCCTGCTAGAAGAAGGAAACGCTATATTTGCGGCTCTCACAGAAACTCACATTAAAGATCAGGAAGATAGTGAGGTATGGATTCCTGGTTACAACCTACATAGGGCGGACAGAACGCATAGATCACATGGAGGTGTAGCCTTGTACATACATGACTCACTGATATGTACTGAATTCCTAAATAACAGTAATGAAGTGGTGGAAATACTTGGAGTTAAAATAGAATCCCTAAATTTAGCAGTTATTGTTACATACAGGCCTCCAGACTCATCCCGAGAAGAATTCAAAACCCAGCTCAACAAAATAAAATCAGAAGTGGAAACCCTGGGGAACCCAACACCAAATATTATATGGCTAGGAGACTTTAACCTACCAAACATTAAATGGAGACAACTAGAAAACCAGTTAGTGGCAAATAACACCGGAGAAGCAAATACTAATACGAGAGAGCTTTTTGAACTTTGTGATTTTTTTAGTCTTACCCAACATATTGCTGAACCCACACGGGAAAACAATATCTTAGACCTGGTCTTCACTAACAACGACTCTCTAGTACACAGCATTAACATATCGGACACATACTCAGATCATAAATTAATTGAGATCAAAACAACCTTAGAAAGTGTACAGACAACTTCAGAATCGAGAACAAAAACCGGCCCCTTCAGTAATTTAACTTCAATAACAAAAACATTAGGTGGGAAGAGGTAAATCAAGAAATGGAGGAAATAGACTGGGAAGATTTAATGGATAACCCGACACCAGCAGAATGTCTAGTCTTAATAACAGAAACCATGACCCAAATCTGTAGCCACCATATACCTGCAAGACAAACAAAACGAAGAAGCAAACAAGATCGGGAAAGGAGGAGGCTGTACAGAAGAAGAAAATTACTCCCACAAAGACGCACACATCAAAATCTACAGGATAGGCAAAAGGTCGAAATAGATAGAGAAATTGTGGAAATTGAACAAAGGCTAAGAATATCATATGAACTACAACATATGGAAGAGGAGAGGAAAGCTATTGCAGGTATAAAGGAAAATTCCAAATACTTCTTTTCATACACCAAACAAAAGGCTAAAACAACATCAAACATCGGCCCACTGAGCAAAGGGGACGGCTCTTTCACAGGGGACAAAAAGGAAATGAGCGAACTCTTAAGCAGGCAGTATGAAATGGCATTCAGTGAGCCTGATGAAACAAAAGTCATCAGAGACCAAATTATATTTTTCATGGAAACCTCCCCCACGGAAACCCCTCAGATGCTGGATATTGATTTCGGTCCAAAAGACATAGAAGAGGCCATTTCCAACATGCCATCCCACTCGGCATCAGGCCCAGACTCTTGGAATTCGATCCTAATGAAAAAATGTAAGGAAAACCTCTCAAAACCCCTGGCTATAATGTGGAGAAGGAGTCTAGACACTGGTGACATACCAGATAGCTTGAAAAACGCAATAATTGCCCCACTGCATAAAGGAGGAAGTAAAGCACTACCAAAAAACTACCGCCCGGTAGCTCTAACCTCTCACATCATTAAAGTTTTCGAGCGAGTCCTGCAAAGCAAAATTTCAACATTCATGGAGACAAATGAACTACACAACACCGGTCAACATGGGTTCAGAGCGGGATGATCATGTCTCTCACAACTTTTGGAACACTATGACAAAATTCTTAAAGCGCTAGAAGAAAAGAAAAACGTGGATGTCATTTACACCGATTTTGCTAAGGCATTTGATAAATGTGACCACAAACTGAAAGCAAAAGGTATAACTGGGAAAATCGGACGGTGGATATACAATTTCCTCGTAAACCGAAAACAATCGGTAACAGTAAACCAAGTCACTTCTGAGCCTTCGGATGTCAAAAGCTCAGTGCCCCAAGGAACAGTGCTAGCGCCCCTTCTGTTCCTCATACTAATTTGCGACATAGATACCAACACCAGACACAGTACGGTGTCGTCTTTTGCTGATGACACAAAATTAAGCAAGATAGTAAACACACAAGAGGACACGGGCCGACTGCATGAATGTAGTGTTCCAGTGGACCAGGGAAAACAACATGCAATTAAATGAGGAAAAATTCCAATTAATACGGTACGGAGATAATAATGGTGTTAAAGAAATTACAAATTACTTAACAAAATCTAACCACATAATAGAACGGAAAGACAGTGTGAAAGACCTTGGGGTATTAATGTCTGAAAATATGGGTTTCAAAGTACATAACCAGGTCAAAGTGGCGGCTGCGAAACGTCTAACGGGTTGGATTCTGCGTACTTTTAAAACACGCGGTGAATTGCCTATCATAACGCTCTTCAAATCTCTAGTGCTACCGCGGCTTGAATACTGTAGCGTATTAACATCCCCATACAAAGCAGGTGAAATAAATGACGTAGAGAGTGTACAAAGAAATTTCGCTTTGCATATAAGTTCGATAAAACATCTACACTATTGGGAGCGTTTAAGAGCACTGAATCTGTACTCACTGGAACGTAGAAGAGAACGTTACCTAATAATATACACGTGGAAAATCGCAGAGGGTTTAGTACCAAACCTACATACTCCGATAGTCATGAAATTCAGTGATAGGAGAGGCTGGGAATGCGAAATCCCCCGGATGAATAACAGGGGTGCTATGGGCTCTCTGCGAGAGGGCTGGTTATCACACAGAGGCCCACGTCTCTTCAACAAACTCCCACGGCGAGTAAGAGACATGAGGGACATCTCGTTAGACAACTTCAAGAGAGCCCTAGATGTCGAACTGCAAAAAGTGCCAGACGAGCCCATCCTCGCAAGGGAGCGAGCTGTCGCTTCAAACAGTCTACTGCACCAAATCACCACCCATAACGAGGGGCGTCACGCTCCTTGGTGCCGCTAGAGGAGCGGCGAACACATCCAAAGAGAGTTAGATCACCTTATGTTTTTCATTCTTTAAGAGGTTAAATAAGTTCCTCTAATATTAAGTATATTATTAAGATGTAATCAAGTACATTGTATCTTGTATGTACGATATTAATGTTGATCAAGACCCAGTGTCTTCACAATATTAATCTCTAAGTTACCAACCTACAATGCCCTTAACCTATACCTAATCTTCTGTTCTTTCTCATGATTATGATTACTAAAAATACAACTATTGTACTATAATACCAGCACTAACTACTTATGCAAAATCAATATAATACATATTAGATAATATATCTTTCTTATTTTCTCCCACGACATATATGCACATGCCTTCTCATTACTACGCTATTATA
Organism: Paralithodes platypus; assembly: GCA_032716605.1. NCBI lineage: Eukaryota > Metazoa > Arthropoda > Malacostraca > Decapoda > Lithodidae > Paralithodes > Paralithodes platypus. The sequence goes on from CM064521.1 coordinate 50,319,953, forward strand.
ATAATAAACAAGCTACATTGCCTTCCTTGATGTATTAGATTTACTAAGCTACAAATACCTTGTTAATTTGTTGCGCATCACAGCCTTCACTTATTCTGCGTATCAACATACGCTTGCCAGGAGTACCAACATACGCTCGCCGGGAGTACCAACCTCTCGAAATACTTGCTCGTATATATATTGTTATGTTGTCTAAAGAACCTTCTCTCTTAACCTTTTTCCAAGATAATATGATAACCGTTTTATTACTGTATTCCTAAATATAGATTGTAATTATATTAGAATGCTCCTTTATATTGACTTCCCTGATGTGCATTCATACCTTCACTTATTCCATTGTTCTCTCAGTCAACGAGATCCGCCGCCGTGAATTCAAAGCCCCAGAAGACTTCACCATGTACAAAAGTTATATTATACTGAGAACCCCATGAACCTGTTCTTCTCTATAATATGAAGAATAAGCCTTTACCTAATCCCTTTCTATATAAAATATGACCCTTGTATAGTACTCCCTTCTCACTGAGTATATTAATAAAGTAAAGTACAGTAGAAGTAACCTCCCGACAGAGCAAGAAAGACTCTCTATACCAACAGAGAGTGCGCGCTCGCGCCCTTGCTCCCCTCAAGGGGTGTACGGGTACCCCTCAGTAATCGTCAACACTATGCCAGGGAAATCTGAAAGGGTTAAGCAATTTTGAGGCTTCTTATTACTGGCATACCAAGTAAGGAACCTCAAGATTACCCTACGGTAATACGGATAGACGGCATACCGAACATCTACTTGTCTGAGGAGTTAAAAATCCTATTAACGGATCTTTGTTAATTGTGGCATACCATCAGTTAACATAGAGGCCTCTAATAGGCTGTACCTTCAGTAGTAAAAGGTTGAAGTATCCAGGCATACCTACACTTCAACAATTTATGATTGCAGATGTGGTAACTGTACCCTATTAATAGGATCTTTGTTATTACTGGCATACCAGTGATTAACATAGATATCTTTTCTAGGTTACTGTGTCCTACTGAAAGGATCTTTGTTATTACTGACATACCAGTAATTAACATAGACGCCTTTTAATAGGTTCTACTCTTAATAGTAGAATGTTGAAGGACTCAGGCTTACCTACCCTTCAATATTCTACTATTAACCTGACAAGCGCGATATAGACCTAGGTGCTAGGGTAGTTATTTGTGCATTTCTAGCCCTGGATTCTGACAGAATTCTTTATATTTACAATATAAACCATTATTTGTTTTCGGTATGCTTTTATTTTACATATATGATGTATATATGAACCTTCAAGAGTGCTAAAATAAGTGGGAAAAGCATTTGGGTGGTGAAAAACGAAGATATTGGCCACCCGGTCATAATCTCAGGCGAGAGAGAGCCACAGGCAGCCCTCCCCTCTCGCTGTCTGGGAGTCAACTGAGACGAGCGGGGCGGTGTGTGCCGGTGTCTGGGTGTTGCATAACGATCTTTTATGCAACCCACTTGTGCTACATTATCGCGGGAGAGAAAAATAACCGATAAATGATGATAATAAGTGGATAAATAGGTGATAATTGAGGAGGGGGGGGAGGGGGGAATAAGGTGGGGAAGGAGGGGAGGGGGAGGGGTGAGAAACACATGGATGAGTACTAGAGGGGAATTATCTCACCTAGAGACAAAATCCTTTGTTTTGATAGGCCCTTTTTTTTTTTGGAAGGCTTTTTTTATGGTCTTTTTTTATGAGGCCTATCGCGTTCCCTATAGGAAGCCTTCCGTGAGGCCTATCGCGCTTGCCGGGTTAAAAGTTAACACTCTAGAACTGTATCCTAGTAACAGGATCTTTGTTATTACTGGCATACCAGTGATTAACATAGAGATCTTTTCGCGGATACTGTGTCCTACTGAAAGGATCTTTGTTATTACTGGCATAGGCCTACCAGTAATTAACATAGACGCCTTATAATAGGTTCTACTCTTAATAGTAGAGAGTTGAAGGACTCAGGCATACCTACCCTTCAATATTCTACTATTAAAAGTAAACACTCTAACTTATCGCAAGAGATCTGGCATACCACAAACTCCTGTGCGGGTAAGGGCTTGCGAGATACCCTCACGGGCACTCTGCATAAAAGTCCTAGGTGTACTTAGTCTACTGGCATACCATTAGACTAGTGCAACTAAAAGGTTTAAACACCGCACTCCACCTATTCACGAGGGACCTTGGCATACCACGGTCACTTGTGAAATAAGGGCTTGGCGAGATACCTTCACAGGCACTCTGCACACACAAGTCCTAGGTGCATTTCGTCTGTGGCATACCATTAGACTTTGCAACTAAAAGGTTTAAACACCGCCCCGAGTTCCTTGAACCTCTTATAAGGGTCAGAGGCAGACGAGAAAGACACTTCCACAGTCTTCTCGCGTTAGCCCGATATAGTGCTACTTCGTCATAACTATCTATCTATCTATCTAGTGCCGGACGCCTTACTCCCCTTACGAGGGTGGCCATACACAGAATGCCCCCCAAGCGGACCTATTCCCTGTGAGAGGCACAACCCGAGCCAGTTTAGTGAAGGACTTACAGGATTGACCACTCAATTTAGGATCCGTCCGACTCCGAGGCCCTCTGTGCATCTTGTTAGCACTATTTTTCTACAGTGGTGTTCGGCTAATCCATCCACTAACCTGCCTTACCCTTAGGTAAGCAGAACGGATTTGTATCAGGTTTACTTCCCTAGACAGGTTGCCAACCAAGGCTGACGAGTCCCATCCACCCGGATTTGTATAAGGTTGTCTCCCCTAGATGAGTTGCCGACCAAGACTAACGAGTCCCATCCACCCGGATGAGGCACTATATTCAAGACCTTACTCCAAGAGTACCTTAACGGAATTTCATCAATGGTTAAAATAACGGTCAGGATAGACGAGTATCCTTACCAAAGCTATAGGCTCTGAAAACTCGCGTTAGTCCGATGGGGTGCCCAACTATTTAATTATAGTTACGGAGCCACATTCAAGACCTCAAGCCCATTAACCTATCTGTAACCTACTTCACACGACCGGTCAACCTAGACGGCCTATGGAGACTCAGAAGACTACAAGCAGTAAATGAATTCAGTAACTATATAAATCAACATTGAGAAAAGTGAATTAAATCGATGCCAAATGACGAGATAAAAAGTTAATCAGAGTTCCTCAGTATTAACCTACTGAAAAACACCAGCGCCCACGGTGTCTATAGAAATTAGTTAGATCCATATAAATCTTGACTCTACCAAATTTCTACTAACCAGAAATAAGTTAGAGTCCCCCGAATTCCTTATTTTAAGATAAATCACCAAAAGTGTTAGGTAACTCGAGTCCCTAGATACAAACTCGATATACCAGTGTACAAGTGTTAAGCGAAGTATTAGTACACGACTCTCTACTCTATAAGGAATTAAGATTAAAATCCAAATAAGCCAAATTGAGCATGTATTAACTCTGCCATAATTCTGATAAGGATAAATAAGTTAGAGTCCACAAGTATCTTATTTTGAAATAAATCATCAAAAAGGTTAAGTTACTAGAGTCCATAGATACATACTCGATATACAAGTGTACAAGTGTTAAACTAAGTATTAGTACACGACTCTCGACTCCATGAGAAGTTACGATTAAAATTCAAATAAGCCAAAATTCACCACTATCGACTCTGCCATAATTTCGATAGGAGCGAAATAAGTTAGAGTCCACAATTCTCGATTTTTAAGTTTTAACAATATACACCAGTCCGCAAGGTGATTAAACTGTAGGACATCCTACCCTATTAAATCTACCTATCCTCGTCTAAAATAACTACTTAATCTGATTGAAATATTAAGTGACTTTTAAGTATTCGACTATTTTCAATATTATCTTTTCCTTTAATGAAACAACTATTAGATTACTGCGAAACGAATATTCATTGAATAGCTTGAATATACCTGAGCTTCTTCTAGATCCGCGATCGTGCTGGAAGAATAATAAGTGGTTGGGTGACAGGTCAGTTGAACCAGTGCCACTTCAACCAGTGCCACTTTTACCAGTGCTAACTCAACCAGTGGCCACTTCAACCAGTGACCATTTCAACCAGTGACCATTTTAACCAGTAGGTTAGGTTAGGTTAGTTAGGTTAGGTTAGGTTAGGTTACTGGTTAAAATGGTCACTGGTTGAAATGGTCACTGGTTGAAGTGGCCACTGGTTGAGTTAGCACTGGTTAAAGTGGCACTGGTTCAACTGACATGTGATTGTATTACTATAGTTCTCATGTTTTGTGCATTCTTATTTTAATACCCTGTATATGTATGTCCTTAGAGCTTAAGCGAATAAACTGTTCCATAAACTATATTTTGGTGTTATATGTATCCTCTATTGTATTCTTTGCATGTAACTGTATGAACTCTGATATTCCAGTCTCGAAAGAACTCGCCTCACCCAATAGCTAACCCTGAATAAAATCAGGGCATAACAATTATATTCGGGTTCATAAGAACTTGTGGGAGGTAGAGAGTTAATGTTCACCCCTTTGATTCGTTAGATCCTTCCTAAAGTGCATACAATCGACTAATAATAACCAGCATAAAGTTTTAGAATGGATCTTCAAACACCGAAGGCGGATTTAGATGAGCTCATATTTTATTTTAACAATATTTGGGAATTGTTTTGCACCGGAACCTACAACTGAGACTGTAGGTTGATATTATGGGTAACGGAGTCTTTGTCAATGTTACAATGTATTATACAGAGAGCCGGAATTGTTGATTTAAGTTGCTGGGAAAAATGTTTGTGTGATTTCTCTTATTTAAGGGGAGGTTTACAGTTTGCTCCCTAGACCTTTAAGCTTAAGAATATACCCCAAACTTCCCTTCGAGATGAATGTGTACATTTTTCAGTACAAATCCGGTCGAAGACCGATTCCTCCTAATTAAAGACTCGCTATCCCTGCCAGGAAAAACTCGACACCTAAATGGCACGAAAGGTCTTAAAATTGACAGAAATAGGGCGAAAGGTCTTAAAATCGCCAAACTAATGGGGCGACCGTTGTACATTGTCAAAACTATGGGGCTAAGCATGAGGGAATAGGCCGGGGGTCCAGAAAATAACAAAACCTCCCCTTACGCCGGTATCACACCAGCGTTTTTCTCTCAACTTTTATCGTCAACACCGGTCTGGAAGCTTATGAGGTATACTTTATATTCAATTCGGCATCAGGTCTAGTTTTTTATTCCAGTGCAAAATATTCAGGAAATGATGCCGTCAAAAAGCGGCCGGTCCATTTTCCCCATTTGCTTCCCTTCTTGCCATTTCTGCTAGACCCTCTTTGTCTGCCATCCCTTCCTTGGCCATTCCATTTTCTCCAGTTCGTTCGGGGGTTGTCATCATCATCATCATCATCATCCTGTTCCTCATCTTCCATATCTTCATCATCAACTTCCTCCTCATCATAATTGTCATTATCCTCATCTTCTTCATCAACATCATCATCATCATCATCATCTTGCCGACTTCGGTTTCTTCCTCCCCTTCCTCTCTGGTTCTTCTTCTTCTTCTTCTTATTCTTCCTCTTCTTCATGTTGCTGAACTTCCGCTTTAGACTAGAGAAAAGTCTTTTCATCTGAGTTTTCTCAGTTTCGTCATCAGTTTCCTGCAAGTCCTCGCCTGTTTCGTCTTCGATTTCATTTTCATTTGTATTATCAGTATCATCATCAGTTTCTTCTGCGAGTTCTAAAACTCCATCTACCTCTTCATCATCATCATCATCACTATTATCTTTCTGTTTCCCATTCTTCTGGTTCCTCTCCTTCAATTTCCAGACCTTGTACTTGTCTCTGATACGGCCGAAGAGTCTCTTCATTTGATACTTTTTCGTGTTGTCTCCTTCGTCGTCTTGTTCCCGTGCGGCCCTGCGGATACGTACGGGGGGGGGTTGTTCTGAGAGGGGGGTGCCTTCTTAACGTCCCCTTGTCCTTCATCCACTTGTTGTGTTGTTCGTGCGTCTCCATGTTGATTGACTTCCTCCCTACCTATCTCTGGCATTCTCTTCTCCCGTACATGTCCTCCAGTTAGTTCAGCATTGTTGACTGGGTCAGTGTCTTCCGGTCTGCAGAAAAACAATATACTATTATGCTAAGTTAATGTTAGGTTTCAAATTATCATATTATGGAGGACTGCGGCCGACTTGCTAAACCATACTATCCATAATTAATTGTATTACAAGTAGCCTATAAAACAATTATACAATCGTAATCATTGTATAATTTATCGATCGTTAACAGTGTCATGGTAAAATGGCTTTGTTATATTGCATACTATTTATACTATACAGTAATATAAGTTAGTGTCACAGTGCAATTTACAATAAATATTAGTATAGGCCTACCTCTACAATAAAATACAATTAAGTCAAATTAAAATTAGTATGTTAAAATACTTTAAACGTTTTGTTAAACTTTGTCTAATTAATGTCTAATAATATTCAATCTATATTGAGTAAGTAAACTTATAAACCCACAGCCATCCATAGGGAGAACGGCCACCTTAATTGGTATGTACGGTATTTCCCCTTGATTTTATGGGGTTTATAGGATATAGATCCTTTCAAAACCTTGCCGGGATATGTATAATATAGACACTTTATTTAAGTTGCATCCTCCTTTATGTTTCCTCCACTATGTATTTATCCTTTTTTTTTTTTTTTTTTTTCTTTTTTTTTTTTTTTTTTTTTTTTTTTTTTTGGCTATAGTTCATGTAGGCTAACCTGCCAATTTCACTGATTTTTGTTTTGTATATGAGTAAGACAGGGACAGGTTTACCATGTATCTAATAATATTGTTGATTTCATTAATTGAGTTTAGGAGTTGTTGTTGTTGTTGTTCCCCAAGCTGCCTGGCCGAACAGCCCCAAGGCCTTGAGCAAGGCCAAGGCCATAACCGAGCGCCCCCACAGAACCCTCCCTGCCGACCACAATAAAGCCTGGGTGACCGAAGCCACTCCATGGCGGGGAGCTGAGGAGGGTGCATAAACGCCCGGGAAACCAAAGCCCCACCCAGGGCCCTGTGCCCCTCAGCAATTATGAAAAGAAAGTTGAGGGGGCAAAGGAAAAATGTGGTGCTTTGGCTTCCAATCTTGGTAGACTGGGAGGTCAATCCACGGAAGAGACGCCGTCACTTGAGATCTAGAAAATATATAAGTAAAAGGAACAGTCAGAGTAAGCTATGGGTATGGCAGAGATCGCTCAGTTCTCACTCTGATAGACCAGCCCATCACCAGTTTAGGAGTAAAGTCGGTTGGTGGAGGGAACATAATATTACATGATGTATTCATCAATATTTCGTTATTGTAAACTTATAGATCAATTTCCCCTAAAGACAATTGTAGTGTGCTTCACCTTGCTGCTTTCCCCATGCCCAGTTGTCCCCATGCCAGGTGAGGGAGGACTGGCGAGATCGCTGCCCCTTCAGTCAATGTGGAACCTCCAACTACCGTCACCACCACCACCACCACCACCACCACCACCTGCCAGAAGAAGGAGAGGTTGTCAGTCAAGAATATGGCCCTGTGGTTATGGTCCGTATTCTTAGATAAGCCTCATCATTGTCGGTGGTAAATACTAGAGTTGTGCTATATTTCTAGCCAGTCTATACGATAGTTGTAATTGCAATAAGAGTACTACAGTAGTATGTCAGTACTTCCCATAACAACATCTTGCATTTCATAAGTGACTAGCTAGAATATTAGGAATACTGTAAAATTGTGTTAATTGCCTCCGACAATGATGAGGTTTGTCTAGAAACACGGGCCAGAGTTTTGAACTAAGAGGCACATTAATTTAGGTTTCCCTACTAGTAGTTAGTTAATATGTCAAGAGTTTGGTTAGCACGCATATTCGTATAATTATTTGACTGAGTTTCTGTCCTCTCTGTGGTGACGAAAAACTCCTGTCTGTGTTGCTGCCGCTCTTTTTGTTTTCATATTCTTTATTTACCACTCAGTACAAGCCCGGCCAACACTTTGGGAACGTTGTTGCTGAAGGCCATGCATCATATTATACAATGTTCAGAGTTTATAGTAGGATACATAGTCAATCAAAATATATGGAGAACTATACAGGAAAGCAACCCCCAATATATGGGCTATTTGTTTTTTTATATATTTATTACCATACGGTACAGGTTTAAGGGACCCTGGTACGGTACACAATTGTGAGGACGACAGTAAGTATGCCCAAATATATACAGTAGGTGTGCCTCTTTATGTGGATTACGAGTGTATAATTGTATATTTATTAGTAGCCCCTCCATCATTGACGATATGCCTATTAGTATAATAGTCCACTTTCAAGCGCCCGCGGTCCGCCAATTTGAAACTACCGCGCGGGGAGAAAGAGTCCTAACATCATAAGTGCAACGCTAATTTTCTTATGGAATCGTCTTATGATTGGCTACTCACTACGAAAAACTTTATAAAAAATAAAAAAAGAGAAAATTAACTTAATACTTGTTATATAAATGCTTTCCATCTCGGTGGATTTCTGCTCTTAGAGACCCCATTCCTTCTTCCTCTCCCCGCGGCCATACCGAGTGGGTGTGCGCGGCCTGTGTTCCGGCTTCATTCTTCGTTCGCTCTCTTCTAGTGAGTCCTTGCTCATTTGTATATATCTGAGTTGTATTGAACAGGTTCTAGATTAGCTAGCACAGGCTACCCCATTGGTATGCCCACAGGAAGTGTTAAAATAGGGTACTATTGTACAGGCGCCTTCATGTCCCCCAGGATCAGCGCCTCATGTGTTTACTTTTAATTTTCTGTGCCTTAGCTTTTGTCCTTATTTATTAGTTAGGAGGCTACTCTACCCGCAGGAATATGCTTCAGGCCATCTCTATGAGGCAGTTGCATTATCTTTGTTTAGCAGGTGCTCTAGTTCAAGGGTTGTCACACATGGTGTGGAATCTTCTAGGGTCTGAGCCTGCGCTTGCCCTCTCTCTCGTGGGCTCCCTTTACCGGATGCTGCGGCTGTGTCTCCAGGAGGTAGGTTACCAGCCAAGATGATGTTTCTACGAGCCTCGTGGCCAGCCTCAGTAGGGGTCTCCATAGTGGGCTAGGGGTAAATTATTTCATTATAAAATAATAATAAATTTTATAGCCCTAAGTTATCCCTCGTTTTGTGCATGTAGTGTTATTTACATGTGTAAACAGGGAGTCAGGAGACGTCCTGATGGTGGTTGGGTTTTTGGGGGTGGCTGACTTTCCCATATAAGTCAACACCTCTGAAAATGTTGGTTTGTTTTTCCGGCGGACTTTCTGTGTATTGTCGCCTTCTTCTCGTCTTGCAGACGAGTAAGGAATAAACCAAATATCCCGGCGTGATGTGCTGTACCACGAACCTCCCGGCGGAAATGCTAATTCCTAAGGGAGTGATCTCGGCCCGCCGAGTGAACTCGCCCAGACCGATAGCCTCACGCGCCATGACTTCGAACGCCCGGCGCAACAGTCACAATGTGGAATACTATCTATCTAGTCCAAATAGTCAATGATAGTAAGGGCCTAAGGTCTTAGTGGGCCGGTGACACTTTGTCACAGGTAAGCAGTTCTGGAGTTGAAAAACTTAAAGTTTTTCACTGTCAGGTCCAGCGGAAGGTTAGAGTAACAGTGGCTATAGCTAATTTTCCGGCGTACTTGAGGTAGGATGTGTAAAACCTCTTGGATTATCCTTATGAGCATTGATTCCTGGAAATGTTCTATTTCCAGATCACAACACATCGGTAGCAGCACAAGCAACAGGTGAGGGGCAGATCACGGCGGGGGTGAGGGGGGGGGTCTTAAATTAGCTCCATAATGCCTCTGTTTACTCTTTGCGCTACTCCTACATGCTCTCTTCTACCAGTGTTCGCACATAAACTATGCGTGAGGTGCGTAAAATGCCTCGATAGATCACGGGGCCTCTGGTTGTCAAAGAAATGCGCTGTGTGTGCCGAATTCCGAGCGACGCTGTTTGACAAGAGAGATCAATCATGCCTCATGGCACTCAAAGAGATTAAGAACTTATATAATGTTTACGCTAAAGACGTTGCCCATAAGGCTTTGCACTGTGATGACGAAGCCCTATGGGATTACCTAGTCATAAAATCTCCATCCTTAAAACTATTGCCGTCCTAGTCAACTCCTAAAACGAAAGCTAAGTCTAAAGTCTTATCCAAAGAGCTAGTAAGTAGTAGCCCCCCCCCCCACGGCCGGCGGAAACGAGGACGCTCACCTTCACCTAGGACCAAATCTCGGTCCAGATCTAGGTCCCCTCATAGACAAGCCCGTCAGTCTTCCGTCGAATCATCTAGGTCAAACAAACGACGGAAAGATGAGTCAATTACTTCAATCCCCAAATCAGTGACAGGACATAAAAGTGCCCGCACGGATGAAACGCAGCCGCGGTACCGGCCATCGCCGGGGTCACGGCCTTTCCCCCCCCCCCCCCCGCCTCTACCTCCACATTTCCTAACGTCCAATCTGGCAGCTCGGAGGCAGGGACGGAGGGGACTGAGTCGAATCCCAGGGATGTACCGGGACGAACTTTAGGTGAATCACAGGATTTTACATTTGTTATACCTAAATTAGACTTTGTAACACGTAGAGGTCCTCCGGTAGTGTCACATAGGGTACTAGCAGAGCAGTACCGGGAAGGCTCAACTTGTACACGCCAGAGTGGTGACACTTTTAACGAGGTGATACCAGACTCCCAACCACCCATTGATAAGGGTAGAGTGTCTGGAGACAGTCAGAGCCCTCTCAGGTACAACCTTTAGTTCAGACTCAGGATGCGACTAGGGAACGTGATAATGTACAAACAATCCCCTCGTCGGTCCCGGACTTAGCGTGGCCGATAAACGATCAGGTGCCGGAACCACGGCAATCGACGCCGGAGATTGTGGAAATACCGGTAGAGCAAGAGGATGTTGATCTGTCCTCAGCTCAACCAAGACCTAATGAGGACGTATCTGAGGAGGGTTCTGAGTCCTCCAGAGAGTCCCAAAGTAAGTGTTTAACGACAGATGACCTAAATGAGATATTACATAAAGTCATGCGCCAATATCATATCCCTACTTCCCAAGGTCCGTCCACTACTATTCCGGCAGCTCCCCCGATCGGGTCAACAGTGCGGCCATTTGAACCGACCGGAGTTAAGCCTCCCAATAAATCATTGCCGCCCCTTAACGTAAATCCGGCAAATATCACGGCAAGTGGCACGACAGTGCCCGCCTCCTTGACTTCCACAAATGTTCGGGTGATCACAGACATTACGTACTCCTCCTCCCCTTGATAGACTCCCATAGAGGAGAGGCCCTATGCCTCTCTTATACAGGCCCGACTGTTCATGGGTACCGGCTATCGCCCAGAACCCACACATAAAGGAGTACAAAGGAGTACAAAGGAAATCAAGCAACAACAGGTCTAGTGACCCTTCTAGACTGCTTGTCCTCCAAAACACTGAGGATCAAGTGTCCAAACAGTGGTTTAGAGTGGGTAAGGGAATATTGGAAAGGGAACTACTGCCCTGGAACTAATGGCCGTGGCAGGATTTGGAAGTTAGTAGGGGACAGATGGGTTAGTAACTGAGGGGAGGATAAAATAAAGTTATTCATTTACAAACGCAGTCAGTTGCGGGTTTGATGCGAGATATTTGTCAAGGCGAAGTTTAAATTAATCAACGGTGCTGCAGTCTATGACATCTCGGGGAAGCCCATTCCATAAGTTGACAACTCGATTGAAGAAGAAATTCTTACCTTCGTGTGAGTTAAAAGATTTACCAATAATTTTGAAACAGTTTCCCCGCGTGTAATTAGATTGGTCGATAGTGAAGTACTTACTACAGTTAATATTGTCGATGCCTTTGATGATTTTGAACACTTGAATTAAGTCGCCTCTTAATCTGCGCTGGGTTAAAGGAAATAGATTTAATTCTCTAAGACGCTCCTCGTATGGTTTGTTCTTTAGGCTGGGTATCATTTTGGTAACTCTACGTTGAACTCGTTCTAGCTTGTCTATATCTTTTTGGTAATAAGGGCACCAGGATTGAACGCAGTATTCAAGAAGAGGGCGGACTAAGGAATTGTAAAGGGTTAGGATAACGTCTTTGGATTTACGCTCAAATGACCTGCCTATAAAGCCAATTATTTTGTTTGCCTTTTTAACAACTTCTGAACATTGTTGACTCGGTTTTAGGTTACTCTATATTGTTACTCCCAAATCGGTTTCTCTGTTTACATTCTTAAGCCAAGTGCCATTCATCAAATAGTTTGCTTTCTCATTTTGGTATCCGATATGTAGTACTTTACATTTATCCGCATTGAAACTCATTTGCCAAATTTGGGCCCAACATGACAACTTATCTAGATTGTGTTGCATATCGTCAACTTGTTCTTTTGAGAGTACGCTATTTGCAATTTTTGTATCGTCAGCAAATTTTGAGATTGTACAGGTGAGACCCTCATCTATGTCGTTGATGTAAATTAGAAAGATAATTGGTCCTAGTACCGATCCCTGGGGTACCCCGCTACTTACATTGGTCCATTTAGATGCCTTACCGTTTATGACTACTCTTTGCTTTCTGTCACTGAGCCAATTTTCTATCCATTTCAACACACCATCTTGTATTCCATGCGCTTTTAGTTTTATCAGTAAACGTTTGTGGGGAACTTTGTCAAAGGCCTTTTGAAAATCAAGGTGTATAATATCTACAGCTTTACTCTCATCGTAGAGGTTGAGGATATCGTGGAAGAAGTCTAAGAGGTTTGTTAAACAGGAACGTTTTTTACGAAAGCACACATGGCACAAGCGATGGTATCGGGGGAGCTTCCGGTCCCTAGTGAATGGACCATTGAGGTGAGTAAAAGCAAGAAACTGAGAGCCAAAGATGTGCAAGGACAGCTATTGGATGTTACAATTAAGGCCATACCTAATGTATATTCCTCTGATTTCTTTGTATACTCTGCTACTCCTGCATTACCTCCTGCCTCAGCTGCACGACTTTTTGCGAACTGGTCACGATCTGACGGCGTTAATGACAAAGTCACTCAATTAGCTTACACTGGAATTGGATACAATCCCGGTGCTCGATCAGAGTCACAACCCAGTCCTGCAGGTGGGGTAGGTAGGTGTGGGCCCGTGGGTGGACTGGGAAGCCGAGGCGCAACAATTTGCAGCCACTATTACTTAAAAATCCTCCCACCAAATTCCTCAAGAAACCCACTCATGGTTCTCTCTACCCATTAATAAGGCTGGAGGGGTGTCCCCCACTGTGTTTGACTTCCTGGCAGCTCCCAAACTGTCCCTTTATGAATTACAGGAACCTTTCTCAACTCCCCCCCAGCCCACTTAGACAGAGATTTCAAGGTGCGTCACAAAGCCTATAGACTTTTCTCACAATTCCTCTTAAACCACCAAATTGCCCAGTCCCTCACGAGGACTATAACTGCCATCTCTGATCAAAATGTACGGAAGGCCACGGAACTGTCCCGGAGGCTTCTGTTACAAAATTCAATACAGTCCCTGGGTGATATCAGAATAGCCTTATGGAGGCTGTTCGGGCACGACAGGACTTACGGGTGTACATGGTGAGAAAGTTACCAGAAGACATTGGTCGCCGGGTAACACTCTCCACGGTCTTAACTTCCTCTCTGCTAAACTTAGACACATGGTCGGCAGTTTACAATATGGTAGACAGCTTAAAGACGAGTACCTCCCAGCCAAAGAAGGAGTCTTTTAAGAAACCATACTCCAAACCAAAAAGTGGAGGCAAACCTCAATATACCGGGGCTAAACAGTCATTTCAGGACCCCAGGTCTCCCCAACAGCAGGGAGGTACTCAGTACAAGCAAAAGGAAGGGAAACATTCAGGCAAGTGGAGTAACAAAAGTAAGTCACAACACAAGCCTCAGCAGGGAACGACATCTGCCAAACCTAGTCAGCCGTCTACATCTGCCCAACCACCACCAAAAAACTAGTCACTCAGTCTCTCTCTCTCCCGGAGCCTACCGCAGGCGAGTTGGATCTGAGAGTAGTTCTGCCGGACAAGCCCCGTCAAGCGACTGGGTCATTCCAAGCATGTCGCAGGGCCTGGCCCCGGCGGACTTGGGCTCGGACAGGGTAAGCAAAGGGATCACTTGGCGGTGGCTCCGACGACCTCGTTTACGTCAAGCTCGAGAATTCAATCATGTTTCTTTAGAGGTGGAGTCGCTAGTTCAAGAGATGATTTCCAAGCATGTCATTGTCCTAGTCAATCCAACTTGTCACGTATTCACGTCCAGACTTTTCCTAGTGCCAAAGAGGGACAGTGTGCAGATGCGACCAGTAGTAGATCTCTCGTGTCTGAACACACACATTCACAATTCACCCTTCAAGATGCTCACTGTGAATCAAATCAGGCTCACACTCCCGCCGCAAGGCTGGATGTGTTCACTAGACCTGACAGACGCCTATTGGCATGTCCCCATAAACAAAAGGTTCCAAAAATTCCTCGCCTTGAGGATAAGTTAAGAGACTTACGTCTTTCAGAGATTGCCATTCGGTCTGAACCTGGCACCGAGAATTTTCACAAAATTAGTCCGGCAGGCCCTTATGCCAATGTTAGCCCAGGGGATCAAGGTGTTGTGGTACCTAGACGACTGGCTACTAGTGGCGGAGTCAGAGAGTTTATGTCATATCCATGTAAATCAAGTAATAAATCATGTACAGACCCTAGAGTTCAAGGTCAACCTGGCAAAGTTGCACCTTGTTCCCACACAAGTAATTCAGTGGATAGGGCTGGTCTGGGACACAGCCAATCTTACTCTCAGTCAGAGTGTGGACAACCGAAACAGATTTCGCAGGAAACTATTTCGGTTGCTCCACAGTCTGAACACGACGAGGAGAACGTGGGAGTCCCTGGTCGGTTCTCTCAACTGGATTCAACTAACTGTGAAGTTGGGCTGGTTGAAAGTGAAGAGATTAATCCTGGAAGGCAACAAATTTTTCCCACTCTTGCCAGAGGGAAAATTATGGACCATTCCTACATTAATTCACAACTTACTGTCGGTCTGGGCAAGGAAGGAAACATTGCACTCAATAATGACGTGGGTTTCTCTCCCCCCTACGGTATGGATAGACACAGATGCTTCAGGGACAATAGGCTGGGGATATCAGTTAAACCTAGGCCATCAGGGCCAAGGTCGGTGGTCCCAAGACGAGAACTTTCATATCAACAAACAAGAGCTTCTAGTCCCTTTATTTTTCCTTCAAACTCACGGCTCTTCGTTACAGGGGAAGTCAATTTGCATTCCGAATGGATAATTTGAACGCGGTACACTGCATTCAAAAGCAAGGGTCAACGAGGTCTCGGAAGTTACTAGAATTGTCGGAACAGATTTTTGCTCTGGCCGAAAAGCTGAGCATCCATCTGCATGCATCTTATCTCCCAGACGTGGCGAACGTCTGGGCAGACGCTCTGTCCCGGAGACAGAGCACCACAGTAGAATGGGCACTCAAGCAAAACATCTTCAACAAGATGATTGCAGAGCCTTACCGTCCACAAGTGGATCTATTTGCGTCCGAGGGAATCCACAGGCTCCCTCTCTTCCTAACCCGCCGGGAAATGACTTCGGCGGGGGGTCCAAACGCACTGTTGGAGGACTGGAACAGATGGAATTCCATCTATCTTTTTCCCCCTCCAGATGCTTCACTCATGTGTCAAGTAGTTCACAAACTACTGGGTTACCAGGGCTCGATGTTACTCGATGATCGCGCCACTTTGGCCGGCTCAGGTGTGGTACCACCAATTGAAAACGTGGTTCGAGAACCCAGTGTCACTCCCGGTCTCGTACTTCCACTTGGAGACAATTGGCAACCTAGAGACCTCGCTGACTTTTGCCTTCTGGACATTCAAAATGCCAAATGGCTAACTCAGTACGGGGAGAGTGTTACAAATAAATTTCTTAATCAGTACACTATGTCAACCAGGAAACAATACCAATCACATTGGAAAACGTTCACAACCTGGATTGTAGAAACAGCGCAAACAGAATCATCAGTAGCTTTGGTGTTTAAGTACTTAGACTATTTGTTTGAACAAAAGCGCTTCTTGGTAGTTACACTCAAAAAATCACTTGTCTGCCATTAGAAACCCATTTTACGACCTTACTGGTCTACCCATACCGCAGGCAGAGGAAAAAGGGTTCATGAGGGCATGTTTCAAACTGCGCCCACCACCACGTCAGCTCATGCCTACCTGGTTGCTGGACAAAGCTTTATCCTTGCTTCATTCACGCAAATATAATCATGCGCCGGGCTTTGACTCATTATTAAAGAAGGCTGTGTTCCTTATGGCTTTAGCGACAGGAAACAGGGTATCAGAGCTGGCGGCGATGAGCAACGAACCTAATTGCCTCAGGTTTGGGAGACTGAATGAACACTTACAAATCGCTCCGTCTCCCACATTCATAGCTAAGAATGAACATTGTGATCATGTGTTCTCAGAATTTACAGTCCCAGCACTCAAACGCGGACATACGCATCACATGTTGTGCCCAGTGCAGGCTTTATTTAAGTTTATGAGGGTAGCACAACCTCAACAACCAGGCTTCTTATGGGTCAACAGTACAGGTACTCGCATCACAAGAAGGAAATTAGCCTCTTTACTCGTTGACGTCATTAAGGAAAGTAATCCCGGTGTGGTGGGCAGAGCCCATGACATAAGAAAGTGGGCCGTCTCTCTTAGATTCTTGCAAAATTATTCAAGTGATGACGTAGCTAACACTAAGTCGTGGGCTGCTTCTAATCACACCTTCCTGATGCGGTACCTGTCTGTAGCTCTGGATAAGCCAAAACTAACCTGTGTGGCGTTACGGCAGCGGGTCTAGTTAGTCCATGTGCTATTACATATTAAGGTTAATCTTAACGGTGAAAAAGGAAAGGGGGGGGGGGGTGCCAGAAAGCCCAAAGACCCCTCGAGCCCCTCCGCTGTGATAAGATCACGACCTGTGATATTTAATAAGGCGAGCTGGTTCTACAGCTCTTTAAAAAATATATATATTTTTGAAGATATTTATCATAGTTACAACTATATAGTATAAACAAAGTGTACAAATTATATAAATGTACAAATAGTTTTAAGAACAGAAGATATAATCCATGGATCTGTATTAAGTTGGACAGGAATACAAGTAGTTCCTAAGACAACGATTATGAACCTCAAAGTGAGATCATACCATTGTACCTAGTCGGTCAAGCATAAGCAGATATTCTTTGAAGTAATGCACTGCTTTCTTTTCTATTTTTACTTTTATTGTATGTAAGCAATAAAGACTTAAAATTGTTATAGGATTTTTTGTCTATACCTATATTATTTTGTTAGTGGAAGATATTGTCACGAATGTCCCCCTCCAGTCTTGAGATATCAGGCATATCGTCAATGATGGAGGGGCCACTAATAAATTATAGGTTTGAGTCCCGGAGGGAAGAATGAAAACCTAATATTTAGTAGTGGCCCCGAAATCATTGACGATGTAGGGCCCTCCCTTCCATCCCCTTCCCATTCGTTTGATGTCTTGAGTTTAGTCTTAATATATCATGGAAGAAGGAATGGCGTCTCTAAGAGCAGCGTCAGGGATAGAATCCACGCAAGAAATCCACCGAGATGGAAAGCATTTATATAACAAGTATTAAGTTAATTTTATCTCTTTTAATCTTTATAAAAAAAAATCGTAATGAGTACCCAATCATAAGACATTCCATAAGAGAATTAGCGTTGCACTTATGACGTAGGACTCTTTCTCCCTGCGCGGTAGTTTCAAACTGGCGGACCGCGGGCGCTTGAAAGTGGACTATTATACTAATAGGCATATCGTCAATGATTTCGGGGCCACTACTAAATATAAGGTTTTCATTCTTCCCTCCGGGACTCAAACCTATAATGTGTGTGTTAACGTGTGCGGTTGTGTAGATATGTAGGCTGTTTTATATAAGTATATTATAGTTGTATGTGTATCTGCATATATAGCCTATATATATATACCGGTATATATGTATGTATGTATGTATGTGCAAGTATGCATGTATATACTGTATATGTGTATATATATTTTTTTTCTATGTGAATGAGGGAGACAAAAGGCATAACTGCCTGCAACGAGTGCCTCCCCCAGATTTCAAAGAATGACAGGGCCGAAATCAAGGGACGTTCGAGCTAAAATGCCGGGACACACGGAGTTTGAAGCAATTTAAGTCATAGGAAGAGGGAAAGACTGATTCTGGGAGAGAGTTCCAGAGCTCAGCAGTTGAATAGAAGAAAGTCTGAGAATAGCGTTTCACTCTTGGGTTGGAGAGTTGCACAGAGTAGGGGTGGGATTGTGTTGCAAGGCGGGTGCTACGTACCCTACGTAGAGGAGGTGGTATACACTGGGAAAGCTCCGAGGAACACTGATTATTGTAGTAGCGATAGAATAGTGAGAGAGATGCAACATTGCGGTGAAGAGAGAGAGATTGCAGGGAATTGGTGAGTGGACGGGAGTTAATGATACGAAAAGCTTTCCTTTCTACTTTATCTAGGAGTGCGGTGTGAGAGGATCCTCCCCACACATGAGAACAATACTCCATACAAGGACGCACTGTGCCCCTATACAGAGCAAGTAGCTGTGCAGGGGTAAAGAACCCCTTGAGGCGGTTGAGCACACCCAGCTTCTGGGAGGCTGCCTTAGCGAGACTGGTAAGATGGTCTTTCCAAGTGAGAGCACGAGAAAGTGAGTACTGTACACGTAGGAATAATTGTATTAGTTCACCATTGTGACCATTCATAGTGTTTAATGGAGAGGAGTATACCAGGACATACTGTATAATTATACCTCAGGGTATCAATTCCTCTTTGTTACGTTTACGTTTACGTTGAGGGACCCGCAGAGGGCCGCTCTCGGGTGGCATGATATGCAGGGGTTGTGCTTTTAGGACTAATGGTTAGGGACAGGATCAGGATTGGGGATGTAATGATTGGTGATCCTAGTTCTAAATGAATCAAGGGTGGGGCTATTAACTACATGAGATGGAGGTGATTCCACTCTTGGATGCTGCGGGGAAAAAATAAGTGTCTAAATATGTCCGTGTTATATGATATAGCCATGGTCATGGATGTATTAATGTGGTGTACAGTATGTACAGTATATCATATAATAAGTAACTTATTTGACTATAAAAACAATCCTTATTTTTATCAATTTTAAGTAGGATTCACCCACGAATCACCTACACTAAAAACAATTGATAGATAGAGGTGTGACATTTTGATTGGGTGCATGAAGTCTGACTCACCAGAAGCAGTGTTGAGGAAGCCCGCATATATAGTCCCGCCATCCTGCGTCTCCTGCCTTCCTTGTTGAGTCTCCTTCAAGTCTCCTACAGTAAGTGTGTTTCCTGTCTCTTTGGTGTCTCCCGCATGTGTCTTCCATCATGGCCTCAGCGCCGCTATATATACACCACCGTATGGCTGACAAGGGGCGTGGAGGCGTGGGGGATGACGTGGACTTGATATTTGTTGTCTTGTCTTGGGAGGTGGTGTCATTATCACAAAACTTTAAAAATACAGATGTTGGACGACATTTTATTTATTTACTCATTTATATATTTTAATTATTTGTATATTTATTGATTATTTCTATATTATTATAATTGTTTGTTACTGTTGTGCTATTTTAAGGACTCGCACAATGTGAATGTGAATCTGAATATGAATGTGGTGGTAAGATTTCGTTGGCGAATCGCACTAGAGTATGCTCAGTTTAGTGTAGTGTTCTACATGGTAAAAGTTGATAACTACATGTATGATAAGCTACTCTGTCATCATTAATTGTTAAACGTTTTTTATTTGAATATAGTTGTGTATAAATAATTCAGTGTCAATAGTAGTATATGACCACCTAAAATATGGCAACAGTTGTTCAGTCTCTGTTTATTGAAGGGTCTGTAATGATTATGGCGCTTCCTGTTTTGGGCCAGGAGAAACTTTTGGTGTGAGTGCATTATGATCTCCAAATGTAGATTGTGGAGAATGTCATCGTCACTGTCATAAACAAATAGACTGTATTACATGAAATTTCGTCATAACTTTCATTTGATACCAGCATAGAAGCCATTAACTTTGGCCAATATCCGATACCCCCCCCCCCTGAAAGAAAACCCCCTTAGATATTATCATTAATGTTTTTGGTCGATCTTCAATATATTAATAGTGAAACATACTTGTTACTTAGGATTTCACATAAATATGATTGTTGATGATTGGATGACCCCACATAGGGGATTAAGGAATTAACCTCAACAATTTAACATGCCAATATTATGGAAATGCATGATCATAATTGATTTGACATTGGTGACTGTATTCACTGGATACCAACATATTAATGGCCAGTTTGACATTATTGGTTGATCCCGGTCGAAGTCTTTGGGACTTAATCCCTAAAATTAAACATACCATTATCTCTTAAATGTATAGACGGCCACCCTTTCGGGGATCATGGCGTCTGGCAATAGATAGATAGATAGAATGTAATTAATTGTTACCTGCAGTCAGTGGACACCAACATATTGGCTACTTTGATCACTTGGCTCAATTTGACTATTTGGCCTAATTCAGCGGTTCAGCCCAGTTTGCCCGCTCAGCTCAATTTGGCTCTAATTGATAATTCTGCTCAATTTAACCACTCAGAATACAATACAGAGAAAAAGGAAAACGAGTAAAGAAGGAGAGGAAGAAAAACAAGCAAAACGAAAACAGGAAGAGGAAAAGAGACCAAGGAAGAAAGGAACGAAGACCAACAACACGACCCCGCCCAGGACAGGAATGTCAAGGTCCCTCACCCCGGCCGCGACCCTCAGGAACAGCCGACTAGCTACCGTGAGAGAGACTTGCCCTATCACCCCAGGAAAGACAATTTGCCTGGGGGTACCATCAACTGTGACAAGGAAAATCGTATTTTCTCAACCCTTCTAAACAGTATAAAAAAAACATGTATACGTATAATATTAACCCACTGAACCCCGGCGACGCATGGTTTGCGTCCGCAATGTATGTAACGCTAAACCCCAGGGACGCATAAGGTGCGTCTTGGTTAATTACTCCGGTCCTATGGCACCTAGAGGGCTCGATTTGTATGGGAACTGTGTAAGTATCCCACGCAACAATGTCGATGGTTGAAAACTCTCAAAGTCCAACCCAACCACGTGAGCGCACAAAAACCTGTTTTTGCCTACCCATTTCCCCATGTTCATTCCGACTTTCGGGCGCACCGTAGGACCCCTTAATGACCTAGGGGATCGGTTTTTTTGTGGGTTTTCCTTCATTTCTAACCCATTCCTGGTGTATTCTGGAGATTTTTTTTTTTACAACCCCCTGGTCCTGGGGTGTACATTTATTATTAAATAGCTGGGGTTCAGTGGGTTAAGGAAAACAATAAACATTTAAAAAACCATTATGTAAAGAGTGTGTATTAATATTAAGTATAACATGTCGCAAGACAGATTCACTATGTAGCAAGATAGTGAACAGAATATAAGCATGTTGAAGGACTTCGTCAAGATACGAGAGTTCTAAAATCATCTCGCCAAGATGCTTCTATCTCTTAAAGAAATAATAAACACCTATGTACACGCCTTCCTTATTATTACAATTTCTCTATTTTAATTTCAAACAAATCACATATGCTTCCTTCCTAGCTTGGGCCAACGAACTTTTGCCCCTTCAGATAGCGAAGTGACCATCCGAAATACCAACCAAAAGGTCACCAGCTACAACCCCTATTAACACTATAGAATTGTTCCTTACGTATTTTTTCCATATAAGAGATATCAGTCTTATTTGTGTTAAATAACTCTAGCATGATTAGATATTGTGATTCCCCATATTAATCGCTGTAGGCCTTGTCTGCAAACCTACAACTTCCTAACCACGAGAGAAGCTATACGCGTGACCCGGTAGAAACGCACTATTGCCAATTCAGCCTCCAACCTTGCGAGTCTTACAAACTATTATAAACATGTTTTCTTGTATATCTTAAGCTAGAAACTATCCAGGTTCACTCTACTAAGTCAACCTAACATTGTCAGATACTCTAAAGACTAATATGAAGGCTACAGGCCTTGTCTAAAACCCAGTATGAAAACTAAGCGCGCGAGGCTAGGAGACACACGCGACCTTCCAGTGACCCCCAAGAATGCCAACCTAACCCTCTTGCCGACCAGACTGTATTTTTATATCATATGTATGTTCTCTATATCCAACACCTAAAATAACGATTAGTAATAACTCCAGAAGTAAAAGCTAACCTTCTCATATACCTCTCTCCAACATTAACAGTAAAAGCTAACCTTCTCATATACCTCTATCCAACATTAACAGTAAAAGCTAACCTTCTCATATACCTCTCTCCAACATTAACAGTAAAAGCTAACCTTCTCATATACCTCTATCCAACATTAACAGTAAAAGCTAACCTTCTCATATACCTCTCTCCAACATTAACAGTAAAAGCTAACCTTCTCATATACCTCTCTCCAACATTAACAGTAGAAGCTAACCTTCTCATATACCTCTCTCCAACATTAACAGTAAAAGCTAACCTTCTCATATACCTCTATCCAACATTAACAGTAAAAGCTAACCTTCTCATATACCTCTCTCCAACATTAACAGTAAAAGCTAACCTTCTCATATACCTCTCTCCAACATTAACAGTAAAAGCTAACCTTCTCATATACCTCTCTCCAACATTAACAGTAAAAGCTAACCTTCTCATATACCTCTCTCCAACATTAACAGTAAAAGCTAACCTTCTCATATACCTCTCTCCAACATTAACAGTAAAAGCTAACCTTCTCATATACCTCTATCCAACATTAACAGTAAAAGCTAACCTTCTCATATACCTCTCTCCAACATTAACAGTAAAAGCTAACCTTCTCATATACCTCTCTCCAACATTAACAGTAAAAGCTAACCTTCTCATATACCTCTCTCCAACATTAACAGTAAAAGCTAACCTTCTCATATACCTCTCTCCAACATTAACAGTAAAAGCTAACCTTCTCATATACCTCTCTCCAACATTAACAGTAAAAGCTAACCTTCTCATATACCTCTCTCCAACATTAACAGTAAAAGCTAACCTTCTCATATACCTCTCTCCAACATTAACAGTAAAAGCTAACCTCATATACCTCTCTCCAACATTAACAGTAAAAGCTAACCTTCTCATATACCTCTCTCCAACATTAACAGTAAAAGCTAACCTTCTCATATACCTCTCTCCAACATTAACAGTAAAAGCTAACCTTCTCATATACCTCTCTCCAACATTAACAGTAAAAGCTAACCTTCTCATATACCTCTCTCCAACATTAACAGTAAAAGCTAACCTTCTCATATACCTCTCTCCAACATTAACAGTAAAAGCTAACCTTCTCATATACCTCTCTCCAACATTAACAGTAAAAGCTAACCTTCTCATATACCTCTCTCCAACATTAACAGTAAAAGCTAACCTTCTCATATACCTCTCTCCAACATTAACAGTAAAAGCTAACCTTCTCATATACCTCTCTCCAACATTAACAGTAAAAGCTAACCTTCTCATATACCTCTCTCCAACATTAACAGTAAAAGCTAACCTTCTCATATACCTCTCTCCAACATTAACAGTAAAAGCTAACCTTCTCATATACCTCTCTCCAACATTAACAGTAAAAGCTAACCTTCTCATATACCTCTCTCCAACATTAACAGTAAAAGCTAACCTTCTCATATACCTCTCTCCAACATTAACAGTAAAAGCTAACCTTCTCATATACCTCTCTCCAACATTAACAGTAAAAGCTAACCTTCTCATATACCTCTCTCCAACATTAACAGTAAAAGCTAACCTTCTCATATACCTCTCTCCAACATTAACAGTAAAAGCTAACCTTCTCATATACCTCTCTCCAACATTAACAGTAAAAGCTAACCTTCTCATATACCTCTCTCCAACATTAACAGTAAAAGCTAACCTTCTCATATACCTCTCTCCAACATTAACAGTAAAAGCTAACCTTCTCATATACCTCTCTCCAACATTAACAGTAAAAGCTAACCTTCTCATATACCTCTCTCCAACATTAACAGTAAAAGCTAACCTTCTCATATACCTCTCTCCAACATTAACAGTAAAAGCTAACCTTCTCATATACCTCTCTCCAACATTAACAGTAAAAGCTAACCTTCTCATATACCTCTCTCCAACATTAACAGTAAAAGCTAACCTTCTCATATACCTCTCTCCAACATTAACAGTAAAAGCTAACCTTCTCATATACCTCTCTCCAACATTAACAGTAAAAGCTAACCTTCTCATATACCTCTCTCCAACATTAACAGTAAAAGCTAACCTTCTCATATACCTCTCTCCAACATTAACAGTAAAAGCTAACCTTCTCATATACCTCTCTCCAACATTAACAGTAAAAGCTAACCTTCTCATATACCTCTCTCCAACATTAACAGTAAAAGCTAACCTTCTCATATACCTCTCTCCAACATTAACAGTAAAAGCTAACCTTCTCATATACCTCTCTCCAACATTAACAGTAAAAGCTAACCTTCTCATATACCTCTCTCCAACATTAACAGTAAAAGCTAACCTTCTCATATACCTCTCTCCAACATTAACAGTAAAAGCTAACCTTCTCATATACCTCTCTCCAACATTAACAGTAAAAGCTAACCTTCTCATATACCTCTCTCCAACATTAACAGTAAAAGCTAACCTTCTCATATACCTCTCTCCAACATTAACAGTAAAAGCTAACCTTCTCATATACCTCTCTCCAACATTAACAGTAAAAGCTAACCTTCTCATATACCTCTCTCCAACATTAACAGTAAAAGCTAACCTTCTCATATACCTCTCTCCAACATTAACAGTAAAAGCTAACCTTCTCATATACCTCTCTCCAACATTAACAGTAAAAGCTAACCTTCTCATATACCTCTCTCCAACATTAACAGTAAAAGCTAACCTTCTCATATACCTCTCTCCAACATTAACAGTAAAAGCTAACCTTCTCATATACCTCTCTCCAACATTAACAGTAAAAGCTAACCTTCTCATATACCTCTCTCCAACATTAACAGTAAAAGCTAACCTTCTCATATACCTCTCTCCAACATTAACAGTAAAAGCTAACCTTCTCATATACCTCTCTCCAACATTAACAGTAAAAGCTAACCTTCTCATATACCTCTCTCCAACATTAACAGTAAAAGCTAACCTTCTCATATACCTCTCTCCAACATTAACAGTAAAAGCTAACCTTCTCATATACCTCTCTCCAACATTAACAGTAAAAGCTAACCTTCTCATATACCTCTCTCCAACATTAACAGTAAAAGCTAACCTTCTCATATACCTCTCTCCAACATTAACAGTAAAAGCTAACCTTCTCATATACCTCTCTCCAACATTAACAGTAAAAGCTAACCTTCTCATATACCTCTCTCCAACATTAACAGTAAAAGCTAACCTTCTCATATACCTCTCTCCAACATTAACAGTAAAAGCTAACCTTCTCATATACCTCTCTCCAACATTAACAGTAAAAGCTAACCTTCTCATATACCTCTCTCCAACATTAACAGTAAAAGCTAACCTTCTCATATACCTCTCTCCAACATTAACAGTAAAAGCTAACCTTCTCATATACCTCTCTCCAACATTAACAGTAAAAGCTAACCTTCTCATATACCTCTCTCCAACATTAACAGTAAAAGCTAACCTTCTCATATACCTCTCTCCAACATTAACAGTATAGACTAACCTTCTCATATACCTCTCTCCAACATTAACAGTAAAAGCTAACCTTCTCATATACCTCTCTCCAACATTAACAGTAAAAGCTAACCTTCTCATATACCTCTCTCCAACATTAACAGTAAAAGCTAACCTTCTCATATACCTCTCTCCAACATTAACAGTAAAAGCTAACCTTCTCATATACCTCTCTCCAACATTAACAGTAAAAGCTAACCTTCTCATATACCTCTCTCCAACATTAACAGTAAAAGCTAACCTTCTCATATACCTCTCTCCAACATTAACAGTGCCAAACTCCTATAGAAATAAATAATACATTCACAATGTGGGGCAACCTCAAGTACAATAACCCCTCCCTCCCCCCCCCCCCCCCCCTTTGAACTCTCATGCTCAGAGATCAACTAAAAACCAACCCAGAAACTCTGTGTTAAGGGGAGGTTTTTAGTGTGTCTCCTAGACTTCCATCAAGCTTGAAATTACACTCCCTTGACCCCCTTTCAAGATAAATGTGTACATTTTTCGGTAGAAAAATGTCCCGGACGAAGGCCGATT
Source organism: Paralithodes platypus (assembly GCA_032716605.1). NCBI lineage: Eukaryota > Metazoa > Arthropoda > Malacostraca > Decapoda > Lithodidae > Paralithodes > Paralithodes platypus. The sequence continues at coordinate 50,346,369 of CM064521.1, forward strand.
CCTCTTAAATTACAGGCTCGCTATCGCTCGCCAGGAAAAAATCGACACCTACATGGCACTAAAGGTCTTAAAAGTGACATAAATGGGGTGAAAGTTCTTAAAATCGCCAAACTAATGGGGCGAACGTCTTAAAATCTCAAAAGCAATGGGGCTAAACATGAGGGAGAAAGGGGTAAAGAAAAAAAAACTCAAGTGGAAATCTCCCCTTAAAGCTCTAATATCATCATTCCCTTTGAGTTCTCACAATAACTTAGACAGGCAAGTAAAACTTTGATTTACCTAACATCTGCCCATTAGCCTATAATATTTTGAATGACTCTTCAAGGATAGTAGAGTACTGTCATTATAGGTTTGACTCCTGTAAGGAGATAAAGAAAACCTAATATTTAGTAGTGGCCCCGTAATCATTGACGAACATGCCTATTACATAAGGCATCCTCTTCAAACACTAATCCGCCGTAGTTTGAATCTGCCGCGCAGAGCATTTAAAATCTGAGGAGCCTTCATCATGAGCGCACGCGACCTCACTCATGGCTTCAGTCATTATGAATTGGGTTCTCACTACGAAAAAACTTCATAAACAATAAAAACAAAAAGAAAATAAGAATAACTATCCAATAAACTTTCCATCATATCGTGGATGTACTTGTGTGGATCTTTGACCAGACGCTGATTCAGGCGTCATTCTTCCTTCACTGACATATCAAGTAAACCAAAATCCTTAATACATCAACGAATGGGAAGGGGATGGTCGGGAGGGCCCCAGTCGTCAATGATTACGGGGCCACTACTAAATATTAGGTTTTCTTGATCTCCTTACAGGAGTCAAACCTATAATTTATTAGTGGCCCCTCCATCATTGACGAACATGCCTGATTTCTAAGACTGGAGGGGGACATTCGTAATCATATCATAACTCTAGAAAAGCAGATAATCAAGCAACCACATAGTATTCTTACTTCGAAAATATATTTAAACATGGTGCAGCCCATATATATACAAAAAAGGGGTTCAAGCAGGTGCGTGCTTCAAAGAAAACTGCTTGACAAAAAAGGGTAACTCTGGAGATTCTGTGAACAGAACTGTAGTTACAAAGGCACCCCACTCAACGAGTGGTGACAAAATTAACAAGTTTACATGTGCACATAATAAACCCCATAATATTCGTGGAAATGTTTTTCAAACGATCTCCACTGTTTAAACTAAATTGCTTTCACAGCTAAAACTACTATAACAACACTGTTGTTTGTACTAACATTGTACTAGCACAAGTAAATTTCTCGCCCTGAATAGAACAGAGAAATTTTCATATCACATTATCCATAATTTGTCTCACAGCTCTTACATTCCGGCGGGGTCTAGGGTGTCCTATGTTACACTGACTGCACCCCCCCCCCCCCCTCCTTTTCCCCTTGAAAGTAAACAAAAGTGACTGAAGGGCCACCTAGACCCTCTGCCTTAAAGCTATACATGGTAAGGAAGGTTTGTCTAGAGCAACTGACAAGTATCTAGTCAAAAACGTATGATTAGACGCCCACAACTGTGTGGACGAAATATCTTCAACTGAAAAGTTCTTCAAGAAACGTAAAGAGACTGCCCATTTGCGTAAATCGTGGGCCCTACCCACAACGCCGGGATTACTCTCTTTAATGACTTCGACCAGAAGAGAAGCTAACCTCCGTTTCAGTAAGCGTTTGCCCGTACTCGCTACCCATAAAGCACCTTGGGGGTTTAGAGGAGCTACTCTCAAATATTTGGTTAGAGCTTGCACTGGACATAGATTATGGTGCACCTTTCCCCTTTTTAACGCCGGCACAGTGAACTCAGAAAACACGTGTGCACTGTGCTCATTCTTGGCTACAAATCCCGGGGAAGGTGCAATGTGAATACATTCATTAATTCTACCAAACCTAAGGCAATTAGGTGTGTTGCTCATCGCCGCCAGCTCAGACACTCTGTTCCCGGTGGCCAAAGCCAAAAGGAATACAGCCTTTTTTAAGAGTAATGCAAAATCTGCAGTATTTTGGTACAGACGAGAGTGAAGTAAAGACAATGCCTTGTCCAGAGACCAAGTAGGCATGAGCTGACGGGGAGGTGGGCGGAGTTTAAAACATGCTCTCATAAAACCTGTTTCCTCCGCCACCGGTATGGAGAGACCTGTAAGGTCTAAAAAGGGCACTCTAATCGCAGTTAAGTGATTTTTTAACGTTACCACAGATAAACGTTTCTGCTCAAACAGATAATTCAAATAATTAAATACTAACGCCACTGAGGGCACAGTCTGTTCTGTTCTAATGATCCAAGAAGTAAAGGCTTGCCAATGTGATTGATACTGTCGTTTCGTAGACTGAGAATATTGATTGATTAATTTATTGGTCACATCTCTACCATATGGTGCTAGCCACTTGGCCTCCTGAATGTCCATAATGCAAAAGTCAGCGAGGTCGCTAGGTTGCCAATCGTGTCTAAGTGGAAATACTCGACCGGGAGCGACACCGGGTGCGAGCACCACGTCTTCAATTGCTGGTACCATAACTGCGCCGGCCACAGGGGCGCGATTAGCGAGACTAAGCCTCGATAATCTCGTAGTTTGTTCACTACGTGGCACATTAGTGACGCGTCTGGTGGTGGAAACAGATAGATGGAGCTCCATCTGTTCCAGTCTGTCACTAGGGCGTCTGGCCCCCCTGCCGGCGTTTCCGTCCGGCGGGTGAGGTATAGAGGGAGTTTGTGAGTCCCCTCGGACGCAAACAGATCCACTTGTGGATGGTAGAGCTCTGCAATCATTAGGTTGAAAATGGGTTGCTTGAGCTCCCATTCTACTGTCGTGCTCTGTCTCCGGGACAGAGCGTCTGCCCAGATGTTTGCTATGCCTGGGAGATAAGATGCGTGAAGATAAATGTCTAGCCTGTTGGCTAGAGTAAAAATCTCGTCCGACACGTTTAGCAACTTCCTTGATCTCGTTGACGCCTGTTTCTGAATACAGTGAACTGCATTCAGATTGTCCATTCTGAAGGCCACCGACTTGCCCCGTAAAGTAGAGCCGTGAGCCTGAAGGAAATACAAGGGGACTAGTAATTCTTTGACATTGATGTGGGAGATTTCTAAGTGGGACCAAAGCCTCTGACCCTGGTGCCCCTGATTTGACTGAAATCCCCAACCTATCGTGCCTGACGCATCCGTGTCTACCCCTACCGTTGGCGGAGGAGAGGTCCATGACATTACTGAGTGCAGCGTTTCCCTCTTCGCCCAGACCGCTAGTAAGGTGTGGATTAATTTTGGGATGGGCCATAATTTTCCCGCCGGTAAGAGTGGGAAATATTTGTTGCCTTCCAATATTAACCGTTTTACTTTCAACCGGCCCAACATTACAGTTAGTTGAATCCAGTTGAGAGAGCCGACCAGAGACTCCCAGACCCTCCGTGTCGTAGTCAGACTGTGAAGAAACATGAACAGTTTCCTGCGAAACCTGTTGCGATTGTCCACACTCTGACTCAGAGTGAGAGCAGCTGTGTCCCAAACCAGCCCTATCCACTGAATTACTCGTGAGGGGACAAGGTTTGACTTTACCAGATTTACCTTGAACCCTAGAGCTTTGACATGAGTTAAAAGTATGTTGACATGTTTGATGCATAATTGCTCTGTCTCTGCCACCACCAGCCAGTCGTCTAGGTACCACAGAACTCTGATTCCTTGCTTTAACAACGGCATCAGGGCTTGCCGGACTAATTTCGTGAATAGTCGAGGTGCCAGGTTCAAACCGAATGGCATCCTCTGAAAAACAAAATTTTGGTGCCTGATCCGTAAGGCCAGAAACCTTTGAAATCTTTTGTTGACTGATACGTGCCAATAAGCGTCTGTCAGGTCTAGGAAACACATCCAACCTCCCGGCGGAAGTGTTAGCCTGATTTGGTGTACTGTTAACATTCGGAATGACTCGTTGTGAATGTGAAGGTTCAGATAAGACAGGTCGACGACCGGTCTCATCTGAACACTGTCCCTTTTGGGAACCAAAAAGAGCTTGGACATGAATACAGGGTAATTTGGGGGGACCGGGATGATGACATTCTTGGCAATCATTTCCTGGACCAGTGACTCCACCTCTAAAGAAACAAAATTCGCCGTTGTCGGCTGACGTAAGCGAGGTCGCCGGAGCCACTGCCAAGTGATGCCCTTGCGTGCCACCATCCGTGCCCAAGTGTTTACCGGCCATGCTTTGTGACACGTTCGGAACGACCCCGTTAGCAGACCAGGGTTCGCCGGCTGTACTACCCTCGGATCCGCCGGCCTTACGACTGGCACCGGGAGTGAGAGAGACCTTAGTTTTTTATGGTGGTGGAGTTGGCGGTGGTGGACGCTTCGCCGGCTGGCTGGCGTTGGCAGAAGACGGGCCCTGACCTGGCTTATTATAGCCGCGTCCTTTCTGACCTGAAAACCTACCCTGTCTATGCCTGAACTGACCTTGAGTGGAGGAGGACTTAGGTGGAAGAAAGGGCTTAGATCCCCCCGGCTGAGCTTTAGCGACTGGCCTGGGTTTGGGGAAGTTAAAGGCAGGTTTCTTAGAAGGGGTGGGACTGTGTTTAACGGCCTGAGCCATATTAAAAACCGTTCGCCACACTTCAGGGGACATTAAAGAGGGAGTGAGCACTGGTGACATGACCACCTGATTCGCAATGCGATCAGGCAGTTTTCGGACTAAGGATATTCTAAGATCTTGTCTCGCTCGTACCGCCTCAAGCAAGGCAGTGCGTACGTCACCTAATGATTGGATTGACGACTGAAGAAGCAGTCGCCGGGACAATTCAACTGAACGTCTGGCATCCGCGTCTGCGATTGCCTGAGTGGACCGGAGCAAAGACTTAGCTACCTGTTGAGACACTATGTATTGAGAGAACAGGCGAAAAGCTTTCCCCCGTAGCCTAAATTCACGGTCTAGGTGAGTTGGGGTAGGGGTAGTGAAAGGGTCTTTTAGCTCACAAAGATTAATTTTAGGGGCAGCTAAGAAAGCAAACAAAGCTGAAGGGACTCCGCCGGCAGAACACACTGGCATGGAGAACCAAGAATGAGTATCTTGAGGGATCTGGTGGGAAGTTTTGGAAGTAAATGTGGTCGCAAAGTTTTGAGCCTCTGTCTCCCATTCCAACCAAGGTCCTGGACCCAACTGCCCCACCTTCAAGACTGGATTAGCTGCCGCGTCTGTGACGGTTTGCAAATCGAGTTCTGGAGTGAGAGCTGACAGTGTCTTAATGTCATTAAACCCATCATGCTTAGACCAGTCAGAAAACAATCCTGAAGCTGAGGCAGGGGGTAAAGCAGGCTTAGCAGTATAAACAAAATAGTCCTGGTAATAATAACTAGGTATAGCTTTGATGTTGACATCTAGCACATTCCCCAAAGTATCCAAGGCCCTTAATTTCTTAGATTTATTGCCCTGGATGACCCACTCACGCGGCACTGGGAGCTCCCCTGACAAGGTAGGTTGGGCTAGCTCTGGTTTAGTGGGGGTCAAAAGGACCCATGACTCGTCTGGTCAGTAAAGCAAGGGCATAGCTACCTTTTTGAGAGGCGCTCTGTCTAGAGGGGGCGGATTGACATCCGTTATAACCCTTACATTCGAAGTGGTCAATGCCGCCGTAGCAGGCCTAGTAACCACCGATGGTGACATAGAGGGGGGGTGAGGGATCTGAGTCAAAGCAATAGAAGTCATCAGAGGCCGTACCGTAGAGCTTGTCGTGGGAGCTCCCAAGTCCACTGTGGGAGTTTCCTGCTGTTGGCCAAAAGATCTAGATAAAGCATTAACAAGTAGCCCATCAATTTCCTGTGCAGTGACAAATTGATTTGATGATGTACTCACTGGTGAATCATTAAGATCTTGTGCGGCATCGAAGCCTGAACCTGACTCTTGCCCTTCCATATCCGATATCATCGAAACCTCGTCTTTGTCATCCTGTTCCTCCTGAGAAGATCCCGCCGAAGCTGGGGTACCATCTTGTTGCCAAGATAAGTTAGGAATAGAGGAAGGGATCGCCGCGTCCCGGTGGACGTCAGCCACTGTGTGAATAGTTTGAGCCGGAAGTGGGTAGTCAGGCCCCGGACGAGAATATCGCCAAACACCTAGGCCTTGGCCTACACTCCCGTGGGAGTCTGAAACACTCTCAACCACTGAGCCCTCTGAACCCTCCAACTCCAGGGTTAAAATGTTAATGGGTAAATCATCTTTAGGTACAGGTACTACACTGGACCCTTGAGACCGAACACAAACTCTGTCTGGGGTAGAGGTATGACGAGAAGCACTAGAAACAGGTGAGAGTCGGTAGGCCTTTCTATCATGGGAATCCTTTTTTGAAGATTTATGGCTGCGGTGTGACCGTGAACTTCTCTTTGATTTGGAGGATTTATCGCCGTGACCCCTGGTGGAACTTTCTGTCTTACTCCTCTTACTCGATGGTGAAGAGGCAAGACTGGGTGGCTGGTGTCTAAGGGGTGACCTAGACCTAGATCTCGCCCGAGACGAGGAGACTGCCGCCGGGGGTGTAGGCTCACGGTGACGTTTCGAAGTAGCAGGGGCAGGAGATGACACAGAACCCTGTCCAGTCTCCGCCGGCTTATGACTAGTTACTCGAGAGGAACGTTTATTAGGGGGAGGGTGCTCAAGAAGAAGCTTATCCCAAAGAGGGACGTTGTCACATTGAAGTGACTTATGAGCCACAATCGTAGTATACGCTGACATTTGTTGCCGAACTTCTCGTAAGGCGACCGCTGCGGTCTTATCATTATCTTGGAGGACTTTGACACTTAGTTGGGAGCAAAAGGAACAGTTGCGCATCACCCACAGACCTCTTGAACGGTCTAGACATTTAACACACCTTTTTTTGTTTTTTTGTTTTTTTGTTTTTTTCTATATTCCAACTTACTTCCTCTCGGGCATAGGCTGAGAGCCTTAACATTCACCGCTTTACAATGAACAGTGAAGCCCGTGAGGTCTTGTTCCAGTATAGTGAGTGAGACATGTGAAGCACGTAGAGTACAACGAGCACCTGCCATCTTGCCTTCACATGAGGCACGGTGCTCACTCATGGCCCGAAACGACCCCATCTCTAAAGCCACCTCGTGCTTCACTGTCTCACCCCCTACACTCGGACTCTCACACTTACACACACACAACGCCACCTGTTGAGCAGATAACTCACCAGGCATTGCACCCCTATAGCATATTTTGAATATGGGAATATTCATACAGTGCTATTTAATCAGGGAACAATGAGGGTATTTTATTGACGTTTCGGTGGGCTTGTGGTAATGCACTGATACCAGGTACAGCACAAATTCCATCCCAATAATATCTTCCCATTGATACATCGGGATTTGAACCCGGGACCTTTGGATTACCAGGCCAGTGGCAAGACCACTCCACCACACCTCCCCTGATACAAAGAGTGTGCGCAAAAAGAGGGACACCGGCACAGGTTGGATTAATGCATAAAGCAAAAACTGGGGCAAAGGTAGCCATGACAGGGACTGGTGGGAACTTACTGCAGGGTCTGTATTGGTCCGCCGGGGCCCAGCCCTGGAAAAAAGGAAAATTTCCAGGAATTAATGCTCATAAGGTTAACCCAAAATGATCGCATACAAGTGTTCATAACCCGCCGGATAACGAGACGTAATCTCACAATGATTACAGCTCGTTACGCGGCGGGGTTCTATAAAGATATCCGAATATCTAGACATGTCTTTAAGAAAGTTTTAAGAATACCCTCTGACATAATATAAAAGACCAGTATGGCGTTTATAAAGTCTTTCTGGCGGTGACTGTTACAAGATTCAATTTTGAAAACAACCCCCCACAAAGACGCCGGCCCCTGAATTATCTAGCAGATTAACACATGGCAGGCTGATACGAGACCTGACTTCTAATGAATTGCCACATAGATCGCCGTATGGTGAAGGCGGCGATACATAGCCGTATCTCTCAATTAATTGGGTAACTAGCTTGAATTGTAAATTCCGTATTTCCCCCTCCCAGGAGCACCCGCCGGGTGTGGCCAATTTATAAAAAATACGTTAACCCTAATTGAGCCTTCGATCGCCGTAAGAGTGAGGGCGGCGATACATATAGTATCACTAAAATGGACCGGTTAACTAAACTGAATTACCAATTCGTTCATCCCACCTTAACAAGGTACACCCGCCGGGTGAGATCTGATGTCTTAAACGTTAACCCCATAAGTTCCGATCCCCACTTCTTTGTAAAAGATCGCCGGGGAGGAAAGCCCACAACAACAGCTAGGGTTTTTCCTTTGGTTTGTAAAACCGGGTAGAAAAACTACATAACATATGTCCGCATGAACAATGTTAGATGGGTACCACCAATCCGCCGGGAATCAAAGGGAGCCTGAAACAGGCACCAACACAGAGACGCAGTCTTGGAGAGCCACAGACACCAACTCGCCGGGGACACCAGCCTGTTTTGAAACCACGCGTGGCCAAACACGGCTCACGGCCGGAGTTTTCATGGTGAAACCGAGAAAACCCCGCCGGAAAGTAACCCACCCTGAACAGACACCATCTGAACGCACATAGGACCCGAGAGATAGCCAAAGCACGACTAACCTAGGGACCACAAATATAATCCGTGGAATTAGCCAATACACAACTAAACCAGGAAACAAACATAGTCCGTGGAATTAGCCAATACACAACTAAACCCGGATACACATGACACAGTAGGACATATTTATAAAATAAATCAATAACACTTGTACATGTGGCAAAGCTACGAGCGGCTGGCTAGGCCTAAGCAAACGGCACAAGAAATGTTGAGATATAAACAAAAAGCACTGGAAATATAACAACAGGAACCACCGCCAACACACCACTGTAGCAAAAACTTCCGACCAAGGGAAGACCGACTCGGGACCCAGAAAAAACTTCACTAAGTGAAGAAAAATACGCTGGGAACGTCAGCAAAGCAACGCTACCTCATCAGAACGATAAAAGGCAGCAGAAATAATCGCGTAATGAAAGCCGCCTGCATCACAAGCTAACTCAACTATGAAAAAAAAAAATCACCTGTCCACAACAGGACCACGAGGGTACATCCGAAATAGATGCCCCAAACACACGACCCAACATACACTGCACTGCGGGCAACCAGCCCAGGACACTCCTGCTACGCATATCCTAACCTTACTCGATACATCCCGGAGTAAACAAATGAGAAAAAACTCACTAGGGACGCAGCAAATGCGGAACCAGCGGAGCGTGGAGAGACACGTCCGGGCCGGCTGATCGCAGAGCAGAGAAGGAAGAATGACGCCTGAATCAGAGTCTGGTCAAAGATCCACACAAGTACATCCACGATATGATGGAAAACTTATTGGATAGTTATTCTTATTTTCTTTTTGTTTTTATTGTTTACGAAGTTTTTTCGTAATGAGAACCCAATTCATAATGACTGAAGCCATGAGTGAGGTCGCGTGCGCTCATGATGAAGGCTCCTCAGATTTTAAATGCTCTGCGCGGTAGATTCAAACTACGGCGGATTAGTGTTTGAAGAGGATGCCTTATGTAATAGGCATGTTCGTCAATGATGGAGGGGCCACTAATAAATACAATAATTAAGATTCACCTCCCGTAGGACAAGAAGGACTTCTTGTCTTAATAAGCAGTGCAAACACTAGTCCTTACTATCCTTGGACAGAGAATGGGTACCCTCCAGTACTGGTGCACATTAGCCAGGGAAGTTTGAAGGAAATTAAATTAATCTAAGCTTTCTCAAGATCGGCACCCCGCTCTGGAGAAATATTATTTTGACCCTTCATGAACAGTTTGTGATAACGGCACCCCGAAGTCCTTATACTGTCTGTGAATATAAAAACTCTATTCTAGGATCTTTGTTATTTGTGGCAACCCAATCATTTAACATAGAGACCTCTAATAGTTTTGTATCTTAAGTATTAAAATCATAAGTGTGTATGCAACCCTCCACTTATATTTTAATATCTTTAATACAACAACAGTGACCTATATATAAGACACTTTATTATTTCTGACACCCCAGGGATTAATATAATTACTTTCATTAGGTTATATTTCTTTATAGTTAAACGTTGAAAGACACAGGCACCAGTACCTTTCAACATTTTACTATTTGGAAATTATACTAACATTACTCACACAGATCTAAGGTAGAAAGATCTTTTGTGTTAGAAGGGTTTAGCGAGACACCCTCACGGGAGCTGTGCATATATAAATCCTAAGCGCAAATTGTCTGTGGCACCCCACCAGGATTTGCGACTAAAAGGTTAACACCGCCCTGAGTTCTTTGAACCTCTTATAACGGTTAGGACAGTCAACGAGAGCAATACCTCTACTCTTCTTGCGTTAGTCCGATATTGTGTTAATCCGGCAACCCTGAGACACAATATATAAAACCTTATTTCAAGAGTACCTGAACAGAACTTCATCACCGGTTAATATAAAGGTCAGGATAGTCGAGTATTTGTTTAAAGCTATATGCTTAGAATACTCGCGTTAGTCCGATATGGTGCCCAACTGTTTCATTACTAGTTATGGAGCCATATTCAAGACCCCACGCCCATTAACCCAACTGTAACTAAACTTCACACGACCGGCCAACCTGGACGGCCCACGGAGCATCAGAAGAAATCCTCAACTAAGTGTACATCTCTTCTAAGAAAAGAAATAATATAGAAACTACTAAAATTCAGTATCAGTGACGAAATACAACCAAAGTTAGAGTTCAAAGTGACCCAAATAAACAGAGTTCTTAATACCTCGAAATACGTGAAAAGTTCGTAAAAGTGTTCCACTAAGTTAATCTATAGAAAAAGATTAATATTAAGATGCACTAGAAATAACCATCTTTAGCACGACTTTCTAACTCAATAAATAACAAATATACCAAAATAAGACGGATTTTAAGCATCAATCAACTCTGCCATATTTCCGCCAAGTGAAAAATAAACAGAGTCCGTCAAACCTAAACTTTTAGTTAAAGAAACCAAGTGTTACAGTAATCCAGTAACTAGAACAATATTAATCATCTACGTGTTCAGGGATAAACACGTCTTGAATACTTATATTACGAAACAAGTTAATTTATACCAAATAAGAGGATTTTCACCCCTTCAGGAACTATGAAAATAATCTTAGTCAGTGCAGTAATATTTTTAGAGTCCACAAACTTGAACTCAAACTGAAGAAGTTCATCAGTGCATAAGCTTCCATATTTCGTGCCAAGAAATATAGGAACTTGTATCACATCGTCCCCTATCCACGAACAAAATTTAAGTCAAGATATATCGTGAATATAATTAGAACCTGATTTTAGTAACTTTATTATAGACTTTCGAGAAGAGAACAGTGCGTATGATTCTCCAGAAGAAGATTACATATCTAAGTTGAATTGAATATACCTGATCTCCATCTAGATCCGCGATCGTGCTGGGAGAAATTAAATAGAGTTGTACCTCTTATGTTCCCGTGTATTTAGTGTTTGTGATTATATCTATTGTACCTAGTGATTAAGTGAATAAAGCTGTACTACAAATTATATTTCGATATTATACATATCCTCTATTGTATTATTTATATGTACTTGCATTAACTCAGATATCCCAGTCTCGAAAGAACTCACCCTAACTAATCGTTAAACCTGAATAAAATCAGGGCATAACATTACTATTTAGTTCTCACAATAATATTCCTGATCAAGACTATTGCTATGGTCACAAATAACTGAACTAACCATTAAAATACAGAAGAAAAGAAACCCGAAAGAGAAAGAAGAGAAGAAGAAAACGGAAAAGAACAAGAAAGAAAAAGCGGGAGAAGCGAAACCAGCAGAGAAGAATGCCACGACCCCGCACCAGACAGTGAGGTCAAGGCCAACCGCCAGGAAAGAGAAGAGAAATGGCCGACTCGCCAAGTTGGAACAAACTAACCTCATCACGATGGGAAAATAATTTGCCCGAAGGAAGCCAAGACTACCACCAAGAGGGTGCTGTTCTCACAACCATTTTGAATATGATTTTGCCAAGAATGTATATATACAGTATATATATATGTAATTAATATTAAGGAAACAATAAAACATTAAAATAAGAAAAACAATGAGTATAATAGTATAATTAATATGCAAGTAGCAGGTGAAAGAAAATTAACTACATAAGTGTGGTGTAATTTGATTTATGTTGGGTAGGCTAGCTAGGTTGCTAGACTACTCGGCCCACGGGACAGCTCGGCCAGGACAACTCGGCCAACGGCGAGACAGCTCGGCCCAGTAAAAACGAGACAGCTCAGCCCACGGCGAGACAGCTCGGCCCAGTAAAACCGTAAACCAGTAAAGTCCTACAACTGATCATTCAAATCCAGAAAGTACCGGTCTAGAAATGGCTAACAACAAATGATTCGGTAGGTCAATAATATTAATGAGAATACTAATGGATGACTTAGAGGATAAATGTTTCCTAGAACGAATAAATAAAAAAGGGACATATACTGTAGGTAGGATCAGGAATGAAAATATATGATTGTGTTCTATCATCATCATGTTAACCCCTTGAGGATCATGACGCACTTTACAGTGTATTTTGTCTATTATGAGGTAATTTTATTTAGATTAGTAAGGTTATATGGAAGACAGACGGTTATTCTAGACAGTCTTCAGCATTTCAACACTTACAGATCCTTCCTAAGCTGTATGAGATCGTCTAATGACAGCCGGAATTAATAAAAAAGGCGACATAAACCTCAAGGGGCACCGTAATGTCACGTTTTAATGATCACTCCATATTTCGCTACTCTATTTGCAAAGTGACTGATTTCTATAAAAATGGGAAATATGCTAATCATCATCGGCTGAAAATTAAAATGGTTGTGATTTTTCCTATTAATGGGCGTGTTTTAGTCTGATCGTCATTATATATATATATATATATATATATATATATATATATATATATATATATATATATATACAAGGTTAGATACAATCACGAATTTCAAGGCTACAGGCTTTTTCACGGCTATATCACAAGGTTAGATACAATCACGAATTTCAAGGCTACAGGTTTTTTCACGGCTATATTAACAAAATTGCCCCATAGCATAACATGGGGCCGAGCTGTCTCAAATAATAGGCCGAGCTGTCTCGCCGTCATGGCCGAGCTGTCTCAAATAATAGGCCGAGCTGTCTCGCCGTCATGGCCGAGCTGTCTCAAATAATGGGCCGAGCTGTCTCGCCGTCGTGGCCGAGCTGTCCGAGCCGAGTTGTCCCATGGGCCGAGTTGTCCAGTCCCCGGCTAGCTATAGTTTTAGGCATTTTCGGGGTACGCCAGTGAAGGACGTACATGTGGAAGGACTTTTGTGTGCAGGTCGTAGGGAGCTCCCGTCGTATTCCTTGAGTGTAGGGTTCCTGTGGTGGGTGAATAGATTCAGCCGAGGTCGGTGGTTCTTGTGGGCATCACTGCAGCTGTAGGGCAGGTTGGATTGTGGTTTGTGGTCGCAGTTCTGGAGCGTTGATGGCGCTTGGATGGGGAACCGCTTAGCCTAGCCAGCCCTGGAGATATAGGCCTAGGCTATTCAGTGCTGCGCATCTACACAAGGATATTCTCACCGTGAGGTAAGGGTGCTTACATTTCGTATTTCAACCACAAGCTATCTAGGCTTATAGTCACCATGTCTGCATTGTCTGGAAAAGGGAAGTTGAGTAGTGAAATGATGAAGTCATTTGATAGTAAGGGCGATGTGGTGGCGTGGATAAAGAAGGCAGAATTGGTGGCAAAACTGATGGAAATTAAAGACTTGGCTAGTTTTATACCACTGTACTTGGAGGGAGATGCATTAGCCCTGTACCTTGAGATGAGAGAGAATGATCAATTGGATGCTAAGAAGATAAGTGATAGATTGAAGGAGGCTTTTACACAGGGAATGTTTGATGCATATGGAAGGCTAAAGAGGGTGATATGGACAGGTGAGCAGGTAGATGTCTTTGCTAACGAGATAAGGAGGGTGGCAGGGCTAGCTGGGTGGAAGGGAGAGGGCCGTGAAGCTAGCTTTAATAACTGGTTTTCCGGACAGGATATCGATAGAGCTGCAGCAGGTTAAGGACGTTGAGTCGGTGAGCGTGAGTTGTTACGACCGGGGCTACGAATAACACTATGCAACAACGGTACGCTAGATCCAAACCCTCGACCTTATATGCCGGTGAACAAAAACACCTATACCCTCCAGAGTTAATCTGCGATAACGGGGTATCCTTAACTGGGCATAAATGTACTCTACTTCAGGCTAACCCACACTGGTATAGCCTGATACCAAACAAGATGCAAGTTACGTTAAAATGAATAAAAAGGAATCTATGGAAAGATCAATTAAATCACTGCAAGATTTAATACAATAAAAAGATGCTTCAATACAGTTACTCTAAACAACAATAAACTCTTCACTCCTATCTGAAAGAAAGTGAAGTATAGTCCTACAGCAGAGACCTGGAAACTTCTGAAGAAAGTCTGATGCTCATAAGATGCTCGTATCTTAAACTATATAAAGGCAGGAGGCAGGACACCACACGTGTAAATGGAACACACTAAAAGATAGGACATATAATGTTAACTGACACGAGAATACTATAAATGCGCAACGGTAGCAATGCTCGACACTAAAAGAAGTACTTCCTCATCAACGAAACAGTCTGCTATGGTTGTGCGGCTCAGCAACAACATAGACTAATAAATGCTGTGAATAATAATGCGTACATATCAAAGAGCTTATATTAAATACTAACAAGTGTCTACTCAATTAATAATGTCTAGCTGGGATACTCTAGGTAAGGAACTGGGGTTGAGCAAGACAGGCTCGTAGCCTAGCGATGTCCTCAAGACTGCATCCTTTAAGTTATGTTAATTGACTGGGGTGCTCTCTTGATAGATCCAGATCACAAGTATCTGGTTCTATCCTGGCGACCCTCAAAAGACAAGCAAAGAGGCAGCAAAGTGTGGAACTGGAACAGGCCAAAGCCCTCAGTCAACACAATGCTGCACTCGCAAAGGACGCAGCCGAAAAGACAACCCAGGCTACCACAGGACCGGTCGAAGTCGTGTAGGTATAAGCAAACCGTACACACATCGGAGACAACGACTACACTTACCTTATCCCAGTCTAGCATTAAATAAAAGAGCAGAAACACTAAATCAATAATGGAGACACACAGAGTTCTTAACCTATACTAACTAAGAACCCTCAAACCTATTCTAAGTACATGTAAATATCTCAGAGGACGGCGCATGGAATACAATGGGCCGGCTATGGAAACCGTATGCAGAACCCAAGTAATTGAATAAAGGCGAGAAGTAATAGAAAAGAAGAAGTTGAGAGAGAGAAACAGTGATAAAGGTGATGATCGGGAGAGAGTATGCAAGGGGATGTTAGAAGCATGCACACCAAGCCTGTCCTGAGGAGGACAGCTACTGGGAACCCTCATGGAGGAGGTTAGTTACACAGGAGCCCGCAAGGGCGCAATGGTCGGCCAATCACGGGCCGAGACGTCACAAGGGAGCAGGCCCCTAGGACGTGCCAGGATCCACCAGCCAATCAAAGGCGAGGGAAAGCCCGCGCGCGAGCAGGAAAACTCCTCCGAGCGAGGCAGCACATACATACACACGCACATATTACCACCACGCTGCCTATATCTCTCTTTCTCCTTAACTTTACACAATGCATCTTATATTCTATTAATGATATAAAATACTTCCCATTGTCACAGACAAAAATAAAGACCACCACTGGACTGTCTGTGACAATGCGAGTACTGGGAAAGAAAGAACAACATTCTCTGATAACTGTAGCCCATTTCGATGTCCCTGGCGAGCGCTAGTGGCTAACGAGAGGCGATTCTGCCAACGCTGGTAGACGTCACACCCCGCCCAAGATATGGGACGCTCAACATTAGGCGAGCACCATATCTGACAAAGCAGAATGCCGACAAGACCTGCCACACCTAGCCACTCCACCAGAAATGAAATGCAAAGCTCAATCTTAAATAAAACAACATATTAGCATAAAGAAAATTTTATAATCCCTCCCAAACACAATAGTATAATTTTAGCCTGCTATGCTCCCAGAGCGAGCTTCACAGAGCCCAGCCTACTAAGTGAAAAACAGGTTCAACTTAGGACTTTAGCTATAACATTGGCAACTTACAATTAACTATAAAAAAGAACGAGTTTTATGTGATTTTTTTTATTTAATTTTAATGTTGTTTTTGACGGCTGCTCTACAGGGGCAAGCCTGGTTTTTCTCCACTCTCAACACACACTGACTGAACGGCGAGGGTTCTCCTGCAAACATAACCTCCCATGACAAACAATCAGCCAAAACATTATCAGTGCCCTTAACATGCCACACATCCAACTTGTGTTCCGGCAGCAAAACAACACCTGACACTGATAAACTGCCCAGTTCATCACAAGACTGGCACTTCTCTTCGCTCTCTCCGGCAACGGGGCCTGCCAATAACCTTTCACTAGTTCTACCTTCGTGATGAGCGAGGCAGCCCCGAAGCGGTCTATGGTGTCGTCAACTCTGGGTAATGGATAGGCGTCTGTCAGGGATAATGCTTCCACACTCTTGCAATCACCATACACACAGATCTTGCCACTCAAGTCAGGTTGCAAACTCACTGGCAATGACCACTCACGATATCCCTTATCCCTCAGACCCTTTTTCCATATGTAGTCTATCTCTGCTTTCACGACAGACTGTTGAGCAGGATTTATACGGTAGGGAACTAACTTGAGCCTTGCACTATCTCCAGCCTCCATGTCGGATTCTACCCCGTACATCAGGCCTGGAGAAGCAACAAACATGCGGATGTACTGCCACAGCCTAGTAAACAACATCTCTTGGCGCTCAGGAACAAGAGGTTGCAACTTATCTCGAAGAACAACATGCCTAGTGCCCTCCCACAACCCCGCCGAGACCGCAGCTTCTAAACTATAGTGTCCCTCCTTCTCCACCTTCGTCCCTAGAACAGCCAGGTCATGAGAGGGACAATCAGTACCACCTGTGCAGCCACTCCCATAGTTCATAATTGCTAAGGCTTCCCCGCCGATACCGTACATGCGCACCCCCGCATTCCTTGCGACTACATCTGCCTGCGCAGCATCACCGCCTTCAGCGACATGGCCAGATACAGTCGGTCTATGGTAGGGCTGTTGCATTCGACTAGAGCAGCATTGGGAGGCTATGTGACGACCGGGCACATCCACTCCACAGCCAACCTCACCAATCTGCTCAATGTCCTCATTCTGAACACCACCCTTGGCAGCCATGGGTCGACCCTGACCTGACAACCATGCCAAAGCCTCGTCGCCCACCTTGAACCACCGAAACAACGAGGCCAACGGTCTACTCACACTCAAGTGACCTGCCAGCGGAACATCGTGCACCGCATGAGTTGTGAGGCCTGGGTGCTCGGCACGACCAGTGGGGTATGAACCGAGCCGGTGCTGGAGCGCTGCACACTGCTGCTCAGGCAGGTGCTCTAGCGCTTCCACAGCCACCAGACTCGTGTCCCCCGCCCACTGCTCCGCCGAGACATGACAATCCCAACTCTCCTCCACCTGTGCCCCACTGCCCCCCTCTCCTTCTCCACCTTGGCCGCTGCAGACCAACGCAGGGACAGTAGGCTGCTCAGGTGGTTGCCTCACAAACTCCTCTAACAGGTTCACATGACATGTTTCCCCGTCCTCGTGTTCAATAGCCCCGTTCCCACAACTCTCCTCCACCTGGGAAGTACTCTGTCGCGGAGTGCCATCACGCCCAACCATGTCACTAGGGGTGACAGTTTCTGGGGCCACTCCGGAGCTCACCTCTGGGTCAAGTACCGGGTCGCCAAGAAGAGCCACTGGATCAAAACTCACAAAACTCCCAACTTTAGCTTTCTACTTCCGACCGTTCCTCCGCTGGTCTAGAGACTGAGGGATAGGCTGTGACACCTTAGATGCACGAGATCGGGTGACAACACACGCCCTCTGCTGTGATTGACACCTCTCGACCAACTCCTGCCCCTCCCTACTCACGTCGGCCGCCCTCTCGGCACCGACTAAGGGTGGAACCTCAGCAGAAGCAGGTACCGCAAAGTCGTTGCCGAGAAGAAGGTCGACGCCCTCTACTGGCAGTTTCTCTACGATTCCAACATCTATCTCTCGTGTCACACCATCAACCTCCAGCTCCACTCGAACCAACGGGTATGACCTTGTAGCATTAATACCCTGCACCACAACTACCCGTGCCGCGTTTATTGGTTGGCCTGTAAAGTTTTTCATCAGAGTCTGGGATGCACCTGTATCACGCAACAACTCCAACCCATGCTTGCAATCAGCCCAACTCACGCAGCCACACCCTCTATGGTCGCAAAAAGCATCGCGGACAGGTTTCGAGCCTTCTGGACACTCCTTCACTGGCTGTGCCCCCGCACATGACATATCACCCCGGGTAAATGCAGAAGACCTCAGAGACACCCCAATGTTGCTAGCCAAAGACACGACTGCTGTAGGTTGGTTACTAGGACAGGAACGTGCAAAATACCCCTTGTTATGACACTTAAAACACTCTACTTCACCCTTGGACTTCCCCTGAGGTGGGGAAGGGCCCTGACCTTTCTTAAACGGGACAGTTTTTGGTTTGTGGTCAAAATTAGTATCATTGCTCTTACTTTCGTTATTAAATGTTGCATCACTGACTCGGGGGGGTGGAGTGTTGCGCCCCTTGTTAACTGCATCGGTCTGTTGTGCAGACCCGCACCCACGAATCAGAGACATTCTCAGGTCAGCCATCTCAGCTGCCTTTTGTAGAGTTTTAGGCTGTTTCTCTTTGAGGTTCAAAGTCAGGTCGCTGCCTGTGCATTTAAAAAATTGCTCTAGAAGGACTAACTGCTCAAGCTCCTCGAACGTCGTCACCTTCTCTGACCTCAGCCAATTTCTCAAAGCATCAGACAGTTCCCGGGCATGTTCTAGAAAAGTGCACTCACGACCCTTCGTAACACCCCGAAACTTCAACCTATATGTCTCTGGTTGTAACTCGTACGCCCGCAAAACAGCTTCCTTCAGTACCTCATAATCGATGCAAGACTCCAAGGGCAATGCATCATATGCCTTGAGTCCTTTGCCAACCAACCTAGAGGAAACAAGGGCTGCCCACTTAACCTCGGGCCATTGGTGCTCCCGGCACTTCTTCTCAAAATGCAGGAAAAACTCGGTGACACTCGACTCGTGAAATGAAGGGACTAACTTAAGAAGGTGCGATAAAGACTGATCAAGACCTCGATTCCCAGAACCGAGACGCTGCCCTGTCGACTCCATCCGAGACTTCTCAAGATCTCTGTCTGCACAGTACTTCGTAGCCTCAACCTGAAGCTCAGCCTCACGTATGGCCTTTCTCTCCTCAGCCTCAGCCTCTCGCTGCCGTTGCTCGAGCTCAGCCTTATGCTTTCGTTGCTCAATCTTAGCCATCTCAAGCTGGAAGATCATATCTGGAGTTAAACCTTGAGGAGGAGGAGATGCAACAATTGGAGACCCACCCAGTGATCCACCCAGGGTCAAACCACGCTGCCAGTGACTATCGGCTTGTGGGAACGTACCCAGCTCCGGAGCCCGAGGGGGCGCCATGGTAGGAGTCGAGTGGAATGGGGGCTGGGCCGAAGGTGCCCCAGCTCCCTTTCCACCCGAAGCCCCACGCACCCCACCGAGCACACAGGCCACCAGGTCACTTCTCGTCATGCTGCTAGTGCCAACATGCCCCATGACCATGGCCAAACACTGGAGACCATACCGATCAATCCCCGACACCCGGTCAACAGTAATAGGCATCTCCAGAAACTCCCTTGCATCCTCCTCACTAGTTACTACTCTAATGCCTTCTAACAAACCCCGCTGCTGCACCTCAGAGTCTGCTTCCCGTACTGTGTCCTCACTGTGCATTGATCCGTCGTTCGACATAGTGTCCACCGAAAATTCTCAACGTTTATAAAAAAAAGAAGTACCTAAATTCTCATGTAGCACTATTCACTCAAAAAATGCTTGAAGACAACTCAAGTGGTATACTACGTTGCCAAAAAAAAATCCAACGTGTCCAAAATATTCCTCCAAAAACAAATGTCCAAAAATCCTGCAATTATTTCTTAGTTCATTTGGTATGACGACTAAGATAAGATACTAGGCAAGGTCGCCATTTGTTACGACCGGGGCTACGAATAAAACAAGGGCACTTAATGATTGGACTAGTAATAGGGCACTATGCAACAACGGTACGCTAGATCCAAACCCTCGAACTTATATGCCGGCGAACAAAAACACCTATACCCTCCAGAGTTAATCTGCGATAACGGGGTATCCTTAACTGGGCATAAATGTACTCTACTTCAGGCTAACCCACAATGGTATAGCCTGATAACAAACAAGATGCAAGTTACGTTAAAATGAATAAAGAGGAATCTATGGAAAGATCAATTAAATCACTGCAAGATTTAATACAATAAAAAGATGCTTCAATACAGTTACTCTAAACAACAATAAACTCTTCACTCCTATCTGAAAGAAAGTGAAGTATAGTCCTACAGCATAGACCTGGAAACTTCTGAAGAAAGTCTGATGCTCATAAGATGCTCGTATCTTAAACTATATAAAGGCAGGAGGCAGGACACCACACGTGTAAATGGAATACACTAAAAGATAGGACATATAATGTTAACTGACACGAGAATACTATAAATGCGCAACGGTAGCAATGCTCGACACTAAAAGAAGTACTTCCTCATCAACGAAACAGTCTGCTATGGTTGTGCGGCTCAGCAACAACCTAGACTAATAAATGCTGTGAATAATAATGTTACATATCATAGAGCTTAAATTAAATACTAACAAGTGTCTACTCAATTAATAATGTCTAGCTGGGATACTCTAGGTAAGGAACTGGGGTTGAGCAAGACAGGCTCGTAGCCTAGCGATGTCCTTAAGACTGCATCCTTTAAGTTATGTTAATTGACTGGGGTGCTCTCTTGATAGATCCAGATCACAAGTATCTGGTTCTATCCTGGCGACCCTCAAAAGACAAGCAAAGAGGCAGCAAAGTGTGGAACTGGAACAGGCCAAAGCCCTCAGTCAACACAATGCTGCACTCGCAAAGGACGCAGCCGAAAAGACAACCCAGGCTACCACAGGACCGGTCGAAGTCGTGTAGGTATAAGCAAACCGTACACACATCGGAGACAACGACTACAGTTACCTTATCCCAGTCTAGCATTAAATAAAAGAGCAGAAACACTAAATCAATAATGGAGACACACAGAGTTCTTAACCTATACTAACTAAGAACCCTCAAACCTATTCTAAGTACATGTAAATATCTCAGAGGACGGCGCATGCAATACAATGGGCCGGCTATGGAAACCATATGCAGAAGCCAAGGGGATAAGTAATTGAATAAAGGCGAGAAGTAATAGAAAAGAAGAAGTTGAGAGAGAGAAACAGTGGTAAAGGTGGTGATCGGGAGAGAGTATGCAAGGGGATGTTAGAAGCACGCGCACCAAAGCCTGTCCTGAGGAGGACAGCTCCTGGGAACCCTCATGGAGGAGGTTAGTTACACAGGAGCCCGCAAGGGCGCGATGGTCGGCCAATCACGGGCCGAGACGTCACAAGGCAGCAGGCCCCTAGGACGCGCCAGGATCCACCAGCCAATCAAAGGCGAGGGAAAGCCCGCGCGCGAGCGGGAAAACTCCTCCGAGCGAGGCAGCACATACATACACACGCACATATTACCACCACGCTGCCTATATCTCTCTTTCTCCTTAACTTTACACAATGCATCTTATATTCTATTAATGATATAAAATACTTCCCGTTGTCACAGACGAAAATAAAGACCACCACTGGACTGTCTGTGACAATGCGTGTACTGGGAAAGAAAGAACAACATTCTCTGATAACTGTAGCCCATTTCGATGTCCCTGGCAAGCGCTAGTGGCTAACGCTGGTAGACGTCACACCCCGCCCAAGATATGGGACGCTCAACATTAGGCGAGCACCATATCTGACAAGGCAGAATGCCGACAAGATCTGCCACACCTAGCCACTCCACCAGAAATGAAATGCAAAGCTCAATCTTAAATAAAACAACATATTAGCATAAAGAAAATCTTATAACCCCTCCCAAACACAATAGTATAATTTTAGCCTGCTATGCTCCCAGAGCGAGCTTCACAGAGCCCAGCCTACTAAGTGAAAAACAAGTTCAACTTAGGACTTTAGCTATAACATTGGCAACTTACAATTAACTATCAAAAAGAAAGAGTTTTTATGTGATTTATTTTATTTAATTTTAATGTTGTTTTTGACGGCTGCTCTACAGGGGTGTGGTATCTATCAATGGAAGTTAAATATTACTAAGCTATAATGAATCAAATAAATCAATCTAAATGAAAACTACTCCAT
The DNA here is from genome assembly GCA_032716605.1 of Paralithodes platypus. NCBI lineage: Eukaryota > Metazoa > Arthropoda > Malacostraca > Decapoda > Lithodidae > Paralithodes > Paralithodes platypus. The sequence goes on from CM064521.1 coordinate 50,368,880, forward strand.
ATCTAAATTGAATTCAATCTGAAACAAGCTAATTTATATCCAAAGGTCTCACACAATAAATGTATATATAGGGTAAGGTTATAAGGGTTAATATTAGCCAGGAATTAACTCACCAATAGTTCCACGTGGCAATGAGGCAAGGGAGAACGTTTTACCCAATATGGCGGTGGACAATGGGGAACGAGACTTCGGTCCCAAGACACGAGTCAAGTTAAAGAAAGAATAAATGATTACATGGGAATGGACATGAATATTATGCTTATCTGTCAGTCAGTGACTGACTGACATGTTAACGTCGATGAGAGCGTCGTGATGGTGTAGCTGTGTGTTTGCTGTATGTGTATTGTGATTAGAGGCACAAAAGCATGATCAACTGAGGGCGGAAAATTAGATGTTAACTGGTTGGTGTTCGTGAAGGCTCTGGTGTTCCTCGAAAGCACACCTTGCTGCCTCGGCAAAACGCCAGGAGCCCAAATTATCGTACCGCATCTAGGTTGCACTATACGATAAATTATATTAATATATACGATAAATTCATATATACTACATAAGACTATGGCAATATTGCTTAATAGCATATTAGGCCTTTTATAACTTAACTTATTTACAATCTTATAATAAACAATCTACTCGTCCTACGTCGTGCTGTAGGAACGATCGTGACGTCACAGAGACATACGAGATCACAAAAGAGTCATATTCTATCGTATTTATACGATAAGGGGCAAGCCTGGTTTTTCTCCACTCTCAACACACACTGACTGAACGGCGAGGGTTCTCCTGCAAACATACCCTCCCGTGACAAACAATCAACCAAAACATTATCAGTGCCCTTAACATGCCACACATCCAACTTGTGTTCCGGCAGCAAAACAACACCTGACACTGATAAACTGCCCAGTTCATCACAAGACTGGCACTTCTCTTCGCTCTCTCCGGCAACGGGGCCTGCCAATAACCTTTCACTAGTTCTACCTTCGTGATGAGCGAGGCAGCCCCGAAGCGGTCTATGGTGTCGTCAACTCTGGGTAATGGATAGGCGTCTGTCAGGGATAATGCTTCCACACTCTTGCAATCACCATACACACGGATCTTGCCACTCAACTCAGGTTGCAAACTCACTGGCAACGACCACTCACGATATCCCTTATCCCTCAGACCCTTTTTCCACATGTAGTCTATCTCTGCTTTCACGACAGACTGTTGAGCAGGATTTATACGGTAGGGAACTAACTTGAGCCTTGCACTATCTCCAGCCTCCATGTCGGATTCTACCCCATACATCAAGCCTGGAGAAGCAACAAACCTGCGGATGTACTGCCACAGCCTAGTAAACAACATCTCTTGGCGCTCAGGAACAAGAGGTTGCAACTTATCTCGAAGAACAACATGCCTAGTGCCCTCCCACAACCCCGCCGAGACCGCAGCTTCTAAACTATAGTGTCCCTCCTTCTCCACCTTCGTCCCTAGAACAGCCAGGTCATGAGAGGGACAATCAGTACCACCTGTGCAGCCACTCCCATAGTTCATAATTGCTAAGGCTTCCCCGCCGATACCGTACATCCGCACCCCCGCATTCCTTGCGACTACATCTGCCTGCGCAGCATCACCGCCTTCAGCGACATGGCCAGATACAGTCGGTCTATGGTAGGGCTGTTGCATTCGACTAGAGCAGCATTGGGAGACTATGCGACGACCGGGCACATCCACTCCACAGCCAACCTCACCAATCTGCTCAATGTCCTCATTCTGACCACCACCCTTGGCAGCCATGGGTCGACCCTGACCTGACAACCATGCCAAAGCCTCGTCGCCCACCTTGAACCACCGAAACAATGAGGCCAACGGTCTACTCACACTCAAGTGACCTGCCAGCGGAACATCGTGCACCGCAGGAGTTGTGAGGCCTGGGTGCTCGGCACGACCAGTGGGGTATGAACCGAGCCGGTGCTGGAGCGCTGCACACTGCTGCTCAGGCAGGTGCTCTAGCGCTTCCACAGCCACCAGACTCTTGTCCCCCGCCCACTGCTCCGCCGAGACATGACAATCCCAACTCTCCTCCACCTGTGCCCCTCTGCCCCCCTCTCCTTCTCCTTCTTGTAGTAACCTTTGACTGATAACTTTGTTTATCTAAATATAATCCTGCTTGACTAGCCTACAGTGACACCAGCGCCATCTGTTGATACAGTATATTAACCCCTTGTGTGCAGTTACACTTTATTCTTATATAATCTCTATTTGGTGAATTGTATATTTAGTTCCATATTCTATTATATATATATATATATATTTGTTTTGCTTTTTTAGGTAGGTTATCACCCCTGGTAGCCTACTTCTGCATAGTTCATACTTTTTGTTTTTGGTTATTTTTGCTTTCGGTTAGTCTAGGCTATCATCCCTGGTGGCCTATTTCTGCGTACTTCAATTTGTAAATTTTCAGTTAGGCTATCACCGCTGGTGGCCTATTTCTGCGTACCGGTATTTCATAATTTTTGTTTTCGGTTAGTCTAGGCTATCACCCCTGGTGGCCTATTTCTGCGTACCGGTATTTCATAATTTTTGTTTTCGGTTAGGATAGGCTATAACCCCTGGTGGCCTATTTTTGTTTAAATAAAAATAAAATTGTTTTCGGTTCGGCTATTACTGCGTATTCAAATTTAATTTTGTTTTGTTTTAATTTTCGGTTAGGCTATCACCGCTGATAACCTATTTGTGCGTATTTCAACATTTTTGTTTTCGGTTAGGCCTATTTAAGTAAGTGAAGCGACCTGAAGGGAGTGAAGTGTTTTTAAAGTGAGATAAGTGTTTTTTAAAGTGAGTTTAGTGTTTTTAAAGTGAGTTAAGTGTTTTTAAGTGAGTGAAGTGATCTGAAGAAAGTGATCGTCACCATGCCTCGTGCCTGTACGAACTGCGCCGGTAGGTTTGGTGCTTCCATGTTTGCTCCTGCCGATCCACAAGTCTGCCGACTCTGCCAGCAACGAGAGGATTTGACAGCAAAATTGGATGAAGCCCACAACAAGATCAACGCCCTCACCAGGAAGCTGGAATCACTCCAAGAGTTTGTAACACTCAACGTTGGAGTATCACTAACTCCAATTGTTTCAACTCCAACATCCACCACCGCCCCAACGTCATCTGCCAACAATCCAACACCTGCAGTAGCCACTGCAGCATCTTCTGACGAACCTGAGCCGACATCAAACCAGGACAGCCGCCCTGTTCACCTTAGTCTCTCCCCCACTCCTCGTGCAAGAAGCCTGCTAGCACGAACAGTACCAACCCCTCGCCCCCGTTCTAACCACTCCTCTCCCCGACCTGTACGCAGAGTCCCGCCACCACAGGTTTCCGGATTTACACCAGTGAGGAACGGTGCACGGCCAACGCAGAAAAGGTCTCATCTACCAGTCACAATGTCAAACAGATTTGAGATATTGGTAGAGATGGAAGACGAACCAGAAGAGACCAGGCTCGTTGGGGATTCCATCCTACGAGGACAGGTCGAAGAGTTCTGCGACAGAGTCCCAAATCGACGAAAATGATTTTGCATCCCAGGAGCTGGACTGGACGACATTGTGGAAGCCTTCAAAGATACCACAAAGGATGCAAATGAAAATACCCTTTTTGTCATCCATGCTGGTTCAAATGACGTCATGCGCACCAGATCCGAAGAGTTGATGGAGAAATATCGCAAGATGATCCAGCACTACAAAAACAAGTCAAGGAATATCATCATCTCAGGCATTCTCCCCAAGATCGACGCACCTGACAAATTCTACGACCAGGCCTTCAGCACAAATAGCCGACTAAAATATTTGTGTCTGAGGGAAGAAGTTGAATTCATCAACCTCTGGGACAACTTCTACAACCAGCCTACTCTGTTCCGCAAGGATGGCACTCATCTAAACCTTGTGGGTTCAGCACGCATGGGTCGTCTCCTACACGAAGCAGTCCGCAGCCATGGATAAAAAAAAGCCATCCGAGAAGAAGCAGCAGTGACATAAATCATCCAACGCCAAGCAAAAAACAGAGGCAACCGAGGACCACCAGCGATAAGGACCGAAGACAGCGAGGACCGAGGACAGCCATGAACATAAATGTAGATCCGACAAGAACCAAAAATATTATTAAAGAGCGTTCCGTGAGTTCTAAAATAACAAATTTAAAGGTTTTCTATGCAAACGCTCGTAGCATACGCAATAAATTTTCAGATTTAGAGGAGCTACTGTTTACAGAAAATGATAATGTGATTGGCATAACAGAATCTTGGCTCAATACAGAAGATAGATACTTTTTAGCAGAGTATTCACTTCCCGGTTATGTAATGTTTGAGAAAAGCCGAATAAATCGAAATGGAGGTGGCGTTTTACTTTATATCAAAGAAAGTCTTAACCCTACCCTCTTGTCAAAACCTCAAATTGTGAACGTCGACACATCTTTTGTGCTAATAAAGAATAATAAAGGTACAAAAATAATACTTGCATTAATATACAGACCTCCAGCTCAATCAGTGCAAACTGACCGAGAAATTTACGAACAAATTGCAGATGTAAGTAACTCACAAGATACCGTTATTTTTGGCGACTTTAATTTACCTGTGACCAAGTGGGGCGATACTCTTACTTCACACTCCGGACATGACTTGTATACGAACTTGCAAGAGAGTTTGCTTTATCAATTTGTTCGAACGCCGACCCGTGGTAATAACGTTCTTGACATTGTACTTGCAACAAAAGAAGAATTGATAGAGAATTTGAATGTTGGTGATGAATTCAGTAACAGCGACCATCGTACGATAACTTTCACTTTAAAGTTTACTAGTAACGAACCAAATAGTAGCATCGAAAAAGTCCCTAATTTCAAGAAAGCAAACTTCCATAAACTTAGAGCTATGTTTAAAGAAACTGACTGGAGCTTTTTAATTAACAATAACGACATAAATACATCTTGGAAGTTATTCGAAACCACTTACCTAAAAGCAGTGCAAGACTGCATACCATCGAAAATACGGCGTCCAGGCCATAATAATAAGCCCAAATGGTGGAATAAAGATATTTCAAACTGCCTGCTTGCTAAAAAATTTGCTAATGATAGATTAAAATCCTCACAAAATGACGAAGAACGGCTGAAATTTGTAGAGCTACGACGCAAAGCCAAAAAGTTAATTAAGCAAAGTAAAAAGACCTTAGAGTTACATATTGCGAATCAAAGTAAAACAAACCCGAAAGAATTCTATAGTTATATCAGAAAGAAAAAAGTAGTTACTTCAACTGTTGGACCGTTAGTCGATGAAAATGGAGAATACACCAAAGACGAAGTACAAATGAGTAATACCCTCAATACCTTCTTTGCATCAGTTTTTACAACAGAAGACCTCAGTGATATCCCTACACCATCGCCGATTCAGATTGATAATTCAGATGTTCTAAGCAATATCACCGTTACAGAGAGAGAAGTATTGAATTGTTTTGATAAACTCAAGGTAAATAAAACGCCTGGACCTGATACAATCTCGCCTAGAGTTCTAAAGGAAGCTAAGGATGAGCTCTCCAAACCACTGACATTATTATTCAATAAATCCTTGCAGTCTGGAACTATGTCTGATCAGTGGAAGCTAGCCAACGTAACACCGATATTCAAAAAAGGCAGCAAATCCCTACCCAGTAACTATCGTCCAATTAGCTTAACCTCAGTTGTATGTAAAATGCTAGAAACGGTCATACGAGACAGACTCGTAAATCACTTAGAGGAAAATAACATACTTAAAGATACTCAACACGGCTTTCGTAAAAAACGTTCCTGTTTAACAAACCTCTTAGACTTCTTCCACGATATCCTCAACCTCTATGATGAGAGTAAAGCTGTAGATATTATATACCTTGATTTTCAAAAGGCCTTTGACAAAGTTCCCCACAAACGTTTACTGCTAAAACTAAAAGCGCATGGAATACAAGACGGTGTGTTGAAATGGATAGAAAATTGGCTCAGCAACAGAAAGCAAAGAGTAGTCATAAACGGTAAGGCATCTAAATGGACCAATGTAAGTAGCGGGGTACCCCAGGGATCGGTACTAGGACCAATTCTCTTTCTAATTTACATCAACGACATAGATGAGGGTCTCACCTGTACAATCTCAAAATTTGCTGACGATACAAAAATTGCAAATAGCGTACTCTCAAAAGAACAAGTTGACGATATGCAACACAATCTAGATAAATTGTCATGTTGGGCCCAAATTTGGCAAATGAGTTTCAATGCGGATAAATGTAAAGTACTACATATCGGATACCTAAATGAGAAAGCAAACTATTCGATGAATGGCACTCAGCTTAAGAATGTAAACAGAGAAACCGATCTGGGAGTAACAATATCGAGTAACCTAAAACCGAGTCAACAATGTTCAGAAGTTGTTAAGAAGGCAAACAAAATAATTGGCTTTATAGGCTGGTCATTTGAGCATAAATCCAAAGAAGTTATCCTAACCCTTTACAATTCCTTAGTCCGCCCTCTTCTGGAATACTGCGTTCAATCCTGGTGCCCTTATTACCAAAAAGATATAAACAAGCTAGAACGAGTTCAACATAGAGTTACCAAACTGATACCTAGCCTGAAGAACAAACCATACGAAGAGCGTCTTAGAGAATTAAATCTATTTCCTTTAACCCAGCGCAGATTAAGAGGTGACTTAATTCAAGTGTTCAAAATCATCAAAGGCATCGACAATATGAACTGTAGTAAGTACTTCACTATCGACCAATCTAATTACACGCGGGGAAACGGTTGCAAAATTATTGGTAAATCTTTTAACTCGCACGAATCTAAGAATTTCTTCTTCAATCGAGTTGTCAACTTGTGGAATGGGCTTCCCCGAAACGTTATAGACTGCATCACCGTTGATTCATTTAAACTCCGCTTAGACAAATATCTCGCATCAAACCCGCGACTGACTGCGTTTGTAAATGAATAACTTTATTTTATCCCCCCCTCAGTTACTAACCCATCTGTCCTCTACTAACTTCCTAATCCTGCCACGGACATTAGTTCCAGGGCAGTAATTCCCTTTCCAATGTTCCCTTACCTACTCTAAACCACTGTTTGGACACTTGATCCTAAGTGTTTTGGAGGACAAGCAACCTAGAAGGGTCACTAGATCTGTTGTTGCTTGATTTCCTTTGTACTCCTTTGTACTCCACCTTGGCCGCTGCAGACCAACGCAGGGACAGTAGGCTGCTCAGGTGGTTGCCTCACAAACTCCTCTAACAGGTTCACATGACATGTTTCCCCGTCGTCGTGTTCAATAGCCCCGTTCCCACAACTCTCCTCCACATGGGAACTACTCTGTCGCGGAGTGCCATCACGCCCAAACATGTCACTAGAGGTGACAGGTTCTGGGGCCACTCCGGAGCTCACCTCTGGGTCAAGTAACGGGTCGCCAAGAAGAGCCGCTGGATCAAAACTCACAAAACTCCCAACTTTAGCTTTCTCCTTCTGACCGTTCCTCCGCTGGTCTAGAGACTGAGGAATAGGCTGTGACACCTTAGATGCACGAGATCGGGTGACAACACACGCCCTCTGCTGTGATTGACACCTCTCGACCAACTCCTGCCCCTCCCTACTCACATCGGCCGCCCTCTCGGCACCGACTAAGGGTGGAACCTCAGAAGCAAGTACCGAAGAGTTGTTGCCGAGAAGAAGGTCGACGCCCTCTACTGGCAGTTTCTCTACGATTCCAACATCTATCTCTCGTGTCACACCATCAACCTCCAGCTCCACTCGAACCAACGGGTATGACCTTGTAGCATTAATACCCTGCACCACAACTTTTTTTTTTTTTTTTTTTTTTTTAAGAGACAATGAACGGAGGAAGGAAAAACACAGATAAAACAAAAAGGTCCATGTGCCTAAAGGCATCCTCCATTCATAAAATGTTTGTAACAACTGGATTTAAACATTTGTAGATTGTAAGTTTGTGGAAAGCAATTCGAGGGAAGTGAATTCCAAAGAGTAGTAGCTCTGGGGATAAATGAATTCTGATATGCAGAAGTTCTGCATTGTGGAGGAGAAAGTGTAAATTCATGGGCGCTCTCAGCTGCCCTAGTTCTACGGGGAAAGATGTGGAGAGGCGGCACAATTGAAGCAAGTTCCTCGGAACAATTGCTGTGAAAATATCTGTAGAATAATGCAAGGGATGCAACGTTTCTTCGTATGGATAATGTAGGAAGGTCCTGTGTGATTGCAGGGTTATTGATTAATCTAATAGCTTTATTTTGAATTTTGTCCAACTGCCTCAATGCAACCACTCCACTTCCACCCCACAGAGGTGAACAGTAATCCATCTGAGAACGCACATGACTTTTATATATTACGGCCAACTGCTCGTCAGTGAAGAATTCTCGAACTCTGTACAGGAGTCCCAGTTTTTTAGAGGCATTCTTAGCAATGCTTCTAACATAATGTGTCCAGCTCAAGTTAGTAGTTAATGTTACACCGAGAATGTCAATACTAGGGGAAGTGGGAATATTTACATCATTAAAAAATATAAGGGAGTCAGTGAGATTCTGTCGGTTAGAAAATTGAATGTACTTGGTTTTCTGTGCATTAAAGGAAACTAGATTATTTTGTCCCCATCCATTAATTCTAGAAAGGTCCTGGTTCAGAGAAATTGCAGTGTTTATTTTTGAATTTGTAAGATCGGGTTGGGTGAAAGAATTGGTAAATGTGAAGGAACTGTGGAGTGTTGAGTCATCTGCGTAGGAATGTATTGGATTATGAGTGGTAGATATGAGATCATTGATATGAATGAGGAATTGAATTGGGGCCAAAACTGATCCCTGGGGAACACCAGCATTTATTGAGTGAAATTGAGAATAAAGGCCATCTACCATTACACGTATTTTTCTGTTATGAAGATAAGAAGAAATTAGTGGAACTAATGATGCAAGGCCGTAGTGTGACATCTTCGACAATAAGGATTGATGCCAGACTCTATCAACTGCCTTTGATATATCCAGTGCTATTGTATGTGTTTCACCACGTTGGTCTGTAGCTTGGTTGATTTGATGCGTAAGAAGGCAAAGCATGTCTGCAGTTGATCGACATCGTCTAAAACCATATTGCCTATCACTGATTAATTTATTATTCTCAAGATGCTTAATTATGTGATTATTTAATATAATTTCAAAGACTTTACCAAGAGTGGAAGTTATAGCTATTGGTCTGTAGTTTGATGGATCTGAAGAGGCACCTTTTTTAGGAACTGGATGGATGTTTGCTTCTTTCCAGGGTACTGGGAAACATGAGGTATGAGTACACAGACGGAAACATTTTGCCAATACAGGAGCGAGCACCAAGGAGCAATTCTTAAGTACTATTGGAGGAATTTCATCTGGACCAGGAGCCTTATCTACTGAGAGATTCTGCAAAATAGTTTTGACATGTCTGGTGTGGATCTTAAGTGAGGGAATTTCAGGCGAATTAAAATTAAGTACAGGGACATCTTGATTTATTTCATCTAAGGTTGAGTTGGTGGAGAAAATATCCGCAAGGAGGTTAGCTTTACCTCGTGGGTCACTTACAAGATTGCCAGTCGGAGATTTTAATGGTGGAATGGATGAAGCAGTAGTGAAGTTGGATTTAAATGAGTTAAGAGTAGACCAAAATATTTTGTTATCATTTGGATTATTTAGAAGTTTATTTGCTTGTGGAGAAAGTTTGATTTAGTTAGGTTTAATACAGTTTTGGCATGATTTCTGATGTTTCTAAAGTAATTAAAGGCTTCATGTGTTTTTGATCTTGTGTATGCATTGTAGGCTATTGCTTTTTGTTCAGTTACTCTAGCACAATTATGGTCAAACCATTTAGGTGAATTAGATCTTTTACTGTACTTTTGATGAGGAATAAAAGTTTCCATTCCAATTTTTACAAAATCTTGTATGTGGCTCAAGGTGGAGTGTGCATCATTAGAAAAGAAAGAGGTCCAGGGAATATCAATAAAGAAACCTTGAAGACTCTCCCAGTCTGCCCTATCATAATGCCATTTAGTCACCAAAACAGGTTCAGAGTGGGAAGGTGTGGTAGGTGATAGACAGGTGGCCTGTATCAGACAGTGATCAGAAGATCCAAGCGGGGACCTCACTGTAACATCATAATTTTCTGAATTGGTTGTTAAAAATAAGTCCAGTAGGTGGGAATTATGATTAGGATTATCTGGTACACGGGTGGGTTGGTTGACTAGTTGAGTGAGATTAAATGAGTCTGCAAATAGCTCACATTCAAGACCAGCATCATCAGTCCTGGCTGAATGAGTGAGCCATTCAACATTATGGACATTAAAATCACCCAACACAGTGATTTCAGAAGAAGCATTTAAGTTGAGGACACTGAGTTGTGAGGACAGAGAATCAAAAAGACTTTGCTCTGGAGGAGTATTTGGGGAACGGTAGATGCAACATATGTATTTAAATTTACCAGCAGAAATTAATTTGTATATAGAATAATCAAAATAGGGACAATTGAAACTAGTAACCTCCTCCAGGGCAATTTCAGATTTTGCGAAGCAACATACACCTCCCTTAGGTCTGAAATTTTGGAGCAGTTGATAACCTGGAAAATTAAATCTAGACGTGTCAGATGTGGATGTTACTTGAGTCTCTGTCAAAAAAAGGAGAGTAGGGGATTCTGCTTGAAGAAATTGGTGTACAGAATTGATGTTAGAGTGAAGTCCCCTTATATTACTAAAGAAAAAGCTGCACCGACGAGAGCTTTGGGACGTTGCAATGCTCTTGACACCCGTGCCACGTTTATAGGTTGGCCTGTAAAGTTTTTCATCAGAGTCTGGGATGCACCTGTATCACGCAACAACTCCAACCCATGCTTGCAACCAGCCCAACTCATGCAGCCACACCCTCTATGGTCGCAATAAGCATCGCGGACAGGTTTCGAGCCTTCCGGACACTCCTTCACTGGCTGTGCCCCCGCATCTGACATATCACCCCGGGTAAATGCAGAAGACCTCAGAGACACCCCAATGTTGCTAGCCAAAGACACGACAGCTGTAGGTTGGTTACTAGCGCAGGAACGTACAAAATGCCCCTTGTTATGACACTTAAAACACTCTACTTCACCCTTGGACTTCCCCTGAGGTGGGGAAGGGCCCTGACCTTTCTTAAACAGGACGGTTTTTGGTTTGTGGTCAAAATTAGTATCATTGCTCTTACTTTCGTTATTAAATGTTGCATCACTGACTCGGAGGGGTAGAGTGTTGCGCCCCTTGTTAACTGCAGCGGTCCGTTGTGCAGACCCGCACCCACGAATCAGCGACATTCTCAGGTCAGCCATCTCAGCTGCCTTTTGTAGAGTTTTAGGCTGTTTCTCTTTGAGGTTCAAAGTCAGGTTGCCGCCTGTGCATTTAAAAAATTGCTCTAGAAGGACTAACTGCTCAAGCTCCTCAAACGTCGTCACTTTCTCTGACCTCAGCCAATTTCTTAAAGCATCAGACAGTTCCCGGGCATGTTCTAGAAAAGTGCACTCACGACCCTTCGTAACACCCCGAAACTTCAACCTATATGTCTCTGGTTGTAACTCGTACGCCCGCAGAACAGCTTCCTTCAGTACCTCATAATCGATGCAAGACTCCAAGGGCAACGCATCATATGCCTTGAGTCCTTTGCCAACCAACCTAGAGGAAACAAGGGCTGCCCACTTAACCTCGGGCCATTGGTGCTCCCGGCACTTCTTCTCAAAACGCAGGAAAAACTCGGTGACACTCGACTCGTCAAATGCAGGGACTAACTTAAGAAGGTGCGATAAAGACTGATCAAGACCTCGATCCCCAGAACCGAGACGCTGCCCTGTCGACTCCACCCGAGACTTCTCAAGATCTCTGTCTGCACAGTACTTCGTAGCCTCAACCTGAAGCTCAGCCTCGCGTATGGCCTTTCTCTCCTCAGCCTCAGTCTCTCGCTGCCATTGCTCGACCTCAGCCTTATGCTTTCGTTGCTCAATCTTAGCCATCTCAAGCTGGAAGATCATATCTGGAGTTAAACCTTGAGGAGGAGGAGATGCAACAATTGGAGACCCACCCAGTGATCCACCCAGGGTCAAACCACGCTGCCAGTGACTATCGGCTTGCGGGAACGTACCCGGCTCCGGAGCCCGAGGGGGCGTCATGGTAGGAGTCGAGTGGAATGGGGGCTGGGCCGATGGTGCCCCAGCTCCCGCTCCACCCGAAGCCCCACGCACCCCACCAAGCACACAGGCCACCAGGTCACTTCTCGTCATGCTGCTAGTGCCAACATGCCCCATGACCGTGGCCAAACACTGGAGACCATACCGATCAATCCCCGACACCCGGTCAAGAGTAATAGGCATCTCCAGAAACTCCCTTGCATCCTCCTCACTAGTTACTACTCTAATGCCTTCTAACAAACCCCGCTGCTGCACCTCAGAGTCTGCTTCCCATACTGTGTCCTCACTGTGCATTGATCCGTCGTTCGACATAGTGTCCACCGAAAATTCTCAACGTTTATAAAAAAAAAAGTACCTAAACTCTCAGCACTATTCACTCAAAAAATGCTTGAAGACAACTCAAGTGCTATACTACGTTGCCAAAAAAAAAATCCAACGTGTCCAAAATATTCCTCCAAAAACAAATGTCCAAAAATCCTGCAATTATTTCTTAGTTCATTTGGTATGACGACTAAGATAAGATACTAGGCAAGGTCGCCATTTGTTACGACCGGGGCTACGAATAAAACAAGGGCACTTAATGATTGGACTAGTAATAGGGCACTATGCAACAACGGTACGCTAGATCCAAACCCTCGAACTTATATGCCGGCGAACAAAAACACCTATACCCTCCAGAGTTAATCTGCGATAACGGGGTATCCTTAACTGGGCATAAATGTACTCTACTTCAGGCTAACCCACACTGGTATAGCCTGATAACAAACAAGATGCAAGTTACGTTAAAATGCATAAAAAGGAATCTATGGAAAGATCAATTAAATCACTGCAAGATTTAATACAATAAAAAGATGCTTCAATACAGTTACTCTAAACAACAATAAACTCTTCACTCCTATCTGAAAGAAAGTGTAAATGGAATACACTAAAAGATAGGACATATAATGTTAACTGACACGAGAATACTAAAAATGCGCAACGGTAGCAATGCTCGACACTAAAAGAAGTACTTCCTCATCAACGAAACAGTCTGCTATGGTTGTGCGGCTCAGCAACAACCTAGACTAATAAATGCTGTGAATAATAATACGTACATATCAAAGAGCTTATATTAAATACTAACAAGTGTCTACTCAATTAATAATGTCTAGCTGGGATACTCTAGGTAAGGAACTGGGGTTGAGCAAGACAGGCTCGTAGCCTAGCGATGTCCTTAAGACTGCATCCTTTAAGTTACGTTAATTGACTGGGGTGCTCTCTTGATAGATCCAGATCACAAGAATCTGGTTCTATCCTGGCGACCCTCAAAAGACAAGCAAAGAGGCAGCAAAGTGTGGAACTGGAACAGGCCAAAGCCCTCAGTCAACACAATGCTGCACTCGCAAAGGACGCAGCCGAAAAGACAACCCAGGCTACCACAGGACCGGTCGAAGTCGTGTAGGTATAAGCAAACCGTACACACATCAGAGACAACGACTACAGTTACCTTATCCCAGTCTAGCATTAAATAAAAGAGCAGAAACACTAAATCAATAATGGAGACACACAGAGTTCTTAACCTATACTAACTAAGAACCCTCAAACCTATTCTAAGTACATGTAAATATCTCAGAGGATGGCGCATGCAATACAATGGGCCGGCTATGGAAACCGTATGCAGAACCCAAGGGGATAAGTAATTGAATAAAGGCAAGAAGTAATAGAAAAGAAGAAGTTGAGAGAGAGAAACAGTGATAAAGGTGGTGATCGGGAGAGAGTATGCAAGGGGATGTTAGAAGCACGCGCACCAAGCCTGTCCTGAGGAGGACCGCTCCTGGGAACCCTCATGGAGGAGGTTAGTTACACAGGAGCCCGCAAGGGCGCGATGGTCGGCCAATCACGGGCCGAGACGTCACAAGGGAGCAGGCCCCTAGGATGCGCCAGGATCCACCAGCCAATCAAAGGCGAGGGAAAGCCCGCGCGCGAGCGGGAAAACTCCTCCGAGCGAGGCAGCACATACATACACACGCACATATTACCACCACGCTGCCTATATCTCTCTTTCTCCTTAACTTTACACAATGCATCTTATATTCTATTAATGATATAAAATACTTCCCGTTGTCACAGACGAAAATAAAGACCACCACTGGACTGTCTGTGACAATGCGAGTACTGGGAAAGAAAGAACAACATTCTCTGATAACTGTAGCCCATTTCGATGTCCCTGGTGAGCGCTAGTGGCTAACGAGAGGCGATTCTGCCAACGCTGGTAGACGTCACAGAGTGAATAAATAGTTAGGGCTAGAGTATTGGCATCAGGAGGAAGCCATGGAGTTGCAGCGGTTGATACTGGTGGGCCGGAAGTGGAGGCAAAGTGGCAGGCTCCGCGGGGTGAGCCGAGTGGCAGGAAATGGGAGGCGCCGCAGAAGCGTGGGTTCAAAGGTCGCTGCTTCAGATGTGGTGGCTTTCACATGGCAAGGGAGTGTAAGGAGCCGAAGCCAGCCATAACTTGCTATCGGTGTGGGAAGGAGGGTCACATAGCGAGCCGTTGCAACCAGGGAAACGGTCAAAGGGGAGCTGCTGCGCCGGAAGCTATTCCCCTCTAGTCGAGTAAAGGCGCTCCCAAGCTCCCTGCCAGTGGTGGAGGTACTGGTGGGGGGGAAAGGGGCAAGAGCCCTTGTGGATACTGGCTGTTCGACCACTGTGTTGGCCTCTCGTTTGGTAGGAAAGTGTGAGGGAGAGGACACTAGGCTGGTTGCAGTCGATGGAAGAGAGATAAGGTGTGAGGGTGCCAGAGAAGGAGTTGACAGTGCGAGGAATCTAATTGTGGATCAGGGCCATAGTACTTGATAGAGTAATTGACGGCATTGATGTAGTGATGGGGATGGATGTAATTAGCCAACTGGGTGGCGCTACGATTGTAGATGGAAGAGTACCGGTAACGTTTGGGAAGGTACCGGTAAGCTGTTCAACTGCCGAGAGTGGAGAGACCCAATGCGCTGTGGCCATAAAGTCGGAACGGAGGGTTGTGAAGCTGACAGAGACTGAAGAGCTGAAAGATAAGTTCGCAAAGGCAGCCGGGGTTGTTGAGCCAAAGAGAGGGGTGTTGAAGACAGGCACCGAATGGGGGGCTGATCCATGCAAGATTGAGGATAAGGATTTTGTTGCGGTATTTGATGGTTGGAAGTGGGTAGTCGAGTGGTTGTTGAAAGGAGAGTTGCCTGTTTTGAAGAACAAAGTTGGTTGTTACGAACATGCTATGAAAGAGGGAGTGAGAGAAGATTTTGACAAGGAGGTGGATTGATGAGGGCATTCTGCTGCCGTGGGGGGAGGAAGTGGAGAGTGGAGTGTTGCCGTTGATGGCGGTGGTTCAACCGACGAAACACAAGGTACGGCCTGTATTGGATTTTTGTGAACTTAATACCCACGTGATGAGTCACACAGGCGATGACATCGCGGATGTGTGCGGCGAGACACTCAGGCAGTGGAGGCAGATGGGTGGGGCCTCAACCATTGTGGATTTGAAGTCTGCTTATTTACAAATTCATGTGACAGAGAAGCTCTGGAAGTACCAGCTGGTGAGATATAAGGGGAAAACGTATTGCTTGACGAGGTTGGGTTTCGGGTTGAATTCGGCTCCAAGAATCATGGCGAGGATACTCAAGACAGTGCTGGGGAAAAGGCAGGAGATGAAGGCTGCCACGAATTCATATATTGACGATATACTAGTGGATGAGACTGTGGTGACGGCAGCCGAGGTTGTACAGCACTTGGCTAGGTTTGGATTGGCCACAAAGGAGCCGCAGACGTTGGAAGGGGGTGCGGCGTTGGGCTTGAGATTAGAGAGAGATAAAACAGGAGAGCTAGTATTCCAGAGAGGTAATGAGGTTCCGGAAATTAGGGAGAATTGGAGTAGGAGAGAGCTATTCTCAGCTTGTGGAAGGCTGGTGGGCCACTATCCCATTGCAGGATGGCTTCGGGTAGCATGTAGTTACGTTAAGAGGAGAGCGGAAGGTGTAAGATGGGAAGACAAGGTAGGAAAAGAGACAGTCACGATGATGCAAGATGTCATAGAAAGAGTGAGACGCGAAGACCCAGTGAGAGGAAGATGGTACACCCCGAAGTCGGAGAAGGGGGTTGTATGGTGTGACGCAAGTAGTATAGCGACAGGCGTGACATTGGAGATAGGTAATGTAGAAGTTGAGGATGCTGCGTGGTTGAGGAAGAAGCACGACTACAGTCATATCAACGTGGCCGAGTTGGATGCGGTGTTGAAAGGTATCAATTTGGCCTTGAAGTGGGGTTTGCGAGAGATCGAGGTTCGAACTGATTCTGCTACAGTGTTTGGTTGGCTGAAATCAGTGGTGACGGAAGAGAAAAGAGTTCGAACGAAGGGAGCCTCAGAACTGATTGTGAAGCGTCGTCTGGGAATTCTGAGGGAGTTGAAAGATGTGTATGGTCTGCAGTTGTGTGTAGTTGTGGTGCCATCAGAGAAGAACAAGGCAGATGCCCTAACAAGAGTAAAGAAATCATGGCTTGGGGTGCCAGAGGAGACAAAGGAGGCGGCTATGGTGTGTTGCATGGGAGCACCAAGTGTAAAGGAGCTACATCAAATGCACCACATGGGAGTCGACAGGACGCTGTTTGTGGCAAGGAAGGTTGACCCTGCAGTCACGAGGGACAACGCTCGAGAGGTGGTGAGACATTGTGACAGATGTCAGTCGATCGACCCTGCACCGAGATAGTGTACATGTGTCTGGGGAGATTAGTGTGGATAATGATTGGAAAAGGTTGGCGGTTGATGTGACACACTATCGGCAGGGGTTGTACCTATCTATGGTAGACTGTGGACCTGGATGGGTGGCTATCTGGAGGGAATTAAGAGCAGAGAATGCAGAAGAGATTGCAGGTGTGCTGAATGAGATCTTCCTAGAGAGGGGCCCAGTTGATGAGGTGTTGATGGATAACGGTACTTCTTTTCGGTCGCAGGCTTTGAAGGACATGCTTGATAGGTGGAATGTCCGACGTTTCTTTAGAGCTGCGTATCGGCCAAGTGGGAACGGAATTGTGGAAAGACATCATCGGACAATCAAGGCGATGGCAGAGAGGGGCAGGTAGCGCCTATGGAAGCAGTATTTTGGTATAATATGTCCCCTAGGTCAGGTCAGGTTGAGAAAACCGTACCACAAAGAGCAGTATTTCAGTATGAATGGCGACATACATGTGCGGTGCCGATGGCCATTGGGGGGGAGGAGGGGCCTGCCTCTATCCAAATAGAGGGAGGATATTTGGGTGAAGCCCCCAAACGCAAAGTGTACATCCCAGTGGGGGAGGGGTACTGTGACGGACATGCATTCCAGGAATAACCTCAGTGTCGACGGGATGCCACGCCACATCTTGGACGTCAGAAGAGTGGTAGAGTCTTCAACTGACGATGAGGTGGGGGATGACGAGCAAGAAGAGGTAGAAGAAAACGAAGTGGTACCACGACAGTCGCAGAGAGAGAGGCGACGGCCAGGGTGGATGGTAAATTATGAGACGGGAAGTGATTGTGAAATGGAGTAGGTGGGATAAAGGGACTGCGCGATGTCTAACGTACCATAGTAGTACTAGGGCAGTATGCCATTAGGTACGGTGGAAAATTACTATGATTTCGTTGTTGTTTGTCTCATATAGTTGTCTTCTCTCTTTAATTATTTTTTGGTTTTTTTGTTAGATTGATCTTGAGATCAGGGGGGCGTGTGGTGTAATTTGATTTATGTTGGGTAGGCTAGCTAGTTTTAGGCATTTTCGGGGCGACGAACGCCAGTGAAGGACGCACGTGTGGAAGGACTTTTGTGTGCAGGTCGTAGGGAGCTCCCGTCGTATTCCTTGAGTGTAGGGTTCCTGTGGTGGGTGAATAGATTCAGCCGAGGTCGGTGGTTCTTGTGGGCATCACTGCAGCTGTAGGGCAGGTTGGATTGTTCGTGGTCGTAGTTCTGGAGCGTTGATGGCGCTTGGATGGGGAACCGCTTAGCCTAGCCAGCCCTGGAGATATAGGCCTAGGCTATTCAGTGCTGCGCATCTACACAAGGATATTCTCACCGTGAGGTAAGGGTGCTTACATTTCGTATTTCAACCACAATAAGTAAGCTAAGTGTAATAGAATTCAAACCATATACACAAATCTCGTACATTACGAGTCTTGTCAAAACCATCCCAAAGAGATGCTTTCTGCCTTATATTAACCCGGCAAGCGCGATAGGC
The DNA here is from genome assembly GCA_032716605.1 of Paralithodes platypus. NCBI lineage: Eukaryota > Metazoa > Arthropoda > Malacostraca > Decapoda > Lithodidae > Paralithodes > Paralithodes platypus. The sequence goes on from CM064521.1 coordinate 50,387,291, forward strand.
CTCACGGAAGGCTTCCTATAGGGAACGCGATAGGCCTCACGGAAGCAGGACCATAAAAAAAGCCTTCCATAAAAAAAAAGGGCCTATCAAAACAAAGGAATTTGTCTCTAGGTGAGATAATTCCCCTCCAGTACTCATCCATGTAAATCTCACCCACCCCCCTCCCCTCCTTCCCCACCTTATTCCCCCCTCCCTCCCCTCCTCAATTATCACCTATTTTTCCTCTTATTATCATCATTTATCGGTTATTTTTCTCTCCCGCGATAATGTAGCACAAGTGGGTTGCATAAAAGATCGTTATGCAACACCCAGACACCGGCACACACCGCCTCGCTCGTCTCAGTTGACTCCCAGACAGCGAGAGGGGAGGGCTGCCTGTCTCTCTCTCGCCTGAGATTATGACCGGGTGGCCAATATCTTCGTTTTTCACCACCCAAATGCTTTTCCCACTTATTTTAGCACTCTTGAAGGTTCATATATACATCATATATGTAAAATAAAAGCATACCGAAAACAAATAATGGTTTATATTATAAATATAACGAATTCTGTCAGAATCCAGGGCTAGAAATGCACAAATAACTACCCTAGCACCTACGTCTATATCGCGCTTGTCAGGTTAACAACTATGTACATGCCTTCTATAAAACAACTACCCTTCTCTATTTTTAAAATCAAACAGCTAGATCATACCTGCTTCCTTCTGAGTTTGTAGGCCCTTCTTGCCTTTCTAAATCCCCAGATAAGACATTGACCATCAGAATGGCCAACCTACCCAGTTACTATGAATAGGCCTCGAATAACATTAGAAAACGTATTGTACATGAAGTTTCACATAGTAGGAATCTTAGTATTAACTATCCTAAATGAATTTAAACTAATTAGCAATTGTGACGTTTGTTATAAACGTTAGACCACCTTGTCTACAAATTATTCCTTCCATAATTCCGGGAAGGGAGAGATCACATGACCTAAGTAGCCTAGCACTAGTGTCCATTCCGTCTTCAAGATGGCAAATCTTGTAGGGAATATAAACATGTTAAATGCATAATTTTATGTAAACTTATGATTTTCACTCAGGTAAAGAAAGTTAACATTGTTAAATTATTGAAGAAACTTTATTTAGAGAATTAACAACTCAGTCTATAGCTACGGTAGTACACCGAGCGTGCGAGGCTAGTGAGATGCGACCCCTCATTACCCCCAAGAATACCATACTCCCCCCTACCAGCCAGCTAAGAATACGATACCATTATATGTTTTTTATATACTATCCTGTAAACAACCATTATCAAATGTTCTAGGAGTATGAGGTGATTGAACGATCTATTTATTATTTTCCATAGTAGTGCCCTTTTCTATAGGAATTAATTAATTCATTTCCGGGGGCAGGCAACGCCAAAGTTTAAAAAAAAAACTCTCCCCCTCTATGTCAACAAACCTACCTAGACCGCGACCCTCCAGGACACCAGGGCTGCCCACTTATCCCTCTTGCCAGAAAGCAGGCAATATGATAATAACTATATGTTCCCTATGTCTACCTCTAAAAAATATAACTAACCAATGATACAGAGGGAGAAGATGAATTACTCATGTAACTTTTAACAAACAACAACAGTGCACAACTACCCTAAGAATAAATAATACTTTCTCAGAGCCAGACAACACCTCAGTTTTAACCCCTTTTCCATGTTGGAAAACTTGCCAATAAGTGAACCATATTATACCAAGTAGGTTATATGTTCTACATGTGCTATTTACAAATAATCAACAATAAATGTTAATAAGATAGAAGACGATGCACTGATAGCAATTTTACTAACCAGACCAGTACCCAGCTCTTATAAGAAAAAATCATAATTTTCCGGGGCCTAACAACACTTAGTTCCCCCCCTTTATCCCCCTCTCTGAAAAACTATATAAACCCCGGGAGAGGAGAAGGGAAGTAAGTAGAAATAAAGCTTTCTTGAGATCGGCATCCCGCTCTGAAGGAATACTAATTTTTACCCAATCCAGGAATAGTTATTGATAACGGCAAACCGAAATCCTTATACTGTCTGTGAATATATTAATTATATTGTAGGATCTTTGTTATTTGTGGCAACCCAATCACTTAACATAGAGACCTTTAATAGTTATATATATATATAAGTATTAAAATCATAAAGTGGTAAGTCCTCCTCCACTTATGTTTTAATAACTTTAATAGTGCAATAGTGTCTATATATGTTTAACATTATTATTTCTGGCCTTCCAGAATTTAATATAGTTACTCCTATTAGATTAATTTCAAGATAGTGAAAACGTTGAAAGATCCAGGCAACCCTACTTTTCATCGTTTTTCTATTAAGAAGTTATACTAGCATTGGTAACCCCGTAGTTTGTGAACTACCTGACACATGAGTGAAGCGTCGGGAGGCGGAAAAAGATAGATGGAACTCCACTTGTTCCAGTCCTCCGTCAGTGCGTCTGGACCCCCTGCCGAAGTTGTCCCCCGGCGGGTTAGGTAGAGAGGGAGTCTGTGGTTCCCTTCGGACGCAAAAAGATCCACTTGTGGACGGTAGGGCTCTGCAATCATCTTGTTGAAGACGTTTTACTTGATCGCCCATTCTACTTTGTTGCTCTGTCTCCGGGACAATGCGTCTGCCCAGACGTTCGCCACGCCTGGAAGATAGGAAGCGTGGAGATGAATGCTCAGCTTTTCCACCAGAGCAAAGATCTTCTCTGACAATTCTAGCAACTTCCGAGACCTCGTTGACCCTTGCTTTTGAATGCAGTGTACCGCATTTAAATTGTCCATCCGAAAAGCCACTGATTTCACCCGCAAAGAGTCGCCGTGGGTTTGGAGGAAAAACAAGGGAACTAATAGTTCTTGCGCATTGATATGATAATTCTCGGATTGGGACCAAAGCCCTTGCCCCTGGTAGCCTAGGCTTGACTGATAACCCCAGCCTATTGTCCCTGAAGCATCTGTGTCTACCCATACCGTAGGTGGAGGAGAAACCCACGTCATTGTTGAGTGCAATATCTCTCTCTTTGCCCAGACCGACAGTAAGTTGTGAATTAAGGGAGGAATTTTCCACAATTTTCCCGCTGGCAATAGCGGGAAATATTTGATGCCTTCCAAGATTAATCTCTTTACTTTCAACCGGCCCAACTTTACAGTTAGTTGGATCCAGTTGAGAGAACCGGCCAGAGACTCCCAGATCCTCCTCGTCGTGTTCAGACTGTGGAGAAACACAAATAATTTCTTTCGAAATCTGTTGCGGTTGTCCACACTCTGACTGAGAGTAAGATTGGCTGTGTCCCAGAGCAGCCCTATCCACTGAATCGCCCGTGTGGGAACAAGATGCGACTTTGCCAAGTTGACCTTGAACCCTAGGGATTGTACATGATTGATAACGAGATTGACATGGGTTTTGCATAAACTCTCTGATTCCGCCATTACCAGCCAATCGGCCAGGTACCACAACACCTTGATCCCCTGATTTATGAGGGCCTGCCGGACTAATTTTGTGAAAATTCTCGATGCCAGGTTCAACCCGTATGTCATTCTTTGAAAGACATAAGTCTCTTGCCTGTTCCTCAAGGCGAGGAATTTTTGGAACCGTTTGTTGATGGGGCATGCCAGTAGGCGTCTGTCAGGTCTAACGAGCACATCCACCCTAGTGGTGGAAGGGTTAGCCTGATGTGATTCACAGTGAGCATCCTGAAGGGTACATTGTGAATAAATTCGTTCAAACGCGAGAGATCTACTACTGGTCGCATTTGAACACTGTCCCTCTTTGGCACTAGAAAAAGTCTGGACGTGAATACAGGGCAAGTTGGATCGACTGGGACAATGACATGCTTGGTGATCATTTCCTGGACTAGTGATTCCACCTCTAAAGAAACATGATTGACTTCTTGAGTCTGACGTAAACGAGGTCGCCGGAGCCACCGCCAGGTGATCCCTTTGCGTACCACTGTCTTACCCAAGTTCGCCGGGGCCAGGCCCGGTGACACGCCCGGAAAGACCCAGTGGCTTGACTGGGTCTGTCCGGCGGCACTACCCTCGGAGGCTGGTGGTGGGGTAGGTGTGGACGGTTGGCTGGTCTTAGCTGGTGCCGTTCCCTGTCCTGACTTATGTTGTGACCTATTCTTGTGATGCCACTTACCCGAGTGCTTACCCTGTTTAGGTTTGTGCTGGGTACCTCCTTGTGCTGGGGGAGACATGGGGCCCTGAAAGGGCTGCTTAGCACCAGAAGGATGTGACTTACCTCCACCTTTAGGCTTGGAGTACGGTTTCTTGACGTTCTCCTTTTTAGCTTGGGAGGTACCCGGCTGCAAGTTGTCAACCATATTATAAACTGCCCTCCACGTGTCAAGGCTGAGCAAAGAACCAGTGAAAACTGTGGAAAGAGTTACCTGGCGACCAATGTCTTCCGGTAACTTCTTAACCATATACACTCTTAAGTCTTGGCGTGCCCGGACAGCCTCCAATAAGGCTATCCGGATGTCGCCCACAGATTGGATGGAATTTTGTAACAGAAGCCTTCTAGATAGTTCAGTGGCCTTCCGTACATTTTGTTCAGAAATAGCGGCTATGGTCCTCGTGAGGGACTGGGCTATTTGGCGGCTCAACAAAAATTGGGAAAATAGTCTGAAAGCTTTATTTCTCAATTTAAAATCTCTGTCTAAGTGTGCAGGAGGGGGAGTTGAGAAGGGTTCCTGTAAGTCATAGAGACACAATTTGGGAGTCGACAAGAAATAAAAAAGAGCTGGGGACACCCCTCCGGCTTTATTGATGGGCATGGAAAACCATATACGGTTATCTTGGGGAATTTGGTGGGAGGATTTTGAAGTGATAGTGGCTGCAAACTGTTGAGCTTCTGCCTCCCAGTCCACCCACGGGCCAACACCTACCTGCCCCACCTGCAGAACTGGGTTGTGAGACTGGTCTAGGGCTGGAGTTGTACCCAACTCCGGCGTTAGCATATTGAGCGATTTTATATCGTTCACGCCGTCAGACTTCGTCCAATCCGCATAAAGTCGTGCAGATGAGGCAGGAGGCAATGCCGGAGTAGAAGAGTATACAAAAAATTCAGGAGAATACACATAAGGAATCGCTTTGATAGTGACATCTAATACTTGCCCTTGTGAATCTTTGGCCCTTAGTTTCTTACTCTTACTAACTTCTATTACCCACTCACTGGGCACTGGGATCTCCCCCGATACTGTTGTCTGTGCTAAACTCGGGTTCTTAGCAATAGCTGGAATCCACGAGCAGTCGGGACCATATAAAAGAGGCATAGGGCCTTTTCTATGTGGGGTTTTGTCTAGAGGGGGAGGGGTAACGTCCGTAATAACGCGAACATTGGTAGTGGTCAAGGAGGCGGGCACTATAGTGCCACTTGCCGTAGTGTTCACTAGGGATACATTACTTTGAGGGAGTGATCTATTAGGGACAAGTCTGCAAGGTCCTAGGGGCCGCACAGCCGACCCTATTGGGGGAGCACCCGGTGGAGCTATGTGGTATCCTGAGCCTTTGGTACATTGTATTGGCGCATATAACTTTATGCAAAATGTAATCTAAATCATCAGTAGTTATATATTTACTATGCGACTCCTTAGAAGACTCTGACCCCACTTCCGAACCAACCATCCTCTGTATGTGTTGGTTGAGCCGAAGACAGTTCTACCACTTCCGGCTCTTCCTGTACCTCTAACGGTTCCGGCTGTTGTTGCTGCGGATCTGACCGTGGTGTAAAGGCCGGCCAAGTTAAGTCAAGCACTGAGGAAGGAATCATTTCAATATCCTCCCTGTCCCTGACACTGTCTTGGAACCGCACATTGTTCTCCACTATTGAGGGTTCTGATTGTCTCCACACGCTTCGACCCTGATTAGGAGGTTGAGAATCAGGTATCACTTGATTAACCTGTGAACTGGTAAGGTCCTGATGTCTGCCTGATGTATAGCCCCGATACTGTTCAGCTAACACTCTTTGTGACACTATTGGGGGCCTACTGACCAGTAAGTTCAAATTTGGTATTGCAAAATGTACGTCCTGATTCACACTTAATGATTCCCTAGGTTCCTCCCTGGGAGTTGACTCAGTCCCCTCCGTCCCCACCTCTGAGCTGCCAGATTGGACATTAGGCACGGTGGAGGTGGGGTTGGAGGGAAATGGTCGCAGATCCGGCGTTAGCCGGTGCCGCGACTGCGCCTCCTCCTTGCGGGAACTTTTATGTCCCTTCTCTGATTTTCTATGGCTAGATGTTGCCTCGTCATCTTTGCGCCTCTTGTGAGATCTTAAAGACTCTACTGAAGATTATCTAGATTGCCTGAGGGGGATCCTCGACCGGGACCTTGAGCAGTCACTCGGTGAAGGTGAACGGTCCCTCTTATGGCGGCCAGGGGGGGTTGCCTTGCTAGAATCACTGCTCTCATCACTACTCACTAGCTCTTTTGATAGAATTTTAGTTAACTTAAGCACCGGTGACTTGATAACCAAGTGCTCCCAAAGCGCCTCATCGTCACAGCATAGGGCCTTATGGGCAATGTCTTTCGTGTAGGCATTAAAAGTGTTTTTTATTTCCTTGAGTGCTACCAGACATGAATGATCTTTCTTACCAAATAAATTTGACCGGAGTTCGGAACAAATGGCGCACTTTTTGGATACCCAAATACCTTTTGATCTATCGAGGCATTTTACACATTTGATACAAAGTTTGTGTGCAAAGACGGGTGTAAGAGAGCAAGTAGACATAGCACAGAGAATAACTAGAGGCATGGTGGAGCTAACCCCCCGCCCCGCGGGGATCGGCCCCTTCCCCTGCCGACCTGTGCCGCTACAGATGTGCTGCGATCTGGAAATAGAAAATTTCCAGGAATCAATGCTCATAACGATAAACCGAGAGGTACACACATTGTACTCACAAATACGCCGGAAAATTAGCTGTAGACCAACTGCTAGTCTAACCTTCCGCTGTACTTGTCTGCGAAAAAAATGCTAAAGGTTTTGTCGTCTTTTAGAACTGCTTACCTGTGACAAAGTGTCACTGGCCCGTAATAACCTTAAAAGCAAACTAACCCTTCGTCTAAAAGACCTGAAGGATAGTAATCAATCTCACTGGACTGTTTCGCCGGGCGTGTATAAGTCTGGTCATGCCGCGTGAGGCTCTTGGTCTGGGCGAGTTCACTCGGCCGGCCCGAGATTCCCTTGAGAAGCCGCATTTCCGCCGGGAATAGTGGTACAGCACACCACTCCGGGTAATTTGGCTAGTTCCTTTCTCGCCTGCGAGGCGAGTATCCGGTATCGATACACAGAAAGATCGCCAAAGGAAAACACCAAACTTTTGAAGGAGACTGACTTATGTGGGAAAATCAGAAACCCTCAAAACCCCACCAAAAAGACAGGACGTCTCCTGCCAGATTGTTATCATGTAAAATACCCCACATGACAACAATATACACATCTTAGGGCTAAAACAGTAAAATTAAGCAATAAATCATACCCCTAGCCAACTAAGAATACCCCTAGTGAGGCTGGCCACGAGGTTCATAGTCATTAACATAATGAATCTCTTAGTCTTACCTCTGAAGAAGCAGCGACGAGCGAAGAAAACCCCACGGCCTAGGAGAAAAGCATAACACGGACTCTGGAAAGTTCCACACCACATGTGATAACTCTTAGACCAGAGCGTTTGCTAAAATAAATAATAAAATGCAACTGCCTCATAGCGATGGCCTGAAGCATTATCCTGCGGAAAGTTAGCCTCCTAACTAATGGTTAAGTAGCAAAAACTAAGGCGCAGAACACAACAAGAACACAACATGATGCGTGGGCCCAATTGGGGCTACAAGGCACCTGTACAAAAGTACCCTATTTTAAAAGTCTCCTGCGGGCACACCAATGGTGCTGCCTGATCTAGCTAGTCTAAGCCTATTCTAGTACAATTTGGATAGATACAAATGAGCAAAAGACTCACTAGAGTTGAGTGAACGAAGAATAAAGCCGAGCATAGGCAGACACGTCTGGACACGGTGGACGCAGGGAGAGGAAGGAGGTATGTAGATGCTTGGTTCACCGTCTGGGCTAGAATCCACATAAGACATCCACGATCTAGAAAGCCTTAATATAACAAATTTTAAAATTAATTTTACAAAGTTTTATCGTAGTGAGTATCCAATCATAAAGACGATTCCATACGAGAATTAGCGTTACACTTATGATGAGGACTCTTTCTCCCTGCGGCGGGGTTTTCAAACACGCTGACCGCGGGTGCTTGAAAGAGGACTATTATACTACTAAGCATATCGTCAATGATGGAGGGGCCACTAATAAATATGCTATGTTAACCCTCTCCGACATATGACGCAATTTTGAGCCTATTAGGGATACTTTAAAGCCTTTGTTGCCATCAGGGGTATTTAGAAACCTTTAGTTTAGTTACTTCAACCTCTGCAGTTGTCTTTGAGTTAACTGTGGGCAGAAAACTAATTTTGGAGAGGTAATTATAAGAGTGAGAGAACTCTATTTCTTACTGCTAATCTGGCAACCTCTGCATCATATGAGTCTGAAGGGGTTAACTGTGCGCATCTCAACGCTCGTGTTTTATCTCCGCTCCTTGCGAATCGCTACCCACAAATTTATCAGCTAAGAAATGCTCATTCATGTCCTAATGTACTGAGATCCACATGTCCTTACTTTATTATTTTGTTGTTAACCTCTTAACTGCGCAGCTATGGTATTTGAATGTACCCGCGGTGCGAAGGTATTCTGATTCATTCCTCACTAAAATTGTTAATTTACCATATATATAATTAATACTTATCCATATGAGCCTATTTCACTTTTAATATGAACATGGGAAACCAATAAAACAAGTGGTAACAGCAATTGGCTGGTGAAAATTGTATATTTTAGCCCCGCGTTCGTAATCTGGCCTTGAGCAGTGAGAGACTAACACCCTCACTCTCTCGTGTCTCGCGTGGCAGTGAGAGACCAGGGGAGCTTTCAGACTGGCTTGGAGGGTCGGAGTTACACTCCTCCACCCTCCTCCCTCTCTCCCACCCGTCCTCCCACGAAAATACCCGATAAATATCGGGAATAATAGAGAAAATACCTGATAATTGAGGAGGGGGGAAAAGGGGGGGGGGACACATGTATAGGAGTGGTAGAAAGTAATGGAGGGAAATTATCTCGCCTAAAAAAAAAAAAAAAAAAAAATGCCACTGGGGTGTTTTAAAAAAAAAAAAATTTAGGCCTAGGGTATTAAGAGTTATGGATGGTGGATGGATGGTGTGGTGAGGGAGGTGAAAAGGAGAACTATGGGAAGAGGATTGGGTTTAGTAGGAAAGAATGGTAGAGATTGGGAGTTGAATCAGTTGCTGTTCGCTGATGACACAGCATTGGTGGCGGATTCTGATGAGAAACTGCAGCGGGTAGTCAAAGAGTTTGGTGTGGTTTGTGGAAGGAGGAAACTGAAGGTGAACGTCAATAAAAGTAAAGTAATGGTGTGTAATAGGGGAGAGCATAGGGTGAATCTAGATGTGAGGCTGGATGGGGAAATATTGGAACAAGTAGAGTGTCTTAAATATCTAGGAGGAACAATAAGCAGGAGTGGAGGTATGGAAGTGGAGGTAAAACAGAGAGTGTGTGAAGGAAGGAAGGTTTTCGGAGCAATGGGAAGTATGTGGAAGACGAGAAATCTTGGAGTGAAAGTAAAAAGTGCACTGTATCAAGGAATTGTTGTGCCAACAGTGATGTATGGGGCTGAGACATGGGCTCTGAAGAAAAAGGAGAAAAGAGGGCTGGATGTGATGGAGATGAGCTGCTTGAGGAGTATGTGTGGAGTTACTCGTAGAGACAGATTGAGAAATGAAGAGATACGTAGGAGAGTGGGGCAGCAGGAACATTTGTCAGCCAGAGTGGACAGAAGGGTGCTGAGCTGGTATGGTCATGTTGAACGAATGGGAGATGAAAGGCTTACAAAGAGAATATGTGAGTCAGGTACAAGGGGAGATAGAAGGGCAGGAAGACCCCCATTGAGATGGAGAGACTGTGTAAGAAAGGCTTTGGATGATAGAGGAATGACTATAGATCAGGCAGGGGAAGTGGTGGTGGACAGGAGTGAATGGAGAATGCTTGTGAATAGTTGAGTGAACACGTGGTCATTTGGAGTAAGGGGTCGGGCGCAAGTTGGACTAGATAATAGTCCATCAGGCGCCTGGCCCAGGGAGACGATTAATATGAAGGGTGTGCCTGGAAGTGTGGTGGGAGGGCTTGTCGCTTTGGCTCCGCTGCATGTCTGCCTGCCGAGATCGGAACCTCTCCTGCTGGTCAGGGGCCGGGGGAGTGCTGAAGCGACCTTGGTAACCCTGGTCTCTGGGTCTTCTCCTGGGTGACCTGGATGTGTGAGAGTTTGTGTTTTTTATCTGTGTTTATTTTTTGTTTTATGTTGTTTTTGTGTTTTCCCTGTTCTTGCTCTGTCTTGAGTCGGCTACCCCCAAAATGGGGATTGGGCCTGAGCATATAGATAGATAGATAGAGTATTAAGAGTCTTCCCGCAGCTGCCCAGTAAGACCTCTTAAGGGGACCGACCGGTTATTTACTATCTTCCAGGTCTTACTTCCAATGTAAATGCAATTTGGCACAGGCGTATGTCACAATTTTTTGTTTTTTCTTTTTTCTTTCAATTTAGGTAAAAAAGGGTTGAAAACTATAGCACTACTAAGACATATATAACTCCTACAGAAATCCCTATAGCACCTGCTGTATGTGATCAAACAACTCACAATAGGTGTGTCTGTAGTTTCTATAAAAAACATTTTATATATTTTGTGAATTTTTGGATTTAGGTGATTATGAATTAAGGTGAAATTATTTTGTAGAATTTTACGACTGTGACAACATGCTGCAACCAAACAAAGTTGGCTAGAGTAAATTAGCTTTATACAAAATTTAGTGTTTTTAATTCCCTTTCCAATGGTATTTACACCATTCCTATACAGTAGGTCCAATAATACATTTATTATAAGATCCCAAAGTGCGACAAAATAGTTTTGAGAAAAATATGTGAAAGTCTAAGGTAATTAGGTGAATTTTTGTTTTCTTTTTTTTTTACAATATTATACGCAGGAACACAGCAGAGTAGAAGATAAAGCGTATGGGAGGTTGTAGAGTATTTTACGCTCTTCCCATTTATATATGTATGATCCTCGTACGACCAGTAGTTACTGAGCATGTCAATTTCAAAGTTCGCTATATAACGTTTTTAGATTTAAAGGAAAAGTTTGGAAAACATAAAAAAAAAAAAAAATCTAAAGGGTTTTCACTAATAACATTTCACTGGCTTATGAAGGGATGTTGACTCTTGTTGAGTAAACACCTAATGGTATTTTCAGGATTTCGAGCTTTTTAAGCCTAAATAACCGGTCGGTCCCCTTAAGAGTCTTCCCGCAGTTGCCCGGTTAATATAAACCCACTATTATCACCTGTATGTTTTCATGATGATAAACATTTATTGAACTCAGATAGACCTGTAATATGCAAATGACTAGGCCATTCACACTACTTCCAGAGCAAGAAGGACTTTACACACCACTTTGAGGTCTACTCTCCTGCCCCTATATCACTCAAGAAGGGGGCGAACACATCTCAGTAAAAGTCATCACTAGACGGGGACAATTTGAACAAACTAAGCAATTCCAAGTCTTATTGAATTTTGGCCACAGCCAAGTTTAACAAACCTTGAAATTAACCTGCCCAGCAGTTGGGTTTACGGCCAGAACCGAGTACCCTGCTGACTGAGAGGAAAAAGTCTTATGACTTGGCTTTCGGCATCCCGAAGTCCTGCACAAGCAATAACTCTATTCTAAAGAGGTATTACGGCTGCAGAGCCGAGTTACTTCCTTAGTCTAAAGAGTGCTAAAATCTTATGACTTGGCTTTCGGCACCCCAAAGCCCTGCATAAGCTAGGACTCTGTTCTAGAGAGGTATTACGGCCAGAGCCGACTTACTTCAATAGTCTAAGGAGTGCTAAAGTCTTATGACTTGGCTTTCGGCATCCCGAAGTCCTGCACAAGCAATAACTCTATTCTAAAGAGGTATTACGGCTGCAGAGCCGAGTTACTTCCTTAGTCTAAAGAGTGCTAAAATCTTATGACTTGGCTTTCGGCACCCCAAAGCCCTGCATAAGCTAGGACTCTGTTCTAGAGAGGTATTACGGCCAGAGCCGACTTACTTCAATAGTCTAAGGAGTGCTAAAGTCTTATGACTTGGCTTTCGGCATCCCGAAGTCCTGCATAAGCAATAACTCTAGCCTAGATAGGTATTACGGCCACAGCCGAGTTACCTCACTAGTCTGACGAGTACTAGAGTATTATGACTTGGCTTTCGGCATCCCGAAGTCCTGCATAAGCCAGCACTCTATCCTAGTTAGGGTATTACGGCCAGAGCCGATTTACCTTGCTAGCCTAAAGAGTTCTGGAGTCTTGTAGTTTGGCTTTCGGCATTCCGAAGCCCTGCACTAGACTTTAACTCTAAACTAGTAGAGGGACTGCGGCCACAGCTGAACTATTCCCACTGGTTGCAAGAGCTACCAGAGTCTCTCGACTTGGCTTTCGGCATCCCGAAGCCCTGCCTTGGACTTAATTATATTCTAGGGACGGTATTACGGCCAGAGTCGACTTACCCAACTAGTCTAAAGAATGCCCAAGTCCTATGACTTGACTTGGCATCCCAGAGTCCTGCATTAGACTTAGCTCGATTCTAGTGAAGGATAGCTAGACTGTTCCGCCCTATCCTGTTGGAGTTACTGTTTCTGTGGAGAAACCAGTGTTGATCTGTACACTGTCACGAACAACGAACGGGTGTTTTGAACCTCTTATAAAGGTCAGAGAGAGACGAGTTAGGTAATATTGGCTCACACCATATTACTATTCTTGCGTTAGTCCGATCTATTGCTAATCCGTCACAAGAGAGGCATTAGATTTAAGACCCTAGAACAAGAGTACCTGAACAACACTTCACCAACGACTAAAAGGTCAGAACAGCTGAGAATCCTTAAACCACCATAGGATATACTCGCGTTAGTTCGATGAAGCACATAACACATGAGTTCTAACTGTGTATAACTTCATTCAAGATCCGAGTTCATTAGTTCATCTGTAAATGTACCACTTCACATGACAGGCCAACCTAGACGGCCCACGGAGACCCAGAAGACTGCAAGATACCAGAGACCAGCTACTATTCCCAGTGCACCCCTTATAGGAATATACTAGAAAATCTTGTGACGTTAACCACTCCGTTAGAACCGCATGGCTTGTCCTACAGTGACTCGCTAGGATCGCCAGGGCAGTGGATGTGGCTACAGTTGATGTATTGTTGTGTGCTTTATTTCATATGAAAGCTTGTGTCATTGGCAGTCCAGAAAGGCTCTTTGTTTTCACCCATGTCAAAGCTTTATATATTTAATTGCAAACTATATGTTTTATCATTAAGTAGTAATGATAGGATTTGAGAGAGAGAGAGAGAGAGAGAGAGAGTAGAACAGAGTGTGGGGAGGCGCGCAGTGTTTTGCTATACTCGATGACGTCATAGTTGGCTGGCCTTGGGGATTCGTTGGAGGAGTTTTTTACCATGCTTGGTGACGTCATGTTTAGCTAGCTTCTTTAGCATTGGCTAGAGGACTTGTTACCGCTTTTCCTACGCGGTTCGAACTAGTGCTAGTATATATACTGCTCTCTGGCCACTCTCTCCCTCAGATCTGGTTTCTAGAACGCATCCCTCTTATCCCTTTGATACCTGTCCCCCTTCTGCACCTGAGAACCTTTTCCTCTGCCTATCTCTCTCATTTTCCATATCTTTCACCACCTTTTATTAATATTATACCCCCTCTGGTTAACTCTGCATAATCAGCTTCATGCTGGCCAGTTGTATTGTGCGTTAAGGTCTTATATAACCCATGTATGTTAGTTGTTAAGATAAGTTGATCACGAAGCATTGGTTGGCATTCATATTGTTCAGTACTGCTTCCTGTAATTATTAGTGTTCTGCTGGATTAGATAATGCTAGACTAGGAGTCTGATACTATAAGGTATTGTTTCCGATGGGTGCTGGCTTTAGTTAAAAGCTGCACGACATACCTGAGAACTGGAGTTGATTGGGTAAATTCTAGTCTGTGTGCCATTGAGAGTAGAGCATGCACGAATGAGGGCTTTTTGCCTATACCATTCTGCACTGTTCTAGGCTCGGTTGATTGTCTTTGAGGTACGCCAGGAGAACGCTTGATACTTCGGTATTAAGGTTTCTCAAGAGAGCTACCCTTCCCTATAACGTAATATTTGACGCACAGACTTGAGATTTGCACTAGGCTATGCGGCATGCCATGCGCACCAGTATCTCGTATCATTGACTCTAGCTAGACTTTATCAGTCATAGTAGACATTAAGTATATTAAACCAATTACTCTTATTATGCATACCCGTTTATGATTACACAAGCATTTCGCAGCCTAGTTTGATGTATTGAGACACAAACGACTTAGGCTCTTTTTGTTGATAGGAATACTGCATTGTCGTGGCGATTATTATTATTGTTGTAGCGTTTAGGATATTCTTGGCTCCGACTGCATTATATATCCTGCCTTTTTGTGTGCATAGCCTGCACGAGCATTGTTCCGCTGCCTGCCTTTTTGGGTTCCATTTCCGATTCGAGCATCTTGATAGCATCTAACATTTAACCTCTGAAGTGCGCATGGGGGTAATTGGAAACGTCCCCCTGTGCTGACGTATTTGAGGTGTTTCCGTCACTAAAATATTCATTGTGCCATTAACACCTTACGAGCGGCCTATGCGGTTTATTTATGTGTACCGCACAGCGGGGTGTTTTTAGCCAAAATAGGGCTGTTTACGTGATCATTTTCATGCCTAAATAAGACCCAGAACGTAAAACAAGTACCTATCCCTGAAAGGGCATAAACAGAGCTTTCGAATGACACCATAACGATCCTTGTATGATGGATAGTTTTCTTGCAATAACCGTGCAACGCGAGTGCAAAAAGCAGGTAATTCGGTACTTTCAGTACATAATTGAGTATGTAGCGAGTGAGAGAGGGAGGAGGGAGCTGAGATTTGTGTCAGTATGTTCGCCGCGGTGGTCTGGAGCAGTCATACGCTCGCTAGTCTCCTGCCACCACTTGTCTCTCTCTCTCAGCCACATTACGTGCTGAAATTGCCACTCGAGTTATGTCGAGCGCCGCCACATAGTCCAGCTTTATTTAACTCGACTTATGTTGCTCGCCGCTAATTATGGGTTAATAGCATTAATACTTATCCATATGCGCCTATTATGGGTTGATTATAAAGGTATTAACCTGAAACAACAATAAAACGAGTGAAAACAGCGTTTGGATGGTCAAAATCGGAGATATAGCCCGCGAGTTGTATAATGTATGGGTGAGGCAATCTGCTTTCCCGCCAATTTCCCCCAAGGCCACTGAGACACAGTCGATCGATACTCTCTCTCTCTCTCTTGCACTCGCTTGCTATCAGTGATGACCACACCCTCCAATCGGATTTCTAATGTTAGCACGAAAATATACCTCAGAATAAGGGAATAACAGGGAAAATAGGTGATAACTGAAGGAGAGGAGGAAAGTGGGGAAGGAGGGGAGGTAGAGGACTGAGATTTTGCATGGCCCAGGGGCCAAAAACTCTGACTCTTAAGAGTCTCCCCGCAGTGCGCCGGGGGAACTCTTAAGAGTCTCCCCGCAGCTCCCGGGTTAAAGAAGATTCCTTGTTGGTGTTGAAGGACTTTAGTGCACTTTCTTTCATGCAGGAGTGCCTGACATTTATTGATTAAAGTAACGTAAGCTGTAACTTTTCTTACCACCTTACTTTGCATACCATAACCAAGCACCTTCTGTTATAGGTAGTAATAGGCTGTTTTCACATAACATTAAGCCTAGAGTAGACGCACATTTATTGAGAGTTTGATAACCTATTATTGCATATAGAACTCTGGAGAGTATTTGTGTTCTTTGTTCACTGGGAATATACATCAGAGGTTGGATCTAGCGCTTTCCGTTGTAGCATTTATGCCATTACTAGTCCAATGAATAAGAGCCCTGATATATTTGAACCTCAGTCGTAACAATCTACATAAATAAGCCAGTGACAAGGCTAAAGAAATCCGAGTTGAAATATTACTAAATACCCCCGGTTCACTCAGTGTAAAAGTGTTAATAATTGGAGTCCACAATAACGATTCTATACCAAATCATAAAAAAGGTGTTATATAGGTAATTTATAAAAGTGTTAGAATCTAGAGTCCACAATAACGACTCTGTATCAAATCATACAAGTGTTAACAGATAGAGTCCACAAAAATGACTCTGTGCAAGTTATGCAAGTGTTAGATAGTAGAGTCCACAATAACGACTCTGTGCCAAATTCTAAAAGTATTAGATAGGAGAGTCCACAATCATGACTCTGTGAAGTTCGCTATCTTGTACCAATTATCAGTGCCTAAATATCCTTTTAGTTCAAAGCACTTATTTTGCCTCAATATTATTATAATCTTATACACCAGTGCGCCCACTGACAGTGATCATAGTTTTGCGTGTGAACCATACTATACACTGATTAATTCTGTAGTCACGTTTGAATCCTATAAGTACCTGGAAGAAAGTTAAGCGGTTACTCTAATCTGATATTATACCTGAGCTCCATCTAGATCCTCGTTTGTGCTCGAAGATTTTGGTTATCTTATGTACCCATTTATATTGTTCATGTTCTCAGTATTTACTTACTCGTATCTATGTTCATAGAGTTTAAGATAAATATACTGTTCTTAAATATTATTCGGTGTTATATGTATCCTCTATTGTTTTCCTACTACCCCATAGGTAGTAGGGGTAGGCAGCCCCGCCCAGGGAAGTAATACCGCCAAGGTTTCTGGAGACTCAGGGAATAGCCTGAATTCCATTTTCTTTCCCAGGCCTTGGTAGCTGGATACACATCTTGCTGCCTCACACATCAGGGGTATCAGGAAAACCCTCTTTATATAACATACACATCCAACTTCACGACATTGCCCTACATCGCTATCCTCTATCCATAAAACACTACTCTTCCCACTACATATCATACATGTAACACCATACACCTTACCCAATAAATATGGCAGTACAATTGTGAAGAGCAAACCTGGTGGTCCCTCGGATATCCACCCCCAGCAGGGTTGGGTCATTGACACAGGGCCCTCCCGGTCGTCATCATGCGACTGTGTCAAGAGCATTGCAACGTGCCAAAGATGCTCGTCGGTGCAGCTTTTTCTTTAGCAATATAAGGGGACTTCACTCTAACATCAATTCTGTACACCAATTTCTTCAAGCAGAATCCCCTACTCTCCTTTTTTTGACAGAGACTCAAGTAACATCCACATCTGACACGTCTAGATTTAATTTTCCAGGTTATCAACTGCTCCAAAATTTCAGACCTAAAGGAGGTGTATGTTGCTTCGCAAAATCTGAAATTGCCCTGGAGGAGGTTACTAGTTTCAATTGTCCCTATTTTGATTATTCTATATACAAATTAATTTCTGCTGGTAAATTTAAATACATATGTTGCATCTACCGTTCCCCAAATACTCCTCCAGAGCAAAGTCTTTTTGATTCTCTGTCCTCACAACTCAGTGTCCTCAACTTAAATGCTTCTTCTGAAATCACTGCATTGGGTGATTTTAATGTCCATAATGTTGAATGGCTCACTCATTCAGCCAGGACTGATGATGCTGGTCTTGAATGTGAGCTATTTGCAGACTCATTTAATCTCACTCAACTAGTCAACCAACCCACCCGTGTACCAGATAATCCTAATCATAATTCCCACCTACTGGACTTATTTTTAACAACCAATTCAGATCTTCTGATCACTGTCTGATACAGGCCACCTGTCTATCACCTACCACACCTTCCCACTCTGAACCTGTTTTGGTGACTAAATGGCATTACGATAGGGCAGACTGGGAGGGTCTTCAAGGTTTCTTTATTGATATTCCCTGGACCTCTTTCTTTTCTAATGATGCACACTCCACCTTGAGCCACATACAAGATTTTGTAAAAATTGGAATGGAAACTTTTATTCCTCATCAAAAGTACAGTAAAAGATCTAATTCACCGAAATGGTTTGACCATAATTGTGCTAGAGTAACTGAACAAAAAGCAATAGCCTACAATGCATACACAAGATCAAAAACACATGAAGCCTTTAATTACTTTAGAAACATCAGAAATCATGCCAAAACTGTATTAAACCTAACTAAATCAAACTTTCTCCACAAGCAGGCAAATAAACTTCTAAATAATCCAAATGATAACAAAATATTTTGGTCTACTCTTAACTCATTCAAATCCAACTTCACTACTGCTTCATCCATTCCACCATTAAAATCTCCGACTGGCAATCTTGTAAGCGACCCACGAGGTAAAGCTAACCTTCTTGCGGATATTTTCTCCACCAACTCAACCTTAGATGAAATAAATCAAGATGTCCCTGTACTTAATTTTAATTCGCCTGAAATTCCCTCACTTAAGATCCACACCAGACATGTCAAAACTATTTTGCAGAATCTCTCAGTAGATAAGGCTCCTGGTCCAGATGAAATTCCTCCAATAGTACTTAAGAATTGCTCCTTGGTGCTTGCTCCTGTATTGGCAAAATTTTTCCGTCTATGTACTCATACCTCATGCTTCCCAGTACCCTGGAAAGAAGCAAACATCCATCCAGTTCCTAAAAAAGGTGCCTCTTCAGATCCATCAAACTACAGACCAATAGCTATAACTTTCACTATTGGTAAAGTCTTTGAAATTATATTAAATAATAACATAATTAAGCATCTTGAGAATAATAAATTAATCAGTGATAGGCAATATGGTTTTAGACGATGTCGATCAACTGCAGA
Source organism: Paralithodes platypus (assembly GCA_032716605.1). Taxonomy (NCBI): domain Eukaryota; kingdom Metazoa; phylum Arthropoda; class Malacostraca; order Decapoda; family Lithodidae; genus Paralithodes; species Paralithodes platypus. The sequence continues at coordinate 50,406,244 of CM064521.1, forward strand.
CATTCTTTGCCTTCTTACGCATCAAATCAACCAAGCCACAGACAACATGGTGAAACACATACAATAGCACTGGATATATCAAAGGCATTTGATAGAGTCTGGCATCAATCCTTATTGTCGAAGATGTCACACTACGGCCTTGCATCATTAGTTCCACTAATTTCTTCTTATCTTCATAACAGAAAAATATGTGTAATGGTAGATGGCCTTTATTCTCAATTTCACTCAATAAATGCTGGTGTTCCCCAGGGATCAGTTTTGGCCCCAACTCTGTTCCTCATTCATATCAATGATCTCATATCTACCACTTATAATCCAATACATTCCTACGCAGATGACTCAACACTCCACAGTTCCTTCACATTTACCAATTCTTTCACCCAACCCGATCTTATAAATTCAAAAATAAGCACTGCAATTTCTCTGAACCAGGACCTTTCTAGAATTGAAGAATGGGGACAAAAGAATCTAGTTTCCTTTAATGCACAGAAAACCAAGTACATTCAATTTTCTAACCGACAGAATCTCACTGACTCCCATATATTTTTTAATTATGTAATATTCCCACTTCCCCTAGTATTGACATTCTCGGTGTAACATTAACTATTAACTTGAGCTGGACACATTATGTTAGAAGCATTGCTAAGAATGCCTCTAAAAAACTGGGACTCCTGTACAGAGTTCGAGAATTCTTCACTGACGAGCAGTTGGCCGTAATATATAAAAGTCATGTGCGTTCTCAGATGGATTACTGTTCACCTCTGTGGGGTGGAAGTGGAGTGGTTGCATTGAGGCAGTTGGACAAAATTCAAAATAAAGCTATTAGATTAATCAATAACCCTGCAATCACACAGGACCTTCCTACATTATCCATACGAAGAAACGTTGCATCCCTTGCATTATTCTACAGATATTTTCACAGCAATTGTTCCGAGGAACTTGCTTCAATTGTGCCGCCTCTCCACATCTTTCCCCGTAGAACTAGGGCAGCTGAGAGCGCCCATGAATTTACACTTTCTCCTCCACAATGCAGAACTTCTGCTTATCAAAATTCATTTATCCCTAGAACTACTACTCTTTGGAATTCACTTCCCTCGAATTGCTTTCCACAAACTTACAATCTACAAATGTTTAAATCCAGTTGTTACAAACATTTTATAGATGGAGGATGCCTTTAGGCACATGGACCTTTTTGTTTTATCTGTGTTTTTCCTTCCTCCGTTCATTGTCTTAAAAAAAAAAAAAAAAAAATTGTATGAACTCTGACGTCCCAGTCTTGCAAGAACTCACCTTTACCAATATGTTAAACCTGAATAAAATCAGGGCATAACAATTATTATGCTTATTTCTCCAGAGACATATTGAAATTGTCCCCTAGCAGTTAAGGAATAAAACCTGTATATCCTTTACCTATGTGGTTTGTGTCCATTGCTTATTACTATTGTGTTCTATCTATCTATCTACTGCCTGACACCGTGATCCCCGAAGGAGTGGCCACGAACGAACCGGCCCCATGCACCTCTGTCCCCAGTCAGTCGACGCCCCTCCTCCCAACCAGCACCGCCTTCATCCATACACTTCCTCACTCCATCCTTCCACCTCTCTTTCGGTCTACCTCTCCCTCTCTGCCCTTCCACCTTGCTCTCGTACACCTTAGTCATTCTCTCGCTTCCCATACGTTCCATATGGCCGAACCATCTCAAGGTGTTCCTTTTCACACTTTCCAGCACATCTACCTCCACACCACACCTCCTTCTTACTTCCTCATTTGTCTGTCTATCCCTCCATGTAACTTCGCATGCACTTCTCAAGTAACTCATTTCCACCCCTCTCACTCTTGGTCTGAATCTCTTCTCAAACATCCATGCTTCGCTTCCGTAAGTCAGTGTCGGGATTACCACAATGTCATGCAAGGACTTCTTCACTTCCATACTAACCACCCTATTTCTTGTTACTGCTTTCAGCATTCCTACAACCCTCTTTGCCTGTTGCACCCTCTCCCGCACTTCTTCATCCATAGTCCCATCTTTACTCAACACACTGCCCAGATACTTAAATGAGCTGACAATCTCCATAGCCTGACCGTTCAACTTCACCTCACACTCTGTGGCTTCACCCTTTTCGAAGACCATAACCTTGCTCTTCCCTGCATTTACCTTCAGATTCCGTTTTTCGCACACTGTTCCAAACACATTTACCAGACCCTGCAACTCCCATTCATTTTCGCTCATCAGAACTGTATCATCAGCAAACAGCAGTACAGGCAGCTTCCACTCATTTCCCTCCCTTATCAGCGATACACCATTGTGTTGATTAATAGAATTAAGGTCAGTCCTCACCCAGTGGAGAGGTACCTAAGTTGATGTTAAATGCTAATTCCTAAGTTGGAAATCGTATTCAGATTGTCTCACGTTTCTTGAAAACGTGGCATAACACTATATAAGATGAACTGCTTGAGAAGTGTATGTAGAATGACACATAGAGACATATTGAGGAATGAAGAGTTACGTAGGAGAGTGGGACAGCAGGAACCCTTATCGGCCAGAGTGGACAGAAAGATGCTGTGCTGGTATGGACATGTTGAGCAAATGGGAGATGAAAGACTTACTGCTATGCCCTGATTTTATTCAGGTTTAACTATTAGTTCGGGTGAGTTCTTTCGAGACTGGGATTTCCAAGTTCATACAAGTACATATTAGGAAGACAATAGAGGATACATATAATGCCAAAATATAGTTTGTAGTACAGATTTATTTCACTTATTCCCTAAGTACATATTATTGAATCAGAATGGGTTAAAATGAGAACATAAGTGGTACAATTTAATCAAATATCTTCTAGCACGATTGCGGACCTGGATGGAGATCAGGTATGCTCAATGCGGCTTAAATTGAAATTCCTTTCTTTATGATCAAATCAATATTCTCTTTTTGAAAGATTGGATAAACACTTATTCGGTTACCTTAATGTTCACTTTACCTGTAACTTGGGTATAATCAGCTACTATTATTTGACGAGGTTAAGATAAGTCACTATATTTCTTTTCTATAAAGATGTCACCTTGCACACTGGTATACTTAACAAGATTAAATTCGGGTTTGGTGGACTCTAAAATATTTTCATTGGTCAGGATTATTTCAGAGTTAGTTGAGGTGAAAATCCACTTTATTTAATAGGGCCCCTCCATCATTGACGACTTCGCTTATTAACCTCTGAAGTGCGCATGGGGGTAATTGGAAACGTCCCCCTGTGCTGACGTATTTGAGGTGTTTCCGTCACTAAAATATTCATTGTGCCATTAATAGCATTAATACTTATCCATATGCGCCTATTATGGGTTGATTATAAAGGTATTAACCTGAAACAACAATAAAACGAGTGAAAACAGCGTTTGGATGGTCAAAATCGGAGATATAGCCCGCGAGTTGTATAATGTATGGGTGAGGCAATCTGCTTTCCCGCCAATTTCCCCCAAGGCCACTGAGACACAGTCGATCGATACTCTCTCTCTCTCTCTTGCACTCGCTTGCTATCAGTGATGACCACACCCTCCAATCGGATTTCTAATGTTAGCACGAAAATATACCTCAGAATAAGGGAATAAAGGGAAAATAGGTGATAACTGAAGGAGAGGAGGAAAGTGGGGAAGGAGGGGAGGTAGAGGACTGAGATTTTGCATGGCCCAGGGGCCAAAAAAAAAAAAAAAATTTCGATGTCAAAAGTTGATTTTTTTTTTTCTCTGACTCTTAACCCGTACAGCCCCAGCGACGCGCCTGACGCGTCGGCGATGTATGTAACGCACAGCCCCAGAGACGCGCCTGGCGCGTCACCCTAATTGCGCCGACCGTAACCTCAGGTGTAGCCACTCAAGAGGGCTCAGATTTGTATGGGAACTGTGTACGTATCCCACGCAACCGTGCCGATGGTTGAAAACTCTCAAAGTCCACGTGCGTGCGCGCGAGCGCGCAAAAACCTGTTTTTTTGGGATAATTGCCTTCAATTTTTTACTCTTATAAAGTCCGTTTTCGGGGGCTCTGTAGGACCATTTTTTAAGCTTTTTGAGCGGTTTTTCGTGGTTTTTCCTTCATTCCTAACCCATTCGCTATTGTTTCTGGAATAAAACCATTTTTTGAAAACCGGCCGGGTTCTGGTGCGCAAACATTACAAAACTAGCCGGGGCTCCACGGGTTAAGAGTCTCCCCGCAGTGCGCCGGGGGAACTCTTAAGAGTCTCCCCGCAGCTCCCGGGTTAATAATAATAGTCTCCATTCAACATCCTGCGCAGCATTTTGAATAGCCCACGCGGAAGTATTATGGAGTACTCGTCATAAGTGCACGCCTAATTTCCTTATGGGATCGTCATTTTGATCGGGTACCCTACAGAAAAAAACTCAGTAAAATATAAAAAAGAAAAAATAACTTAATATCTGTTATATATACTTTAATTAATTTCATTGGGGGTGTGGTGGTGAGATTAATAAAAATAATATTATTAGTAGGTTTAGGGATATTTCTTCGAGAGGCCGGTCTATATGATCTGTGCCCCATGAATATTCTTTCCTCTCACTTAAACAGTAGGCTACCATAGTGCGGTTGGGAATATGAACATGATTAGATTAATATCCAGTATTCGAGAATGGATAATAAGTCGTAGGCGTGTGCATAAACCTTTAACCGTCCTGGTGGTGTAATGGTTAAGGTGGCAAAAATATGTGTGTGATAACCCGGGTTCGAATCCCGGTGGATCATATATACTTTAATTAATTTCATTGGGGGTGTGGTGGTGAGATTAATAAAAATAATATTATTAGTAGGTTTAGGGATATTTCTTCGAGAGGCCGGTCTATATGATCTGTGCCCCATGAATATTCTTTCCTCTCACTTAAACAGTAGGCTACCATAGTGCGGTTGGGAATATGAACATGATTAGATTAATATCCAGTATTCGAGAATGGATAATAAGTCGTAGGCGTGTGCATAAACCTTTAACCGTCCTGGTGGTGTAATGGTTAAGGTGGCAAAAATATGTGTGTGATAACCCGGGTTCGAATCCCGGTGGACCATATATACTTTAATTAATTTCATTGGGGGTGTGGTGGTGAGATTAATAAAAATAATATCATATGACTTGCCATATGCGTGGATTTCTCATGTTTCGCTTTCCCAACACCAGGCCCTCTAGCGGCCATCTTCGTCCTTCCTACTTCCGCGGCCACAGTGACAACAAGGCTTGCGCCGCGCTTCGCTTTATTCGACGTTCCAGAGCTTCTAGTGAGTCCTTACTCATTTGTATACATATGTGTTGTAGTAACAAGGTTTAGATTAGCTAGCATGGCTGCCAGATTCGTGTGTCCTCAGGAAGTATGTGTTAAAATAGGGTACTTTTGTAACAGGCGTCTACGGGTCCAGGATCTTCGTACCGCGTGTGTTTTATTGTTTGTTGTGATACGCCTTTAGCTTTTGCGATTACTTAGCTAGAAGGCTACCACTCTACAAGGCATGATACAGACTGTCATTGTTGAGGAAAGTACATGTCAGATTATTAATTATCAGGAAATGCTCTGGTTTAAGGGTGTCTGCACGTGATGCTCCACCTTCCAGAGTTCGTGTTTTGCTTTGGGCCCCTTGAGTGGGCCTCCCTCATCCGAGCGCTGCGATGGTCCACGGAGCGTCGTCTGCTGGTGTTGCTCGTCGTACCTCGTGGTCTGCCTTTTGTAGGGGCCTCCGGAGTAGGCTTCAGGTAATTTAGGATGCTAAATTTTCTGTATTATTATTATATGCCTATGTGTGCCCCTAGCGTGTCTTACATGCGTGTTGGCATGTTGTTGGGGGTCGGGGAGACGTCCCTATATATATATTCTTATGATGTGTTTTAGCGGGTCTCTGAGTTAGGGGCTGTTCCATCTCCCTTTTTTCTCTGGAGTTTTGTTTTTTCCGGCGGCCCCGTGCGGTGGGCCCAAGTTATCCGTCTTATAAACGGGTAGGAACATTCAAAAGGTCCCGGCGTGGTTTGGCTGAACCACACGCTCCCAGCGGAACTGCATTCCTAAAGGGGCTGCAAACTCGGCGCGCTGAGTAACTCGGCCTAACTGACCCAGTTACACGATTAGATCTTCTCGCCCTGCGGCGCTGCAAGTCTAGTGTACAAGAGTGATAAGATTAGTTTTGCAAACTTGTTTATATATGATCAGACACTAAAAAGGTCAAGGGACCTGGGACACTTGTCACAGGTTAGTAGTTAAACCCAGCTTAAACGGGTCAGGCGGAAGGTTAGAGTAGTGGTACACTATAGCTAATTTTCCGGCGGACATGAGTAAGGATGTATAACACCTCGCAGGTTATCCTTATGAGCATTGATTCCTGGAAATCTTATTTTCCAGGCTCCTGACTGACTGTTTCTCCGGCGGAGGTTTGGGCGGCTCATCCCGGCGGGGGGGGGGGGGGGGTCCCCTTATTAGCAACATGACGAGGTTCGAATTATGCATTACTCCTACCTGCTCTCTTTTGCCAGTTTTTGCTCACAAACCTTGCATTAAATGCGTCAAGTGTTTGGATCGTTCCAGAGGCTTGTGGTTATCTAAATGTTGTTCTATTTGCTCTGAATTGAAAATTGCGTTAATAACAAATAAAGACTTATCGTGCCTGGCGGCCTTACAGGAAGTTAAGAGTACCTTTAATTCTTATGCCAAAGACACTGCCCATAAGGCACTTCACTGTGATGATGAAGTACTATGGGAACAACTCATTATTAAGTCACCCCTTGTGAAACCCGGTTCCTCTAAATCTGTCAGACCTAAAGTCAAGTCGAAAGCCCTTAGCAAAGAGGTAGTGAGTAGTAGCAGTGAGAGTGAGATCACCGAGGTTCCCCCCTCCGACCGTACCAAGAGGAGACGATCACCCTCCCCAAGGCGCAAGTCGAGGTCAAGGTCTAGATCCCCCCGCAAACAATCTAGACACTCGTCCGCAGAGTCTTCCCGGTCTACCAAACGCCGGATAGAGGACTCTGAGGGAACGACGAGTCAAGCAAGCAGCGGCAGCCGGAGGGACACCACTCAGCAACCGCCCCCTACCCCTACCTCTGACATACCTCACCAAGATTTCGGGGATTCAGAAGTTGGGTCTGATACACCGGAATCCGCACCTAGTCATGAACAATCCTTGAGTGTGTCTCCTAGTGTTACTTTTGCCATACCTAAACTGAACTATGTACCTCGTAGTGTTAGATCGGCAGGCCCAAGTAGGGTTCTGGCTGACCAGTGCAGGGGATATCCGTCGGGGTCACAATTGCATTCTCAAGTGATTCCAGACTCCCAGCCCGTCGTGGCAGGGAGTTACTGGCGTCAATCTGAACCTTCTCAATCTCTTTTTAACGTCAATCACGAAAGGACTGAGGAAGGTAGCATAGAAATGTTGCCATCATCGGTTCCAGATTTAACGTAGCCCTCGGCGGATACTGAGATAGTGATGGAACAGGATAATCCCGAGATGAGTGGGGAGCCGGGAGAGGTTAGGTTCTCTCCGGCTCCCCAGTCACTCGCAGGTGAAGATTCTGAGGCAGGATCCCTCTCATCCAGCGACTCCCACAGTAAGTGTGTGACTTCTGATCAGTTAAGTGAGCTCTTGCATAAGGTTATGCAACATTATCAACTCCCTGCCTCTTCGGACCCCCCGGTTTCTAGACCTTTGGTGGCTCCTAGTACTTCTGTTGTCAAACCCCTAGCTTCCCCGGGTTTTCTTCCATCATGTCCTACCCCGGTAGTAGCCGCGGTTTCTGGCACTACAGTGCCGGCGGCGCTGGCCACCTCCTCTTTGAGGGTTATTGCAGATATTCCCCCACCTCCTTTAGATAAGGCGCCTCTGAAGAAGGGCCCCATGCCCCTCCTCTATGGCGCGGATTGTTCCTGGATCCCTACGACTCCAGTGAACCCTCATTTAGCTCAACCTTCTGGGTCAGGGGAACTTCCGGTACCCAGCGAGTGGTATATTGAAATCAATAAGACCAGGAAATTTAGGGCAAAAGATGAGGCAGGGAGTGATGGATGTATTAACCCGTACAGGCCCAGCGACGCGCCTGACGCGTCGGCGATGTATGTAACGCACAGCCCCAGAGACGCGCCTGGCGCGTCACCCAAATTGCGCCGACCGTAACCTCAGGTTTAGCCACTCAAGAGGGCTCAGATTTGTATGGGAACTGTGTACGTATCCCACGCAACCGTGCCGATGGTTGAAAACTCTCAAAGTCCACGTGCGTGCGCGTGAGCGCGCAATAACCTGTTTTTTTGGGGTAATTGCCTTCAATTTTCTACTCTTGTAAAATACGTTTTCGGGGGCTCTGTAGGACCATTCTTTAAGGTTTTTGAGCGGTTTTTCGTGGTTTTTCCTTCATTCCTAACCCATTCGCTATTGTTTCTGGAATAAAACCATTTTTTGAAAACCGGCCGGGTTCTGGTGAACAAACATTACAAAACTAGCCGGGGCTGGACGGGTTAATTAAGGGTGTACCGAGTTCGTACAACCCGGATTATTTTCTGTATACAGCTGCCCCAGCGATCCCTCCCGCCACGTCTGCACGACTGTTTGCGGATTGGTTAAAAGCTGATGGCATCAATGATGTCAAAGCTTTGAATGCTCTCACACCGGAGTTGGCTACAACTCCGGTCCTAGACCAGACGCATACACCAGTCTTGCAGATGGGACCGGTGGGGTTAGGCCCATGGGCAGACTGGGAGATAGAAGCTCAGGTTTTTGCTGCTACAATTACTTTTAAGTCTTCACATCAGGTTCCCCAAAAAAATCATGCTTACTTTTCTTTACCAGTAGCCAAAGCAGAGGGAGTGTCCTCAGATTTACTTACCTTTCTTTCGGCCCCCAAAGTTTCCTTGCACTCTCTTGATGAACCCTTTTCTACTCCCCCGGCTGATCACCTTGACAGGGACTTCAAGTTAAGAAATAAGGCTTACCGGATGTTCTCTCAGTACTTGGTTAGTCACCAGATCGCCGCCTCCCTGTCACGTACTATTTCAGCAATAGCTGAACCCCAAATTAAGAGAGCTACCGAATTGTCTAGGAGACTGTTGCTACAAAATTCTATTCAGTCCTTAGGAGACATCAGAATTGCTATTATGGAGGCGGTTCGAGCCCACCAAGATCTGAGAGTCCATCTAGTGAGGAAGTTGCCGGCGGACATAGATCGCCGGGTAACTCTCTCTACGGTCCTTACTGCCACCCTCCTTAACTCTGAAACATGGAGTCTAGTGTTTAACATGGTTAGTGGTTGGAAGCAGATTACCTCCCAAGCTCGGAAGGACCCTGTTAAGAAGCCCTTTCATAAATCAAAGGGTGGTACCAAACAATACCAACCACAATCTAAACAGTCACCAAGGGATCCCAGACTCCCGCCGAAGCAGGGAGGTAACTCTTACAAGCCCAAACAAGGTAAACGTTCTGGGTATAAAGGTAAGGCCCCTCAGAAGGGTACTCAAGGCCAGCCATCAGTCAAATCTAGCCAAGTGTCAGATACCAACCCACCTCCTTCTCCAAAAAACTAGCCACCCAGTCTCTCAGCATCTCAACGCCGTGCTTAAGGACACAGGATTTGAGAGTTGCCTCGACGATCGGACCCTGGTTGCACCTGGGTTAGTTCCGTTCATTCCGCTCGGCCTGGCCCAAGAAGACCTGGTCCAGGAAAGTAGTAAGCAAAGGAATCACCTGGCGGTGGCTCCAGCGGCCTCGACTGCGTCAGCCGCGGGAACACGCCAATGTGTCTCAGGAGGAGGAGACTCTGCTTCAGGAAATGATTACCAAACAAGTTCTTATCCCGGTCAATGCCAGTCACCTAGTATACACTCCGACTTTTCTTAGTGCCAAAAAGGGACAGTGTGCAGATGCGACCAGTTCTAGATCTCTCGCACCTGAACACATTTATAGAGAATTCACCCTTCAGGACGCTTACAGTTCAGCAACACAGACTCGCGCTTCCGCCGCAAGGTTGGATGTGCTCGATCGATCTCAAAGATGCCTATTGGCATGTCCCGATAAACAAACGGTTCCAAAAATTCCTCGCCCTGAGGATCAGGCGAGAGATTTATGTCTTTCAAAGAATGCCTTTTGGCTTGAACCTAGCACCGAGAATTTTCACAAAACTTGTCCGGCAAGCTCTTTTACCCCTGTTAATCCAAGGAATACAGGTGTTTTGGTATCTAGACGACTGGCTAGTAGTAGTGAACTCTATGGAATTATGTCAAGATCATGTAAACCAAGTGTTAGCTCATGTAACAACCCTAGGGTTCAAGGTGAACTTGGCGAAGTCTCGCCTTGTCCCCTCAAGGACTATTCAATGGATAGGGCTGGTCTGGGACACCACCAATCTGACTCTTACTCAGAGTGTGGACAACCAGAGCAGGTTCCGCAAGAAACTGATCCGTTTTCTCCACAGTCTGGATACGACCAGGAAAACGTGGGATTCCCTAGTCGGCTCCCTCAACTGGATACAATTAACTGTGAAGTTGGGCCGGTTGAAAGTCAAACGATTAATCCTGGAAGGCAACAAAGTTTTCCCTCTCTCGCCGGAGAAGAAATTATGGCCAATTCCTCCATTAATCCACAGCTTATTCTCGGTCTGGGCCAAGCGAGAAGTTCTCCACTCTGTCACGACATGGGTTTCTCCCCCTCCTACGGTGTGGGTAGACACAGGCGCCTCAGGGGCACTAGGTTGGGGCTATCAGTCCACCCTGGGCCATCAAGGTCAAGGCACATGGCCGGCAGACAGTCAGTACAAAGGAAATCAAGCAACAACAGATCTAGTGACCCTTCTCGGTTGCTTGTCCTCCAAAACACTGAGGATCAAGTGTCCAAACAGTGGTTTAGAGTGGGTAAGGGAACATTGGAAAGGGAAATACTGCCCTGGAACTAATGTCCGTGGCAGGATTAGGAAGTTAGTAGGGGACAGATGGGTTAGTAACTGAGGGGGGGATAAAATAAAGTTATTCATTTACAAACGCAGTCAGTCGCGGGTTTGATGCGAGATATTTGTCTAGGCGGAGTTTAAATGAATCAACGGTGATGCAGTCTATAACGTTTCGGGGAAGCCCATTCCACAAGTTGACAACTCGATTGAAGAAGAAATTCTTAGATTCGTGTGAGTTAAAAGATTTACCAATAATTTTGCAACCGTTTCCCCGCGTGTAATTAGATTGGTCGATAGTGAAGTACTTACTACAGTTCATATTGTCGATGCCTTTGATGATTTTGAACACTTGAATTAAGTCACCTCTTAATCTGCGCTGGGTTAAAGGAAATAGATTTAATTCTCTAAGACGCTCTTCGTATGGTTTGTTCTTTAGGCTAGGTATCATTTTGGTAACTCTACGTTGAACTCGTTCTAGCTTGTTTATATCTTTTTGGTAATAAGGGCACCAGGATTGAACGCAGTATTCCAGAAGAGGGCGGACTAATGAATTGTAAAGGGTTAGGATAACTTCTTTGGATTTATGCTCAAATGACCTGCCTATAAAGCCAATTATTTTGTTTGCCTTCTTAACAACTTCTGAACATTGTTGACTCGGTTTTAGGTTACTCGATATTGTTACTCCCAGATCGGTTTCTCTGTTTACATTCTTAAGCTGAGTGCCATTCATCGAATAGTTTGCTTTCTCATTTAGGTATCCGATATGTAGTACTTTACATTTATCCGCATTGAAACTCATTTGCCAAATTTGGGCCCAACATGACAATTTATCTAGATTGTGTTGCATATCGTCAACTTGTTCTTTTGAGAGTACGCTATTTGCAATTTTTGTATCGTCAGCAAATTTTGAGATTGTACAGGTGAGACCCTCATCTATGTCGTTGATGTAAATTAGAAAGAGAATTGGTCCTAGTACCGATCCCTGGGGTACCCCGCTACTTACATTGGTCCATTTTGATGCCTTACCGTTTATGACTACTCTTTGCTTTCTGTCGCTGAGCCAATTTTCTATCCATTTCAACACACCGTCTTGTATTCCATGCGCTTTTAGTTTTAGCAGTAAACGTTTGTGGGGAACTTTGTCAAAGGCCTTTTGAAAATCAAGGTATATAATATCTACAGCTTTACTCTCATCGTAGAGGTTGAGGATATCGTGGAAGAAGTCTAAGAGGTTTGTTAAACAGGAACGTTTTTTACGAAAGCCGTGTTGAGTATCTTTAAGTATGTTATTTTCCTCTAAGTGATTTACGAGTCTGTCTCGTATGACCGTTTCTAGCATTTTACATACAACTGAGGTTAAGCTAATTGGACGATAGTTACTGGGTAGGGATTTGCTGCCTTTTTTGAATATCGGTGTTACGTTGGCTAGCTTCCACTGATCGGGCATAGTTCCAGACTGCAAGGATTTATTGAATAGTAATGTCAGTGGTTTAGAGAGCTCATCCTTAGCTTCCTTTAGAACTCTAGGCGAGATTGTATCAGGTCCAGGCGTTTTATTTACCTTGAGTTTATCTAAACAATTCAATACTTCTCTCTCTGTAACGGTGATATTGCTTAGAACATCTGAATTATCAATCTGAATCGGCGATGGTGTAGGGATATCACTGAGGTCTTCTGTTGTAAAAACTGATGCAAAGAAGGTATTGAGGGCATTACTCATTTGTTCTTCGTCTTTGGTGTATTCTCCATTTTCATCGACTAACGGTCCAACAGTTGAAGTAACAACTTTTTTCTTTCTGATATAACTATAGAATTCTTTCGGGTTTGTTTTACTTTGATTCGCAATATGTAACTCTAAGGTCTTTTTACTTTGCTTAATTAACTTTTTGGCTTTGCGTCGTAGCTCTACAAATTTCAGCCGTTCTTCGTCATTTTGTGAGGATTTTAATCTATCATTAGCACATTTTTTAGCAAGCAGGCAGTTTGAAATATCTTTATTCCACCATTTGGGCTTATTATTATGGCCTGGACGCCGAGTTTTTGATGGTATGCAGTCTTGCACTGCTTTTAGGTAAGTGGCTTCGAATAACTTCCAAGATGTATTTATGTCGTTATTGTGAATTAAAAAGCTCCAGTCAGTTTCTTTAAACATAGCTCTAAGTTTATGGAAGTTTGCTTTCTTGAAATTAGGGACTTTTTCGATGCTACTATTTGGTTCGTTACTAGTAAACTTTAAAGTGAAAGTTATCGTACGATGGTCGCTGTTACTGAATTCATCACCAACATTCAAATTCTCTATTAATTCTTCTTTTGTTGCAAGTACAATGTCAAGAACGTTATTACCACGGGTCGGCGTTCCAACAAATTGATAAAGCGAACTCTCTTGCAAGTTCGTATACAAGTCATGTCCGGAGTGTGAAGTAAGAGTATCGCCCCACTTGGTCACAGGTAAATTAAAGTCACCAAAAATTACGGTATCTTGTGAGTTACTTACATCTGCAATTTGTTCGTAAATTTCTCGGTCAGTTTGCACTGATTGAGCTGGAGGTCTGTATATTAATGCAAGTATTATTTTGGTACCTTTATTATTCTTTATTAGCACAAAAGATGCGTCGACGTTCACAATTTGAGGTTTTGACAAGAGGGTAGGGTTAAGACTTTCTTTGATATAAAGTAAAACGCCACCTCCATTTCGATTTATTCGGCTTTTCTCAAACATTACATAACCGGGAAGTGAATACTCTGCTAAAAAGTCTCTATCTTCTGTATTGAGCCAAGATTCTGTTATGCCAATCACATCATAATTTTCTGTAAACACTAGCTCCTCTAAATCTGAAAATTTATTGCGTATGCTACGAGCGTTTGCATAGAAAACCTTTAAATTTGTTATTTTAGAACTCACGGAACGCTCTTTAATAATATTTTTGGTTCTTGTCGGATCTACATTTATGTTCATGGCTGTCCTCGGTCCTCGCTGTCTTCGGTCCTTATCGCTGGTGGTCCTCGGTTGCCTCTGTTTTTTTCTTGGCGTTGGATGATTTATGTCACTGCTGCTTCTTCTCGGATGGCGTTTTTGATCCATGGCTGCGGACTGCTTCGTGTAGGAGACGACCCATGCGTGCTGAACCCACAGGGTTTAGATGAGTGCCATCCTTGCGGAACAGAGTAGGCTGGTTGTAGAAGTTGTCCCAGAGGTTGATGAATTCAACTTCTTCCCTCAGACACAAATGTTTTAGTCGGCTATTTGTGCTGAAAGCCTTGTCGTAGAATTTGTCAGGTGCGTCGATCTTGGGGAGAATGCCTGAGATGATGATATTCCCTGACTTGTTTTTGTAGTGCTGGATCATCTTGCGATATTTCTCCATCAACTCTTCGGATCTGGTGCGCATGACGTCATTTGAACCAGCATGGATGACAAAAAGGGTATTTTCATTTGCATCCTTTGTGGTATCTTCGAAGGCTTCCACAATGTCGTCCAGTCCAGCTCCTGGGATGCAAAATCTTTTTCGTTGATTTGGGACTCTGTCGCAGAACTCTTCGACCTGTCCTCGTAGGATGGAATCCCCCACGAGCCTGGTCTCTTCTGGTTCGTCTTCCATCTCTACCAATATCTCAAATCTGTTGGACATTGTGACTGGTAGATGAGACCTTTTCTGCGTTGGCCGTGCACCATTCCTCACTGGTGTAAATCCGGAAACCTGTGGTGGCGGGACTCTACGTACAGGTCGGGGAGAGGAGTGGTTAGAACGGGGGCGAGGGGTTGGTACTGTTCGTGCTAGCAGGCTTCTTGCACGAGGAGTGGGGGAGAGACTAAGGTGAACAGGGCGGCTGTCCTGGTTTGATGTCGGCTCAGGTTCATCAGAAGCATCTGCTGCAGTGTCTACTGCAGGTGTTGGATTGTTGGCAGATGACGTTGGGGCGGTGGTGGATGCTGGAGTTGAAACAATTTGAGTTAGTGATACTCCAACGTTGAGTGTTACAAACTCTTGGAGTGATTCCAGCTTCCTGGTGAGGGCGTTGATCTTGTTGAGGGCTTCATCCAATTTTGCTGTCAAATCCCCTCGTTGCTGGCAGAGTCGGCAGACTTGTGGATCGGCAGGAGCAAACATGGAAGCACCAAACCTACCGGCGCAGTTCGTACAGGCACGAGGCATGGTGACGATCACTTTCTTCAGTTCACTTCACTCACTTAAAAACACTTAACTCACTTTAAAAACACTAAACTCACTTTAAAAAACACTTCACTCCCTTCAGGTCGCTTCACTTACTTAAATAGGCCTAACCGAAAACAAAATGTTGAAATACACACAAATAGGTTATCAGCGGTGATAGCCTAACCAAAAATTAAAACAAAACAAAATTAAATTTGAATACGCAGTGATAGCCGAACCGAAAACAATTTTATGTTTATTTAAACAGAAATAGGCCACCAGGGGTTATAGCCTATCCTAACCGAAAACAAAAATTATGAAATACCGG
Source organism: Paralithodes platypus (assembly GCA_032716605.1). NCBI lineage: Eukaryota > Metazoa > Arthropoda > Malacostraca > Decapoda > Lithodidae > Paralithodes > Paralithodes platypus. The sequence goes on from CM064521.1 coordinate 50,421,628, forward strand.
TACGCAGAAATAGGTCACCAGCGGTGATAGCCTAACTGAAAATTTAAAAATTGAAGTACGCAGAAATAGGCCACCAAGGATGATAGCCTAGACTAACCGAAAACAAAAATAACCGAAAACAAAAATTATGAAATACCGGTACGCAGAAATAGGCCACCAGTACCATATCAACAAGCAAGAGCTTTTAGTCCCCCTCTTTTTTCTCCAAACTCACGGCATGACTTTAACAAACAAATCAATTGCGTTCCGAATGGACAATCAAACTGCAGTCTTTTGTATTCAGAAACAGAGCTCAGTGAGGTCACGAGAGTTGTTGAAGGTTTCCGAACGGATTTTTGCCCTGGCCGAATCACTAGGAAATTCCCTGCATGCAGCATATCTCCCCGGCGTGGCGAACGTCTGGGCAGACGCTCTCTCTCGCCGGCGGAGCACTCTAGTAGAATGGACAATCAAACAGGCTATCTTCGACAAGATGATTGCAAAGCCGGCACGTCCGCAGGTGGACTTGTTTGCATCCACAGAGAATCACAGACTTCCCCTCTTCCTCAATTGTCAGGAGGTCACCCTGGCGGGGGGACCCGATGCATTGTTGGTAGATTGGAACAGGTGGACCTCAATCTATCTGTTTCCGCCACCAGATTCTGTGCTAATGTGCAAAGTAATTCACAAGCTGAGGTATTACCGGGGCCGAGTTGCGATGATCGCGCCGCTATGGCCAGCCCAGGTGTGGTACCACCAATTGCAACAGTGGTGCAGGGACCCGGTGTCCCTCCACGTCTCCGCTTTCCACTTGGAAACAATTGGCAACCTTCGGACCTCGCTCAGTTTTGCCTTATGGATATTTACCATGCCAAATGGTTAGCTCAATTTGGGGAGAGTGTCACTAATAAATTAATGAACCAGTACACCATGTCTACCAGGAGACAATATCAATCCCATTGGAAAACCTTCACAACCTGGATTGTAGAGCCAGGGCAAACTACTGCCTCAGGGGCTTTAGTTTTTAAATACTTGGACTATCTATTCGACCAAAAACATTTTTCGGTAACCACTCTAAAAAATCATTTGTCTGCCATTAGAACCCCCTTTTTTTTATCTCACTGGCCTTTCCATACCGCAGGCGGAGGAGAAAGGTTTTATGAGGGCGTGTTTCAAGCTACGCCCACCGCCCCGTCAGCTCATGCCCACTTGGTCACTTGACAAAGCCTTATCAGTACTTCAATCGCGCAAATACAATAATGCGCGGATTTTGATTCACTTTTGAAAAAGCTGTTTTCCTCATGGCTCTAGCCACCGGAAACAGGGTGTCTGAGCTGGCGGCGATGAGCAACGAACCTAATTGCCTTATGTTTGGGAGACTGCGCAATCATGTGCAAATCGCGCCGTCTCCCACATTTATAGCTAAGAACGAACATTCTGAACATGTATTTTCTGAATTTTCCGTCCCGGCTTTGAAAAGGGGCCTCACTCATCACCTTTTATGCCCTGTGCAAGCACTCACACTGTTTTTTAGGGCTGCGCAGCTTCGCCAACCAGGTGCTTTATGGGTCAACCGGACAGGTAAGCGTGTTACAAAACGAAAATTAGCTTCCTTGCTTGTGGACGTCATTAGGGAAAGTAATTCCGGCGTGATAGGCAGGGCTCACGATATCAGGAAATGGGCAGTCTCTCTCAGATTTCTACAACATTTCTCAGTAGAGGACATTGCTAATACTCAATTATGGGCTTCCAATCATACGTTCCTAACACGCTACCTGTCCGTCGCTCTAGATAAACCAAAGCGTACCTGGGTAGCTTTATGTCAACGGGTACAGTAGGTAATGTTCTATTAAGTTAAGTTTTGATGTTTAAAGAAGGGGGGGGGGTTTGCGGAATTGTCCATATCCACTCTGAGCACCTGAAGATTGTGATGAATCACGAGCTGTGATAGGACGGGTTCTACAGTCCGATATTAATTTTATGTTAATTCTAAGAAGATATCTCGCATAGTTGCAACTATGTATGTTTTTTACAAGATTGTACAACTATATTGAATGTAAATAGTTTTAAGAATGGAACGAATAACTGCTGCAGAGTTACAGTTCTCGGGAACACATGGGTGTCCCACTTTATCATGCATACGATCTAATGTAAAGATCTGACCATGAGCAAGCAGTTTCTTAATGTCACGCACTGCTTGCAACTCTTTTATACTTTATTATATATTGTTTGCATACAATAAAACTTTAAAAATTGTTACTTGGATTCTTCGCCCCTAAGGTTAGGATATTTTACAAATGTCCCGCCTCCAGTCTTGTTAATCAGGCGAATTCGTCAATGATGGACGGGCCCTATTAAATTATAGGTTTGATTCCCGTAGGGAAGTAAAGAAAACCTAATATTTAGTCGGGCCCCGTAATCATTGACGACACTGTCCCTCCCGACCATCCCACTTCCCATTCGTTGATTTCTATAGTTTATTCTTGGTATATCAGTGAAGGACGAAGATGGCCGCTAGAGGGCTTGGTGTTGGGAAAGCGAAACATGAGAAATCCACGCATATGGCAAGTCATATGATAACAGATATTAAGTTATTTTTTATTTTTTATATTTTACAGAGTTTTTTTTCTGTAGGGTACCTGATCAAAATAACGATCCCATAAGGGAATTAGGTGTGCACTTATGACGATTACTCTATAATACTTCCGCGCGCAGGCTATTCAAAATGTTGGCGCAGGATGTTGAATGGAGACTATTATATATTAATAGGCGAAGTCGTCAATGATTACGGGGCCCTACTAAATATTAGGTTTTCTTTACTTCCCTACGGGAATCAAACCTATAATTTGGATTTAATTCTTTTTCCACGTTAGGAAGGCGTAGTCACTAATTTTAACACTGATACACTTGTAGGGGAGTCTGTTTCTATAGATTCTAAGTTATAAACACTTTGAATGATTTTCTTCAAAATAAGGAGTTTATGGACTCTGAGTATTTTCTCACTGGTCGGAAATGTGACAGAGTTATTTTATGCGAAAATCCGTCTTGTGCCCCATGAATATTCTTTCCTCTCACTTAAACATTAGACTACCATAGTGCGGTGGGAATATGAACATGATTAGATTAATATCCAGTGTTCGAGAATGGATAATAAGTCGTAGGCGTGTGCATAAACCTTTAACCGTCTTGGTGGTGTAATGGTTAAGGTGTCTAAAAATCTGTGTGTGATAACCCAGGTTCGAATCCCAGTGGATCACATATATGCTTTCATTAATTTCATTGGAGGTGTTTGGGGATGTGGTGAAATTAATAAAAAATATATTATTTGAATTTAATTCCTTATTTAACCTCTGAAGTGCGCATGGGGGTAATTGGAAACGTCCCCCTGTGCTGACGTATTTGAGGTGTTTCCGTCACTAAAATATTCATTGTGCCATTAATAGCATTAATATTTATCCATATGCGCCTATTATGGGTTGATTATAAAGGTATTAACCTGAAACAACAATAAAACGAGTGAAAACAGCGTTTGGATGGTCAAAATCGGAGATATAGCCCGCGAGTTGTATAATGTATGGGTGAGGCAATCTGCTTTCCCGCCAATTTCCCCCAAGGCCACTGAGACACAGTCGATCGATACTCTCTCTCTCTCTCTTGCACTCGCTTGCTATCAGTGATGACCACACCCTCCAATCGGATTTCTAATGTTAGCACGAAAATATACCTCAGAATAAGGGAATAACAGGGAAAATAGGTGATAACTGAAGGAGAGGAGGAAAGTGGGGAAGGAGGGGAGGTAGAGGACTGAGATTTTGCATGGCCCAGGGGCCAAAAAAAAAATAAAAATAAAAAAAAAAAAATATAAAAAAAAAATTTTTTTTTCGATGTCAAAAGTTGATTTTTATTTTCTCTGACTCTTAAGAGTCTTCCCGCAGTGCGCCGGGGGAACTCTTAAGAGTCTCCCCGCAGCTCCCGGGTTAAGTTAGAGAGGTGTAGGCTACTAAAAGAATTTATCACTGGTACACGAATAGAAGGAATCTGTTTCTATAGATTCTCGTTGATGATCAGTTTGATGATTTTTTTTTTTTTTTCTATATTCCAACTTACTTCCTCTCGGGCATAGGCTGAGAGCCTTAACATTCACCGCTTTACAATGAACAGTGAAGCCTGTGAGGTCTTGTTCCAGTCTAGGGAGTGAGACATGTGAAGCACGTAGAGTACAACGAGCACCTGCCATCTTGCCTTCACATGAGGCACCGTGGTCACTCATGGCCCGAAACGACCCCATATCTGAAGCCACCTTGTTCCCGTACTTCACTGTCTCACCCCCTACACTCGGACTCTCACACTTACACACACACAACGCCACCTGTTGAGCAGATAACTCACCAGGCATTGCACCCCTATAGCATATTTTGAATATGGGAATATTCATACAGTGCTATTTAATCAGGGAACAATGAGGGTATTGTATTGACGTTTCGGTGGGCTTGTGGTAATGCACTGATACTAAGGTACAGCACAAATTCCATCCCAATAATATCTTCCCATTGATACATCGGGATTTGAACCCGGGACCTTTGGATTACCAGGCCAGTGGCAAGACCACTCCACCACACCTCCCTTATTTATAAATAAGTAGTTTAAGGAACTCTGAATATTTTTATCACTTTTTGAACTTATTTCTGCCTCGTCACTGGCATCGACTTAGGTATCTTTTCTTCAATCTTTCTTTTCTTAGAGATGTAGAATATTAGGTGCTTGAAGTCTTCTGAATCTCCGTAGGCCATCCAGGTTGGTCGGTCGTGTGAAGTAATGTTAAAGATGGGTTAATGGGTGTGGGGTCTTAACCCTTAAAAAGCAGCTCACCACATAAGTCGTTTTTAATAAAGCTGGACTATGTGGCGGCGCTCGACATAGGTCGAGTGGCAATTTCAGCACGTAATGTTGCTGAGAGAGAGAGAGAGACAAGTGGTGGCAGGAGACTAGCGAGCGTATGACTGCTCCAGACCACCGCGGCGAACCTACTGACATGAATCTCAGCTCCCTCCTCCCTCTCTCACTCGCTACATACTGAATTATATGGGGAAAGTACCGAATTACATGCTTTTTGCACTCGCGTTGCACGGTTATTGCAAGAAAACTATCCATCATACAAGGATCGTTATGGTGTCATTCGAAAGCTCTGTTTATGCCCTTTCAGGGATAGATACTTGTTTTACGTTCTGGGTCTTATTTAGGCATGAAAATGATCACGTAAACAGCCCTATTTTGGCTAAAAACACCCCGCTGGGCGGTACATATAAATAAACCGCATAGGCCGCTAAAGAAGGGTTAAATATGGCTCCGTAACTTGTAATTAAACAGTTGGGCACCATATCGGACTAACGCGAGTATTTGAGCCTATAGCTTTATCAATTATACTCGTCTATCCTGACTTTTATATTAACCGGTGATGAATTTCTGTTAAGGTACTCTTGGAATGGGGTTTTTAATATCGTGCCTCAGTTATGACGGAATAGCACGATATCGGACGAACGCAAGAAGAGTTTAGTACTTATCTTCTTGACTGTCTAGTGTAACTTTCACTAGTAAAGTGTTGAGGGGTAGGGATGCCTGAGTCCCTCAACTTTAAGGAAAGTGTAACTTAGAAGAAGGTGACTACTGTATGTTAAATACTGGGATGCCAATACTAACAAAGTTCCTCTAATAAGACACTTGTGAACTTTCAATAGTGAAAGTATTGAAGAGTAGGGATGCCCGAGTTCCTCAACTTTCAACTATATAGGGAAAGCGTAACCTAGAGAAGGTGAATATGTTAATCACTGGGATGCCAGTAATAACAAAGTTCCTTTTATAGGACACAGTTACCGTACAATACTACAATATCAAGAGTAGAAGTGGAGGGATGCCTATGCACTCCAACCTTTAATATTGGCGATACAGACTATTAGAGGCCTCTGTAATGTCCTCGAAAATATCCCGCAACCCCAATAATGTACTACCCGAGTTGACGTCAGGTATAGTGTAAAATAGTCGTTGATGGGAAGTCCAATAAACTCATCACGTGAATCACCACGAGACTATCACCTGGTTCTTACAAATCGGACTAAGGTTACTATACTTTTGTACGTCCGTGGTAGTACAGTGGGTTAGCGCGCGGGCCTGGTTGACCTATGATGGCCATGGTCACTAACCAGGGTTCGAACCCCACCCAAGGCATCTCAAAACCTGTGGGTTTTTAGGAGGGTTAAACTCCCTTCAGAGGTTCGAGCCCTGTGCCAGGCACCAGGAAAGGTTGACCCTAAGTGGGCCTGGGGAGTTTTCAACCCAGAAAAATTCCCTTCACACCCAGCATTTCATTGGTGGCAGTCACGGAACGTGATCTGGTAGCTACATAGAGCACCCATCATGCGGACCCTAACAATATTGAGATTGCTGAGGTGATACAGCTACGATACCTTACGACCTTAAAGAGGCTAGGGACTAGCCTAGTTAAAGAAGGATGTAATGTAATGCCCTCGAAAATATCCCGCAACCCCAATAATGTACTACCCGAGTTGACGTCAGGTATAGTGTAAAATAGTCGTTGATGGGAAGTCCAATAAACTCATCACGTGAATCACCACGAGACTATCACCTGGTTCTTACAAATCGGACTAAGGTTACTATACTTTTGTACGTCCGTGGTAGTACAGTGGGTTAGTGCGCGGGCCTGGTTGACCTATGATGGCCATGGTCACTAACCAGGGTTCGAACCCCATCCAAGGCATCTCAAAACCTGTGGGTTTTTAGGAGGGTTAAACTCCCTTCAGAGGTTCGAGCCCCGCACCAGGCACCAGGAAAGGTTGACCCTAAGTGGGCCTGGGGAGTTTTCAGGACAGAAAAATTCCCTTCACACACAGCATTTCAGCCTCTATGTTAACTGATGGGATGCCACAGTTAACAAAGATCCCTTAATAGGTTTTCTTTAACTCACAGACAGTGTAAGGACTTTTGGGTGCCGTACATCCAACTGAATGGAGGGGTAATCTTGAGGTTTCACACCTTGGGATGCCAGTGCAAGATCAAGAAGCCTCAAAATTGCTTAACTTCCTTCAGATTTCCCTGACATAGTATTCACAATACTGAGGGGTACCCGTCCCCCTTTTGAGGAGAGCAAGGGCGTGAGCGTGCACTCTCTGTTAGGACAGGAAGTCCTTCTTGTCCTAGGGGGAGGTTTACTTCTTTTATTTTACTTAATAACTCTACTATACTTGAAGATATTACAAAGGTGGTATTGTATGTGGATGGTACTCAAGCCAAGGCTTATTTGGATGTACAGGCCACAGGGGGGGTCATGGGGTTGTGGAGATAATTTAACTTTTGTTCAAGGTTTGAGGATGCTTTGGCTTGACCTTGGAGTGGGAAAATTCAGGGGTGAAGGAGTTATGAGAAAATGAGGTTTCTCAGGCATATCTTGATATTATTCTGCAAACAAGAGTCTGTCATCTTTGATATTGAGAACAGGGGTAGATGAGCATTTAACCCTTATTTAGCGGCGAGCAACATAAGTCGAGTTAAATAAAGCTGGACTATGTGGCGGCGCTCGACATAACTCGAGTGGCAATTTCAGCACGTAATGTGGCTGAGAGAGAGAGACAAGTGGTGGCAGGAGACTAGCGAGCGTATGACTGCTCCAGACCACCGCGGCGAACCTACTGACACAAATCTCAGCTCCCTCCTCCCTCTCTCACTCGCTACATACTCAATTATGTACTGAAAGTACCGAATTACCTGCTTTTTGCACTCGCGTTGCACGGTTATTGCAAGAAAACTATCCATCATACAAGGATCGTTATGGTGTCATTCGAAAGCTCTGTTTATGCCCTTTCAGGGATAGGTACTTGTTTTACGTTCTGGGTCTTATTTAGGCATGAAAATGATCACGTAAACAGCCCTATTTTGGCTAAAAATACCCCGCTGTGCGGTACACATAAATAAACCGCATAGGCCGCTCGTAAGGTGTTAAGTTATCTTATTATGTGGAACACTGGTAATTTTTGAGCTTCTGTATATATGAGATGGAAAGATACACGGGTGTATGGATCCCGGACGGTTGGTATTTCGGTGAGTTTATGTTGGCAGTCCTGGGGTCAAGAGATTAGCCGGAAGGCGGGAAGGTTTGGGTGGTGATATATTCGACTGGTAGTATTGAATATAAAAAGTAGGAAAGTGTCGGGAATAGGGTAATGATCCCGACAGGTTTTGGTCCAATAGGACATTTGAATTTGGCGGTATCGTATCGCTTGTACGATTTCGGCTGGTTCTTTGTGTATTGTAGTTTATTCTTAAGTTAGGTTAAATATTAACTGTAATGTATAAATATCTACATCAGCTCTAGATGTATTATGAAACCAAGTTATGGGTTATAATTATTATGAGCCGGCAGCCATATGTAATTTCGCGAAGCGATCGGAGGCCGGCCCTTTAGTCTCTCAATCAACACCAAACAGTCAACATCTCCTCCCCCGGCTCTGACTCAACCCACAGTTCACCATGTGCTACAAATATTAATCTACAACAATATTAACAACAGTCCTACATCACCAGTCCTCTTAAGCTAAGTTCATTGTATCGATATTGTATTATGTGAACATTCCTACATGTCATGCAATTGAATTAGCCGCGTGTGGGGGACTGGATTACACCCATCGACGAATACCTTGTTGGTAATTATATTATAACTATTTGTTGGGATATTTCATGTACCAGTGATATATAATTTAACCTTTATCTAAATTCCCGATAAATATTGGTCCTTCGATCTCTAGTACTTTCATTACTGCAGTAATAGTGTTATGTTTGCATCCGCTTTCGCTTGGTGTTACAAATGGCTGCCGCGCTAGAAGTTGGGCAGACTTCCCTTGCGTTGTTTTATGTTACCTTTGTTGCCTGGCTATCCCTGTGTTTTTTTCGGTGGCGCCCCGTCACTGTTATAGTTTGGGGGAACTAGTTTCCCACTTTTTTCGGCGTGGTGCTGCTTACCTTGTTTGGGGGTTTGCTGGGTTAGGTATGTGTGTGAGGGTGTCACGGTTTGCTATCATTTCTCGCGGTTTTTGTGGTTAGGCCTACTGAGTGTCTGTGGTTGTTTTGATGACACTGTTCGTGGTAGCCTACTTGGTGACTTTCAGTTTAGCCTTTAGGCCATAATTTATGAGACTCTTTTCTCAATTTTGCCGGTGGGGAGGGTTCTCATGTGACTCGTTTAATTAAATTTTATAGCCTAGTTGCCTAATTACGGTCATGGGGTTCGGTCTCTGTTGATTCCTAAGCGATTGACAGCCAACAGACCTCATGATTGTGGGATGGGCAGCTGGGCTAGGCCTAATACTTATTACTAGACCTATTCAGTTCTTTTCATTTACCCTTCTTTCTCTAGCCCTAGTTTGTTTCTGCTACTTGTCTATTTCTTATTCAATTAATTCTTCCAACTGCAGCTAGTAGCCTAATGACCGTTTCCAAATTGGGAGTGGCAATGCTATTGCCACATTTTTTAATTTAAATTAATTTGTGTAATAGTTGCTTTATAGTTTAGAGAGTTAATAGCCTAATAGACTTAACGATGACAGATTTAAAGAAACTTAAGATTCTTAAGGGGGGGATGAAGGGAAGTTTAAATAGAGGTTTAAGAGATCTTGATGAATTTTTAATAAGTGCCACGGCTGATCAAATAAAGGGTAAATTTGCTACTGTTACTAAATCGCTAGCTACTTATGATAGTTATGCTCAGCAGGTATATGGTTTACTGACAGTTACTGACGATGTGGAAGAAGAAATGTCGGCAGATCTTGAGTACTTTGAGAATGTTAATACAGCCTTAGCCAGACTATCTTCCACCCAAGAATCAACCTCTGTTAAGGATACCGGTACACCAAAGGCGACTGGTTTTAACCTGCCGAAGCTTACTTTGCCTACCTTTTCCGGGGATTCGGCTACCTGGACTGGATTTTGGGATATTTTTGAGTGTTCCGTCCATCATAATCAAACACTCACATCCATCCAAAGGTTCACATATCTCCGTGGTCAATTGAAAGGGGAGGCATTGAAGTTAGTCGATGGGTACAAGCTAGAAGCTACCAGCTACGAGTCTGCAGTGGAGTTGCTGAAGAGAACTTACGGGAGAGTGGAAGTCATCAAGACCGCGTTAATTACCAAGTTCTTCACGCTGGATCCTCCATCCTATGATGTGACGGCCCTAAAGGAGTACTACGCCTCCTTTGAGAGCCTACTCCGATCTATGGAGACAATGGCCGTCACCAAGGAGGAGATATTTAGTGTGAATATCTTGAATAAGATACCCTCTCCTTAAGGGAAATCTTAAGACGACAACTAAGCGACTCTCCACTAAACTTGGAAGCGTTGGTGCAGGTGTACCAGACTGAAGTCTTCAATATGGAGAGTACTGGACACTACCGACAAGTGGAGATGTCGCCATCTACTGCAGCTTTCCCGGTACAGACTTCTCCTAAACAGAAAAGGCCAATATCATTAGGTTGTAAGTTGTGCAGTGTCCACGGTCATCTGTGGTATCAGTGTCCTAAGTATCCTAAGGCTACACAGAAGATTAGCAAGGCTAAATCGCTTAAGTTATGTACCAGCTGTCTGGCAAGAGACCACTTCAACAGTACCTGCACCAATTCCTACATCAAACCTTGTAAGTATTGCAAGGGGAAACATTGGTTTTCCCTTTGCACCCTGTCTGATCGGCATGACGGCAAAGAAAAGGGGAGAACCCCCAAAGAGTCACATGAGAAAAGTAAGAGCGAGGGTGATAAAGTATCTACCAAGTCCATTGCTTCTCGAGAATGTCAATTGCTTCCTACTATGATGCTGCCAGTAGTGGGGAGTAATAATAATACTATAATGACGCGCACCTTACTTGACCAGTGCTCACAGAGGTCATTCGTTCTGCGGTCATCATTACCCCAGCTCAAGTGTACCAGCAAGGGTCAAGAGAATTTGCGTCTCCATGGTTTCACTGGTGAAATAGATTCCAGTGACTATGATATTGTGGAGATTTCATATGTTTATAGAAAAAAGGTATGTCCCATCAAGGCTGTTGTGGTCGACACACTACCCAGTTTCTATATAGCATCAGAGATTCAACCACATTTGAAATATCTCAGAAGCAAGGGTTATAAACTGGCTGATGATCAACTCTCTGCTAACAATGGTATTATGCTACTGGTCGGAGCTGATTATTACTACGACCTGGTTCACCCTGGATATCGGCGGGTAGATAAGCTTATCATGCTCCCCACGATCCAAGGGTATGCCATTTCTGGATCCTATGCTACTTCCTCTAAAGACACACAGGAGGAGGTGGTTACGGTCCTCAAGGTAGCAGTAAGCCCCATAGATAAATATATTCGGCCAAATGTGCCTGATAATACATGTACTGATATAGATAAGCTATGGGACTTGGACAATATTGGAATTGACCCACATGAACTTGATCGTGAGTCCAAGCTAGCGTTAAGCTCGTATGAAGAGACTGTAACGTATGACTCTGGCAGAGGTCAGTATGTGGTAAGGCTCCCTTGGAATGATAACAAGAGTAAATTACCTACTAATTTCCATCTAGCACTTGGTAGGTTGCGTGGGCTTCAGAAGCAGTTTGTCAAGGATCCAAGTTATTGCGAGACTTATGCGGCAGTTTTGGCCGAGCAGGTACAACGTGGATTTGTGGAGAGAGTAGATCTCAGTGAGTATGGGGATAACATCCATTACCTTGCTCACCATGGGATTAAAAAGGACAGTTCCACCACTCCTGTTCGTATTGTGTATGACTGCTCTGCTAAATCCAGTGATCGCTCCTATAGCCTGAATGATTGTCTGTACACGGGTCCGTCCCTGGTCTCTGATCTAGCGCAAATTATGTTGCGCTTCAGATGTCATAAGTTTGCATGGGTCGCCGATATTGAGATGGCCTTCCTGATGCTTCAACTCCATCGTGAAGACAGGGACTCGACAAGATTTTTATGGCCACGGGACCCAATGGATCTAGATTCGGAGTACCTGGTCTACAGGTTCAGAGTCGTCTTATTCGGGGCGACCTGTTCCCAGTTCCTTCTCAACGCTACTATCTTGCGTCATCTTGAGGAGGCTGGACTAGATCCTGACTTCAAGAATGAGATCAAGCAGGGGATCTATGTGGACAATCTTCAAGGCACCGGAGACAATGAAGATTTATTGCTCAAGAGATGCTGGGAGATCCGTGATATATTGCCAAGGCTCATTTATACTTAAAAGAATGGGCCACTAATAGTGATCTTTTGAAAGGTCAATTTGCTTCTGACGGTGTAGCTACTGAGAATAGTGAGGTGAAGTTTTTAGGCCACAAATGGGACACTACCACAGATTGTATATCCTTCTGTCACACCCCATGCGGCAGTGAGCTTATGACCAAGCGAAACTGCTTAAGCTTGTCAGCGAGGTTGTTTGATCCCCTAGGTTTTTTGCTGCCTGTTACAATCCGTGCTCGTATGTTTTTACAGCAACTGTGGCGGCTAAAACTAGATTGGGACACGCCCCTCCCGATTGAGTTACAGGATACTTGGCAGTTGATTCGGTCGGACCTTTCCGCATGTTGCAAGGTCCAACTTCGTCAGGTTATTAGTGGTCACCAGGTGGATCTACATGCCTTTTCTGATGCTAGTAATAGTGCGTACGGTACTGCCATATACATATGTAATGGTAGTGAAGCGACACTGGCTATAGCGAAGGCTAAAGTAGCCCCTATAAAGAAGATTACAGTTCCTAAATTAGAACTTACTGCATTGCTTCTGTCTGCTCGTCTAATAAAGTTTACACTGGATGCTTATACAGACATACTACAGATTAATAACGTCTATGTCTGGAGCGACAGTCAAATAGCGCTTTCATGGGTACACAGCCAGAAAGTGTTACCTGTTTATGTTTCTAATCGCACTGATGAGATTCATAACTTAGTTCCTACAGCTACATTTCGCTATGTGAGCACCAGGGATAACCCCAGTGACATAATTTCCCGGGGGATCTCGGCGCAGCAGTTTATGTCGTCCTCTATTTGGTGGCATGGACCTCCATGGCTTACGTCTCCAACTGAATGGCCTCAGGATTTCAGGGAATACATATCTGATCCTTCAAGTCGGCCCCAAGATGATGTGTTAAGTAGTTCGAATGTGAGTACTACACATCAGGATAACAAGTTGGTAGAGTGGGAACGTTACGGCAGCTATGATCAAGTAATACGGGTATTTGCATGGATATACCGTTTCATTAACAACATGAGAAGTCGGGCTCACGGGTCTTTCCTTAGTGAAGATTCGAAGCATATCAGACTCCATGAATTGAGATCAGCAGAAGCAAAACTAATATGTTTAGTACAAAAGGAATCTTATCCTACTGAACATCAAATCCTGAGCAAGGAGTCAAAGGCCAAACCCTCAAACTTAATGAGGCAGCTAGGATTATATATGGAAGGAGGCATAATTAAGTGTAGAGGCAGGATACAAAAGGCGGACATTATTGATTCTGCAAAATATCCTGTCCTCCTTAGCTCCTCTCATTTGATTACCAAATTGTTGATTCGCCAATGCCATCGGACCTGCCTACATTTTGGCGTAAATTATGTTCTGGCGTATATGCGACAACGTTGGTGGATCCCTAAGATGCGACAAGCAATTAAAGGGATCCACAATAGCTGTACTATCTGTAAAAGATTACAGGGTAAGCCTTACTCCCCAGTTGATCTACCTCCCTTGCCTGAGTTCAGGGTACAAAGGACTGAACCATTTCAGGTAACCGGGGTAGACTACACCGGAGCGATTCATGTTAGAGAATCGCCCGGTAATATCATAAAGGTATATGCCGTCCTATTCACATGTGCGGTAACCAGAGCGATTCATATTGAATTGATTGACGACCTATCCAGTGAGGGGTTTTTGCATACTCTAAGACGCTTTGCAGGTCGCAATGGTTTCCCTCAAATTATTACGAGCGATAATGCGACTTGTTTTGTCGGGGCCTCTAAATATCTCCAGAGTTTAATGGATGACCCGCAGGTTGTGGCTACCCTCACTGGAAAGGGTTGTCAATGGAGATTTATACCAGCACGTGCACCATGGTTCGGGGCGATTTGGGAGAGAACAATCGGTATCGTCAAATCTGCCTTGAAGAAGGTATTAGGAAGGGCACTGGTGACCAGACGGGAGTTGCAAACCATCTTAATAGAGATTGAGATGTTAGTCAACGACAGGCCCTTGACCTATACCTCGGCAGATGTTGCTGACCTCTTACCCATTTCGCCTTCCATGATGACACGTGGACGAACCCTTAATACCTTTCCTAGATCGTCCGTAAATGACGAAGATCTGCATGACCCTACGTTCGGCAATGCTGACGCCACACGTCGTCGCTTCCAGTATGTAAACAAGGTGTCCGACGATCTATGGAAACGGTGGACCCAAGAATATTTGCTGTCTCTTCGCGAGCGTCACTCTCATAAGATCAAAGGGACGAATCAACGATGGCCTCGTATCGGGGATATCGTCCTGATTCATGATGAGCGTCCTAGGTTATTTTGGAAGCTTGGGAGGATTATCGATTTGTTCCAGGGCATTGATGGTCTTATAAGGGTTGCTAAAATACGAACTTCGACTGGGGTTACTACTCGCCCAGTCGTGAGGTTATATCCCTTGGAGCAGGATGTAGAACTGCCGGATTATCCTGGCGTCTCTACTGATACCCCTCCGCGGGAGAGTGCTGGTGACAGTGCTCCTCAAGGTGGGGCAGCAGATGATGAGAAGGATGATCCTCCTCAGGCTTCAGGTGGCGCTCGTCCCAAAAGGAGGACGGCTATGAGTTCCGTGGATCTTTGGAGATCAAAGATCCAACAAGGTGATCTTTGACTTCGATGTCCTTTTTTTTGTTCCTGTATATCATTTTTGGTGGCGGGCAATATGTCGGGAATAGGGTAATGATCCCGACAGGTTTTGGTCCAATAGGACATTTGAATTTGGCGGTATCGTATCGCTTGTACGATTTCGGCTGGTTCTTTGTGTATTGTAGTTTATTCTTAAGTTAGGTTAAATATTAACTGTAATGTATAAATATCTACATCAGCTCTAGATGTATTATGAAACCAAGTTATGGGTTATAATTATTATGAGCCGGCAGCCATATGTAATTTCGCTAAGCGATCGGAGGCCGGCCCTTTAGTCTCTCAATCAACACCAAACAGTCAACATCTCCTCCCCCGGCTCTGACTCAACCCACAGTTCACCATGTGCTACAAATATTAATCTACAACAATATTAACAACAGTCCTACATCACCAGTCCTCTTAAGCTAAGTTCATTGTATCGATATTGTATTATGTGAACATTCCTACATGTCATGCAATTGAATTAGCCGCGTGTGGGGGACTGGATTACACCCATCGACGAATACTTTGTTGGTAATTATATTATAACTATTTGTTGGGATATTTCATGTACCAGTGATATATAATTTAACCTTTATCTAAATTCCCGATAGAAAGAAGGGAATGTGGTTTGTTCATGAATAGAATAGCTTGGTGATGATAAGGCATGTACATATGTGGGTGGTATAAAATAGATGGAAGAGTTTTAGCTAGATGATGTGAAAGAGTTTTCGCATAAGTGACAAAAGTCTTTCAACACGTTTAGTTAGTTGATCACAATATTTGGCAAACATAGGGGATCTGTCTTATGACATTCTTAACATTACAATGATACATATTATTTAAGAATAAACATAAGCTGTTTTATTATGGGTAGTTTTATTATTACAACAACATGGCACATAGATATATACAGTATACAAGATTAATTACATATTCTTTATTTAAAACTTCTGGCTCAAGACTATCTTTCTTCTGGGTGAGGATCATGGGGTGAATCGTCTTCCCTGGGGTCACCGGACATCCTGTCGTCACCGTGGCGACTCGGGCGTCCCTGGGGGTCGCTACAGGTGCGGGTAATCCAGGCGTTGTTCGTCTAGGTGGGGTTGTGTATTTTTCTCTTGTCCTCCTTTTCTTTGGTTTCTTTATTTCCTTTTCTCCTTCTTTCTCTGTGTTTTCTTCTTCTACTGCTTGGTTGTCTTTCAATTTTCTCGGTATTTTACTTACAAAGAGAGTATATGAGTCAGATACAAGGGGAGGTAGAGAGGTGGAAGGACCTCTGTTGGGATGGAGAGATTGTGTAGTACAAGCATTGGAAGACAGAGAGGTGGCTGTGGAACAAGCAAAAGTAGTGGTGAAGAATAGGAAGGAGTGGAAAGTGCTTGTGGGTAGACAAGTGATAGCGTGGTCGTTGGGAGAGGGGGTCGGGCGCCAGTTGGATTAGATAATGGTTCGTCAGGCGCCTGGCCCGAGGAGCCGGTGTATATAAAGGGTTATGCCTGGATGTGGGGTGGGTGGGCATTGTGGTGTGTTCCGCTGCGAGTCTTCCTGCTCAGACTGGAACCTCTGGGAACTGGGAATCTTTTCCTGGGGACCCCAAATGTCCTGGGTCTCTGAGTCTTCTCCTGGGCAACCTAGATGTGTATGAGATTGTTTTTTTTTTTTTTTTTTTTTTTTTTTGTCCCTCTTCGGGCTCTGTCTCAAGTTGGCCACCCCCAGCTATGCGGTATGTGCCCGAGTATATAAATACATATGTGTAAATGACTTATACTTTGTGTGTCAAGGCATTTTGACCATAACGTCCCTTGAATTTGGCTGTCTGTCACTCTTTTGACTCTATGGGAGACAATTGTTACAGGCAACCTGCCTTTTGTCTCCTTCATACACATAGAAAAAATATATACAGTATATTCTTTTTTTCCTCCACCATAAGATGAAGGCCCCCTTCAAATAGTTATATCTACCATATAAAGCAATATTATTGCACCATATGCGCACAGTTTCTTGTAGGCCTACAAGGAACATAATTATGAAGAATGAAGAACCAGAAAATTGTTGAAAAGAGCAAATATCGAGTGTAAAACCGGTTTATTGTGACAATAGCGTGGTGGAGAGGTGGGTGGCGGAGCGGCATAGCTCCTCTCTCCTCCCAGATTCTCGCCAAATTGACTCGCTCCTCGTAGTGTATGGATGGGTGGAGGAGGGAGGGGGGTAGTGGTGGGATAAAGGATGAGAATTGAAAGGGGGGGGGGGGGAAGGTAATTAAAGGTGGAGGAACTGGAGGGAGAAGTAGAGGGAGCAGGGGAGGGGAAGAATTACAAAATGGAGAGGGAGGGGGTGAGACACATGGAAGAGGAGGAGAGGAGGCGGCGGTAGGGAGACATGCCACTTACTTTAACCCCTTCTGTACCGGCGACGTTTTTTTTCGTTGTCGGTACAGAAGGAGTTAAATTAAGTGGCATGTCTCCCTACCACCACCTCCTCTCCCATGTTTCTTACCTTGTAAAATTTTCCAACTCAACGAGACAGAGAAAGGGGCGAGGGAACGCGAAAGTGGTCCCCGACCCTAAGAATTGGAACTTTACAAGTTTCTGTTCGGGCTCTGTCTCGAGTCTGCCACCCCCAGCAATGGGGTATGTGCCTGAGTATATACATACATACTGTACCGGCGATGTCTTTTTTACTTTATTCTGGCTACTATTGGACGATTCTATTCAGTTTAAAAAGGTCCTCCAACAATTAATAGGCTTCAAATCTCTTACTTAACCCTTTATACTACCACGTATCCTATTTAAACTGCACAAAATCATCTAAATATAGCTAGAATAAGATGATAATATAGGTTTGAGTCCCGAAGGGAAGAAGGAAAACCTAATATTTAGTAGTGGCCCCGGAATTATTGACGATGTGCCTTACGTAGGTAATGGCCAATCTTTGAACTCTAGCTTGCTGTTCAAACTTCCCGCCCGGGGAGAACTCAAAATACGATTGCCTTACATCGTGAGCGAAACGCTCTTAATAACCACTCACGGACTCGTCCTTATGATGTGGGTACCACTACTAGAAAAACTAGTAAAATAAATAAAGAATAAAAATAAAACTTAAACTTGACCTAGCTTTGCGCTTTCCATGCGTCTGCTTTTGGGTACAGCTCGCCATCTTGTTCACAGCGAGTGCTCACTCTTAATCTGACATATCGAGACTCTCAAAAATGTAGCAGATGAATGGGAAGAGGATGGAAGGGAGGGCCAAAATCGTCAATGATTCCGGGACCGCTACTAAATATTAGGTTTTCCTTCTTCCCTTTGGGAATCAAACCTATAATTTATTAGTGGCCCCTTCATCATTGACGATGCGCCTGAATTCTCAAGAGTGGAGGGGGGACATTCATCATAAACATCGCATACCACTAATAAACCAGGTAAGGTCCAAGTAAACATGTACTAATCAGGTCAGTTTAATATCAAAGAAAATATAAAAGAGGGTTACAGGTGGCGTTTCTTAAAGGAAGCCTGTGGTGTTAACACCTTTAAGTTTAATAGAACAGTTGATGTAACACAAGAATCAACTATTCATTTAGCTTATATATCCCAGGGTAAATGAAACATTCATTATCACCCAAATTTATTATTATGTAGGCCTACATATTCATGGCCTCAGGTACTGTATTACCAAAATATTTGTACTCTTACTCTAAATCTAATCCCTGAGATTATTGAGTATATTGGAAACCCTATTGCATCCATAGTGTTTAACCTAAAAAATAAGAAATGTTCCTGAGTAGGCTTACTTTAGCCTAAGGAAAGGATTATCACATGACCTTAATACTCGTTACATTTTGTCTCACTTCAGAGGCAGGTAGAGTCGTTAGCTAGGATACTCCCCCCCTATTTACATCACAAAATTAGCTTAAAACTAGACTTTCTGCCTTAATGCTACACATGTATGAGAAGGTTTCATGAGATTGACGGACAGGTAACGTGTGAGAAAGGTATGATTTGATGACCACAATTGGGTCTGCTGAATATCTTCTAGGGAGTAATTATGGAGGAATCGAAGTGATGCCGCCCATTTACAGATATCGTGTGATCTTTCCAACACGCCCGGATTACTCTCTCGAATGACTTCCACTAATAACGTAGCTAGCCGGCGTTTTTGAAATCGAACACCTGTCCGTGAAACCCAGAGGGGTCCCGCCTGTGATGGCCGGGAAGCCCGCATAAATAACCTAAGTGATTGCACTGGACACAGTAAATGGTGCCTGTCACCCTATTTCAGAGCCGGAATTTCGAACTCTGTAAATACATGATTAGAATGCTCATTCTTAGCAATGAAGTTAGGAGCAGGAGCAATATGTACACCCATGTTGAGCCTTGAAAATTTTAGACAGTTTGGCTTTGAACTCATCACCGCCAACTCAGACACCCTGTCACCCGTAGCCAGTGCCATTAGAAAAATTGCCTTTTTAAGTATTAGGTCAAAGGGAGGATCCTTGCAATATTTACGGGCCTGAAGCATCTCAAGGGCCAAATCAAGAGACCAGGTGGGTGTGAGTTGACGAGGAGGAGGGCGAAGCTTGAAGCACGACCTCATGAAACCCTTTTCCTCCGCCTCCGGTACAGACAGACCAGTTAAATCTAAAATATTGGTGTCCTAATTGCCGTGAGGTGATTCCTTAATGTGACAACTGACAACTTTAGAACATCGAATAGGTAATTTAAATAATTAAACACCAGAGCCACTGAGGACTGTTGTTGACCAGTTTCTACAATCCATGTAGTAAATGACTTCCAGTGTGATTGGTACTGCCGTCGGGTTGATGGAGCATACTGATTAATCAACTTGTGAGTCACGGTTTCCCCAAACTGGCCTAGCCACTTGGCCTTCTGAATATCCACAAGGCGAAAGTCAGCGAGGTCTTGAGGTTTCCAATTGTCTCTAAGTGGAAGTACGAGATCGGGAGCGACACCGGGTTCTCGCACCACATCTTCAATTGGTTGCACTACACTTGAGCCGGCCACAAGGGCGCGATCATCGAGACCATGCCCCGATAATCCCGTAATTTTTTAACTACTTTGCACATTAAGGATGCGTCTGGAGGTGGAAACAGATAAATGGAGCTCCATTTGTTCCACTCGACCAGAAATGCGTCCGGACCCCCCGCCGGAGTGAGACTCCGGCGTGTGAGGTACTGAGGTAGCCTGTGGCTTGCCTCTGATGCGAACAAGTCCACTTGTGGATGATAGGGCTCCGCAATCAACTTTTGAAAGATATTTTGTCTGAGAGCCCATTCTACTTGAGTGCTCTGTCTCCGGGACAGAGCATCCACCCATACATTCGCCACGCCGGGTAGATACGTTGCGTGAAGATAAATCCCGAGCCTCGCGGCTAGTCGAAATATCTTTTCCGACAACCCTTGTAACACTTGTGATCTCACTGACCCTTGCTTTTGAATGCATGTCACTGCAGTCAAATTGTCCATTCTAAAGGCTAGGGACTTTCCCGCATGGCTCATGCCGTGCTCCTGTAAAAAGAATAGTGGGACTAGCAACTCCTTGGCATTGATATGAAGATGATTTGATGTCGACCATCGACCCTGACCCTGATGGCCTAAGTTTGATTGGTAACCCCATCCCAGGGTTCCTGACGCGTCTGTATTTACCCAACCGTCGGGGGTGGAGCTGTCCAAGTCAAGGAGGAGTGAATAACTTCTGGCTTCGCCCAAGCTGCCAAGAGGTTGTGGATTAAAGTTGGAATTGTCCTCAGTGTTTCCGCCGGTGAAAGTGGAAAACACCTGTTTCCTTCCAAGATAATTCTTTTGACCTTCAGACGACCTAACGGTACCATCAGTTGTATCCAATTGAGTGAGCCTACCAGAGATTCCCAGATCTTTCTTGTTGTCGTCCGGGAGTGCAGAAATCGGAAGAGTTTCCTGCGAAATCTCTGACGGTTGTCTACACTCTGACTCAGAGTTAGTAACTCGGTATCCCAGATAAGGCCCACCCATTGGATTTGTTTGGTGGGAATGAGAGATGACTTTGCTAAGTTTACCCTGAACCCTAAGGTCTCTACATGGTCTAATACTAGTTGAACACGGTGAAGGCACATTATCTTGGATTGGGCTACCACTAGCCAATCGTCTAGGTACCATAAAATCGTGATTCCCTGTTTGAGCAATGGTAGCAATACCTGAGGAATTTGGAAGGAATCTGAGTGTAAAATGGAGGGAGAGTAAGAAACTGTTCTGGAAAGAAGTCAAGAAAGTTAGGGAAGGTAGCAAGGGAAACAGTAAGGGTGTGAAAGATAAGAATGGGAGAATGCTAGCCGAGAAGCAAGAGAGAGTCGAAAGATGGAGGGAGTACTTCAGTGAGTTGCTAAATGAAAGGAATGAAGAGCCAGCAAACATAGCTGGATATGGTATGGGAGGGAGAAGAAGAGAAGTAGTGGAGGAGGAGGTGGGGATCAGGAGGTCAGAAGTGTGGGAAGCCATGAAAAGAGTGAAGTTGGGGAAAGCACCAGGAACAGATGGAGTGTGTGGGGAAATGTTGAGGTATGGTGGTGAGATAGTGATAGAATGGGTATGGAAAATGTGCAAACTAGCATGGGAGAAGGGGAGTGCACCCGATGACTGGAAGACTGGCATAATAGTCCCCCTATATAAGGGCAAAGGGGAAAGAGGAGTGTGTGGTAACCACCGAGGAATATGTCTTCTAAGCGTAGTAGGGAAGGTATACAGTAGGGTAGTGATTGAGAGAGTGAGAGTGAGAACGGAGAAATGGATAGGCGACAAGCAGGGAGGTTTTAGGAAGGGAAGAAGAGGATGTGTAGATCAGATTTTTACCCTGAATTGTGTTGTGGAGAAGTATCTGGAGAAGAAACAAAAGGTGTATGTTGCCTTTATGGACTTGGAGAAGGCCTATGACAGAGTGGATAGAGAAGGTTTGTGGAAAGTACTTAGAATATACGGAGTAGATGGCAAGTTGCTGAAAGCAGTGAAGAGCATGTATGAGGGTGCAAAGGCGGCAGTACGTGTGGAGAGTGAGCAGAGCGAGTTCTTTGACCTGAATGTTGGTTTGAAACAGGGGTGTGTGATGTCCCCGTGGTTGTTTACTGTATATATGGATGGAGTCATGAAAGAAATACTATCAAGAGCAGTGAATGTTGGTGTATCGCTGAAAAGGGAGGGAATTGAGTGGAAGCTACCTATACTGCTGTTTGCGGATGATACAGTTCTGATGAGTGATAATGAATGGGAGTTGCAGGGTCTGGTAAATGAGTTTGGAACAGTGTGCGAAAAACGGAATTTGAAGGTAAATACGGGGAAGAGCAAGGTTATGGTCTTCGAAAGGGGTGAAGTCACAGAGTGTGAGGTGAAGCTGAACGGTCAGGCTATGGAGATCGTCAACTCTTTTAAGTATCTGGGCAGTGTGTTGAGTAAAGATGGGACTATGGATAAAGAGGTGCGGGAGAGGGTACAACAGGGGAAGAGGGTTGTAGGAACGCTAAAAGCAGTAACAAGAAATAGGGTGGTCAGTATGGAAGTGAAGAAGTCCTTGCATGACAGTGTGGTAATCCCGACACTGACTTACGGAAGCGAAGCATGGACGTTGGTTGAGAGACTCAGACCAAGAGTGAGAGCAGTGGAAATGAATTACTTAAGGAGTGCGTGCGGAGTTACATGGAGGGATAGACAGACTAATGAGGAAGTAAGAAGGAGGTGTGGTGTGGAGGTAGATGTGCTGGAAAGTGTGAAAAGGAACAACTTGAGATGGTTCGGCCATATGGAACGTATGGAAAGCGAGAGAATGACTAAGAGGGTGTACGAGAGCGAGGTGGAGGGACAGAGGGGGAGAGGTAGACCGAATATGAGGTGGAAGGATGGAGTGAGGAACTACATGAACGAAGGCGGTGCTGGTTGGGGGGAGGGGCGTCGACTGACTGGGGACAGAGGTGCATGGGGGCGGTTCGTTCGTGGCCACCCCTTCGGGGATCACGGCGTCAGGCAATAGATAGATAGATAGATAGCAATACCTGTCAAACTAATTTTGTGAAAACTCTGGGTGCTAGATTTAATCCAAAGGGCATTCTTTGGAAGGCAAAAGTTTGATCCCCGTTGCGTAAGGCTAGGAACCTCTGAAAACGTTTTTTGATGGGGACATGCCAATAGGTGTCTTTTAGATCTATTGAGCACATCCAGCCCTGCGGCGGGAGTGACAACCTGATCTGATTCACTGTCAGAATCCCGAATGACTGATTGTGAATGTGGGTGTTGAGATATGAGAGGTCGATCACCGGCCTCATCTGAACACTGTCCCTCTTTGGCACCAAAAACAACCGGGATATGAACACTGGCATTGACATAGGACTGGGGACTATGATCTGCTTTTGGGCCATCTCTTTGACAATGGATCCCACCTCCAATGAAACATGATTGAATTCTGTGGGGATACGTAAACGGGGTCGCCGGGACCACCGCCACGAGAGACCTTTGCGGACCACTGTCCTTGCCCATGTTCGCCGGGGCCATGCCCGGAAATAATCTCGGAAGTTGCCAGTCACATGACTGGTCTTGTCCGGCAGTACTACTCTCGGATCCGTCTCGCCTTGCCTTGGCAATAGTGCCCTCTAAGTGTCACGGTATGAGCAGGGGTTGTAAAAGTCTTGGCTGACTGATTGAACTGTGACTGGCCACGAAAGGAACTCTTAGCTTTGAAATTTGGTTTAGCTGACTGCTCACCCTTGGACATAGCAGTGGTGGCAGGTTGTGAGTCTAGTAGAAAATTAACGGTGCGCCAAGCTTCGTTAGAGACTAAGGTGGATGTAAAAACATTAGATAATATCAACCGCCTACCAATCTCCGCCGGAAGCCTCCTCACCAAGTACACTCTCAGATCTTGGCGTACCCGTACAGCCTCAAAGAGAGCTGTCCGAACATCGCCTAGAGACTGAATCGAGTTCTGGAGGAGGAGGCGCCTGGTCAGAGAAAGAGCCTTCTGGGTTCCGGCGTCCCTAACCGACTCAGTAGTCCGAGCCAAAGATCGAGGCTCCAAGCTGGCGGCTGAGAAGGTATCGAGATGCCAGTCTCCAGGCTTTCTGTCTCATTTTAT
The DNA here is from genome assembly GCA_032716605.1 of Paralithodes platypus. Taxonomy (NCBI): domain Eukaryota; kingdom Metazoa; phylum Arthropoda; class Malacostraca; order Decapoda; family Lithodidae; genus Paralithodes; species Paralithodes platypus. The sequence goes on from CM064521.1 coordinate 50,445,661, forward strand.
AATCTTTGTCGATCTGGACCTGTGTGGGAGGACAAAATGGTTCAGGTAACTGGCACATACAGTAGATAGTTTCGGGGCCCCAAAGAAATCAAAAATATGTTGGGGAATCCCGTCCGCCATGCCTACTGGCATAGAAAACCAATGATTGTCTTCTGACGGAAGTTGGTGACTACTTTTGTTGGTAATGGTGCTGGCAAACAGCTGGGCCTCATGTCCCCAAGCAACCCAAGGCCCAGACTCCCCTCCCTGACCATGAACTAATGACGCCCCATGAGAGTCCCTGAAAGGAATGGAATTTAATTCTGGGGTCAAACCCTGCAATACTTTTAAATCATTCATCCCATCAGATTTAGTCCAGTCAGAAAACAGTTTTCCGGCGGAAGTAGGAGGCAAGGCGGGGGATTGCGAGTAGACAAAGAATTCAGGATTGAAAAATGTTGGGATAGCCTTAATAACAACATCAAGTACCTCTCCCGACTGGTTCTTGGCCCTTAACTTTTTCGCCTCACTTGCCTCTATAACCCAGTGACTCAGGACAGGTAACTCACCTGTAACCGTGGGTTGTGCGACCTCGGGGCGTAAAGGCTTGACTACTGACCAGGAAGTATCCGGTCCATACAAGAGTGGCATAGGGCCCTTTTTGCTGGGGATGGATTTGTCTAGTGGAGGGGGTAACAACTCGGAAAACAATTTCAAGTTAGACGGCAAACGAGCCGTGGCACCTGAAGTAGGAACCACGGAATTGACAGTGACAGCAGGGGGAGGTGAAGTTATAGTAACTTGAGGTTGCACTAACACTTGCCCAAGAGGTCGCACCGCCGGGGCTACTGGTGTTGGAATAACAGCCTGTCGCTCACACTTAACCTGCCTCATAAAATCAAACAGCTCTTGCAACTGGTCCTTTGCTACATAAATCCCACTTTCCTGATCAGACTGGGACGCGGACTGTGACATCTCCGAGCCCTGCGTTCCAGATAGCCGAGAAGCTGTACGTTGGCCAGACGCCAGCTCCTCAGTATATACTCCTTGTTGGCGTATGTTGGAACCCGGTGACCGGGTTGAGGGGGCTGGTACAGCCTCCGACCGAGACTCGTCAACCCGGGCAGCAGTTTCTAGTGTATCTGTTTGTGAATTGTCGGGAACGCCGGGCCCAGACAGGTCAATAATATTTAAATCCGGGATGTCATACAAGGGGGATTCCTGAACAGATGAATGCCGGTCAGAGGAGCTATCATGCTCCTGCCGGTCAGAAACTACACTGCCGCCTCTTTCCCTCCCTAACACAGGTAAAGCAGCAGGCTCCGGTTTGGGATTAAGGGGAATAGTATATCGGGGGGAAGAGCCTGAGACAGAACTAGATGTGTCTCCTGATGCCTCACTCCTAGAGGAAGATTTCTTGCCCGACTTTGACGGACCCTGAGCCATCTTCTTCCCTGATGAGGAGGACTTCCTATGCCAGCTCGACTTTGACTTGTCCCCGGCGGATAATGCGGAGTCAAAGTTCGAGCGAGACCTCTTAGAAGCCTGGTCATCTGACGGAGGCTTGGGCCTTGGTATAGGTGATCTGGACCTGTCTCGCCGGCTGGCCGAAGCTGGCATCTCCGGCGGATCTTCGGTCTGAGGTCGCTTTAGTTGGCGGGAGGAAGTGTCACAAGAAGAAGATCCCGGAAGGGGTGAAGTAACTAATGAACTCTTCAGCAAGTCATCTAGAATTCAGGCATCCAATTGAATATACTTATGAGCTACTGTCTTACAGTACGTTACAAATTCAGATCTAATGTGTAGCAGGATAGTCTTACACTGACTATCTTCATGGTTAACAAAAGCATTGCGGAGGGCTGAACATTTGGGACAAGATTGGGACAACCAACGACCTCTCGAACGGCCTAGACATGGAACACACTTTACACAAAGGATTTTTTTTTTTTTTTTTTTTTTTTTTTTTTTTTTTTTAAGAGACAATGAACGGAGGAAGGAAAAACACAGATAAAACAAAAAGGTCCATGTGCCTAAAGGCGTCCTCCATTCATAAAATGTTTGTAACAACTGGATTTAAACATTTGTTGATTGTAAGTTTGTGGAAAGCAATTCGAGGGAAGTGAATTCCAAAGAGTAGTAGCTCTGGGGATAAATGAATTCTGATAAGCAGAAGTTCTGCATTGTGGAGGAGAAAGTGTAAATTCATGGGCGCTCTCAGCTGCCCTAGTTCTACGGGGAAAGATGTGGAGAGGCGGCACAATTGAAGCAAGTTCCTCGGAACAATTGCTGTGAAAATATCTGTAGAATAATGCAAGGGATGCAAAGTTTCTTCGTATGGCTAATGTAGGAAGGTCCTGTGTGATTGCAGGGTTATTGATTAATCTAATAGCTTTATTTTGAATTTTGTCCAACTGCCTCAATGCAACCACTCCACTTCCACCCCACAGAGGTGAACAGTAATCCATCTGAGAGCGCACATGACTTTTATATATTACGGCCAACTGCTCGTCAGTGAAGAATTCTCGAACTCTGTACAGGAGTCCCAGTTTTTTAGAGGCATTCTTAGCAATGCTTCTAACATAATGTGTCCAGCTCAAGTTAGTAGTTAATGTTACACCGAGAATGTCAATACTAGGGGAAGTGGGAATATTTACATCATTAAAAAATATATGGGAGTCAGTGAGATTCTGTCGGTTAGAAAATTGAATGTACTTGGTTTTCTGTGCATTAAAGGAAACTAGATTCTCTTGTCCCCATTCATTAATTCTAGAAAGGTCCTGGTTCAGAGAAATTGCAGTGTTTATTTTTGAATTTATAAGATCGGGTTGGGTGAAAGAATTGGTAAATGTGAAGGAACTGTGGAGTGTTGAGTCATCTGCGTAGGAATGTATTGGATTATGAGTGGTAGATATGAGATCATTGATATGAATGAGGAACAGAGTTGGGGCCAAAACTGATCCCTGGGGAACACCAGCATTTATTGAGTGAAATTGAGAATAAAGGCCATCTACCATTACACGTATTTTTCTGTTATGAAGATAAGAAGAAATTATTGGAACTAATGATGCAAGGCCGTAGTGTGACATCTTCGACAATAAGGATTGATGCCAGACTCTATCAAATGCCTTTGATATATCCAGTGCTATTGTATGTGTTTCACCATGTTGGTCTGTAGCTTGGTTGATTTGATGCGTAAGAAGGCAAAGAATGTCTGCAGTTGATCGACATCGTCTAAAACCATATTGCCTATCACTGATTAATTTATTATTCTCCAGATGCTTAATTATGTGATTATTTAATATAATTTCAAACACTTTGCCAAGAGTGGAAGTTATAGCTATTGGTCTGTAGTTTGATGGATCTGAAGAGGCACCTTTTTTAGGAACTGGATGGATGTTTGCTTCTTTCCAGGGTACTGGGAAGCATGAGGTATGAGTACACAGACGGAAAAATTTTGCCAATACAGGAGCGAGCACCAAGGAGCAATTCTTAAGTACTATTGGAGGAATTTCATCTGGACCAGGAGCCTTATCTACTGAGAGATTCTGCAAAATAGTTTTGACATGTCTGGTGTGGATCTTAAGTGAGGGAATTTCAGGTGAATTAAAATTAAGTACAGGGACATCTTGATTTATTTCATCTAAGGTTGAGTTGGTGGAGAAAATATCTGCAAGAAGGTTAGCTTTACCTCGTGGGTCACTTACAAGATTGCCAGTCGGAGATTTTAATGGTGGAATGGATGAAGCAGTAGTGAAGTTGGATTTGAATGAGTTAAGAGTAGACCAAAATATTTTGTTATCATTTGGATTATTTAGAAGTTTATTTGCCTGCTTATGGAGAAAGTTTGATTTAGTTAGGTTTAATACAGTTTTGGCATGATTTCTGATGTTTCTAAAGTAATTAAAGGCTTCATGTGTTTTTGATCTTGTGTATGCATTGTAGGCTATTGCTTTTTGTTCAGTTACTCTAGCACAATTATGGTCAAACCATTTAGGTGAATTAGATCTTTTACTGTACTTTTGATGAGGAATAAAAGTTTCCATTCCAATTTTTACAAAATCTTGTATGTGGCTCAAGGTGGAGTGTGCATCATTAGAAAAGAAAGAGGTCCAGGGAATATCAATAAAGAAACCTTGAAGACCCTCCCAGTCTGCCCTATCGTAATGCCATTTAGTCACCAAAACAGGTTCAGAGTGGGAAGGTGTGGTAGGTGATAGACAGGTGGCCTGTATCAGACAGTGATCAGAAGATCCAAGTGGGGACCTCACTGTAACATCATAATTTTCTGAATTGGTTGTTAAAAATAAGTCCAGTAGGTGGGAATTATGATTAGGATTATCTGGTACACGGGTGGGTTGGTTGACTAGTTGAATGAGATTAAATGAGTCTGCAAATAGCTCACATTCAAGACCAGCATCATCAGTCCTGGCTGAATGAGTGAGCCATTCAACATTATGGACATTAAAATCACCCAACACAGTGATTTCAGAAGAAGCATTTAAGTTGAGGACACTGAGTTGTGAGGACAGAGAATCAAAAAGACTTTGCTCTGGAGGAGTATTTGGGGAACGGTAGATGCAACATATGTATTTAAATTTACCAGCAGAAATTAATTTGTATATAGAATAATCAAAATAGGGACAATTGAAACTAGTAACCTCCTCCAGGGCAATTTCAGATTTTGCGAAGCAACATACACCACCTTTAGGTCTGAAATTTTGGAGCAGTTGATAACCTGGAAAATTAAATCTAGATGTGTCAGATGTGGATGTTACTTGAGTCTCTGTCAAAAAAAAAAGGAGAGTAGGGGATTCTGCTTGAAGAAATTGGTGTACAGAATTGATGTTAGAGTGAAGTCCCCTTATATTACTAAAGAAATAGCTGTACTGACAAGCAGCTTTGGGACGTTGCAATGCTCTTGACACAGTCGCATGATGACGACCGGGAGGGCCCTGTGTCAATAACCCAACCCTGCCGGGGGTGGATATCCGAGGGACCACCAGGTTTGCTCTTAACAATTGTACTGCCATATTTATAAGGTAAGTGTATGGTGTTACATGTATGATATGTAGTGGGAAGAGTAGTATTTTATGGATAGAGGATAGCGATGTAGGGCAATGTCGTGAAGTTGGATGTGTATGTTATATAAAGAGGGTTTTCCTGATACCCCTGATGTGTGAGGCAGAAAGATATGTATCCAGCTACCAAGGCCTGGGAGAGAAAATGGAATTCAGGCTATTCCCTGAGTCTCCCGAAACCTTGGCGGTAGTACTTCCCTGGGCGGGGCTGCCTACCCCTACTACCTACCGATAATAGGTGACCGATATAGGTGACCGATAACCGCTAATTTATGACAACCCAGAGCCGCACAGAAAGAGAAATTACTCTTATCCATGATTACACTTCCCCCCGCCAAGGAGATGCTATCCTCCCTAAGTGACCCAGATGCGAACCTATGTGAGAGAAAATTCCAAGAATCAATGCTCATAAGGACACGGTAGGCTGGAAAAGCTAATATTAAATATTATTATCTCCACGTAAAAAAGAAGGAAGAATTGAATACCACTTAAACAATAATAATTCCCCATATGTTAAGTACATTCCCCAGGAATGTAATTGAGTAGTGTGTAGCCAATCATGTGCTACGAAAATTTGTTAACTTCTTACCTAAGTGAATAACACTGACCCAACCCTTCTTGTGATGCAAGAATCAACCCTGGCAACCAACGCTAAAACGGAATTAGATTCTAAACCCGGCGGACCAATCGCCAAAAATAAAGCAAACAGTTTAACTGGAAGCTACAAGATCGGAATGGGTGAGTTCGTGTTTCGGCTCAGCTCTTATTCGCGTGGTGGCAGTGGCTCCCCACTTAATGCTAGCCGGCGTAACGTTCGTCTGTACCAATCAAAGAACGTTTTTCTTTGTGAAGTTTATACGGCGGAAAAAGTAATGACGAGGGAAGGCATATCCGTAACCCTTCGAAACCCGATTTGTTTAGGAACATGCCTGTTCATCCGGAATCATACTATACGCCGTAAACAACACAAACAAAATCCATTGCAATCCCGTACTAAGCGTGGAAAAACTGAATTTTAACATAACTCTGAGTGTTTCCCGGCGGAAAAACCATGCGAAACACCCGGAGACACGTTGTTATGTAAGTCTCACTTGAATACAAATCCCGCCGGAAGGGCCAACCCTCCAATATATAGGAATGAACAACGTGTACATACATGGCATGGTTATACATGAATAATAATCAATAATCAATGATAACACATCCTAACCATATATATGCAATCTAATGAGTACAACTAGATGGGAGCAAGTAGCGATGAGTTCAGTCATATAGCACAAACCTGCGATCCAGCGTCGACCACACAACACGTAGAATACACGATGAGAAGATTGCAGAGCAGCATGGCTCCGTGCCAGACCCCTCAGCTAAGTGAGAAAATCCAACGGCACTAGCCCACGTGGCATACTTGTTGCACACCCTGAAGGGACCGAGCAACAGGCTCCAGTTCACACTAAAAGAAGCCTCATGACTAAATAGTGAACTAATAGTGAACTAGGGTAATGAATCAGAACACGTGGGGAGCCTTGCCTTATCACAATAAGGACTCAACCTAACACGAATGCTTAGACCCAGAAAAACAGTCTCCAGGGCCCGTATTTATCACTTCAGCCTACACCTAGTCGATAATCTAACCTGACTTCAGCACTTTCATGTACAAATGAGTAATGACTCACCACCACCGAGGAAAGGTGACGAACAAGGGTAGGCAGGAGTGCCAGGGACACACGTCCTCACTGTGCGGGCCCGGGGAGAATAAGAACGAACAGCCGCCACGAGGAGGGTGGTGTGCCGTACCCAAAACAGCAGACGCAAGGGAAGCGCAATGCTAGATCGAGTTTAAATTTGTATTTTACTTATTTTTTACTAGTTTTTTCTAGTAGTGGTACCCATATCATAAAGGACGAGTCCGTGAGTGGTTTTTTAAGAGCGTTTCGCTCACGATGTGTGGCAATCGTATTTGATCTCTCCCCGGGCGGGAAGGTTTGAACAACAAGCTAGAGTTCAAGATTGGCCATTACCTACATTAAGGCGCATCGTCAATGATGAAGGGGCCACTAATAAATATATGTGTGTGTGTGTGTGTGTGTGTGTGTTTAAATCATTATTCGGTGGTGTTGATTGTTTGTGACCCCCTTCAAGCTCAAAAGCGCTCCCCCCTCCAAGCTAGATTTGTGCATTTTGGATAAAAATATCCTGATCGAAGGCCGATTTCTCGTTAGGATGAAATTTCTTAACCCCTTCAGCACCGTCATATGACGTCTCTTTACCTTTGATTTTGGGTAAAATTAGATGATTCTATGCATTTTAAAAAGGACCTATGTTAGTAAGAGGGTTAATTGAAATCGTATTTATCATTTTGAGTCATATAGGTAAAGTACAAACTAAAGAAAATCGTCAAATGGTTACCCACTTTCTTCCCCTCCTTCATTAATCACCTATTTTCCCTGTTATTCCCTTATTCTGAGGTCTATTTTCGTGCTAACATTAGCGAGTTGGTAGCAGGGTGTTGTATTGCGTAACAGTGTCTTTCCAGACAAGGGGAGGGGAGGGAGGTTGCCTCAGCCATACATTATGTAACTCCCGGCCTGTATTGCCGATTTTGACCATCCAAACGCTGTTTCCACTTGTTTTATTGCTGTAACAGGTTAATACCTTTATAGTCAACCTAAAATAGGCGCATATGGATAAGTATTAATGCTATTTATGGTAAAATAACGATGTTAGTGATGGGAACAGCTCAAATACGTGCGCACAGGAGTGTGGTGTCTCATACCCCCCATGCGTACGTCTTAGGTTAAGGGACCTGTCGGATGAGGAATGAGAGGCGGGTACTTTCTCTAAAGTACACGCATATCTGAGCAATAATTAAGTGGTAGGCTATAGGCTAGGTATAATTGCAACACTTAAATTAATGTAAAGTAGTATTATAAGGGTTAAATTGAATTTGTTTGGTCTTAACTAAATTTAAAGGGGGTAATTACCACAAACATGTTGGGTTAGCCTAATTTATTATAGGTTTACAATTTAAATTGGCTTGTTATACACCCTTTTGACCTCCCTTCCTTAGTGTACTCTAACAACATTTTGCCGCATATTATGTAAGGTTTACCATTTAAATTTAAGAGTGGAGATCCTTATGCGTTGTCCGTTTACTTTTATTATTGCGTTACGCGTCATATTTCCCGCTTATTTTGCCCTACCCCGACATCACACGTTTAATTCATTATTACGTTTAAGTCGGGGTTCCCTATATCTTGCCTTTATTGGCGTCAGCTAACTCTCTGAGTGCGCTTTACGTCCATATAGGTAAGATATAGTATTATTCTATTCTATTTCCTGTGTATTGCCATCATGTCGTTGACACTGTCCCAGTACAAGCGACGCAAGGGGGGTATCAAGAGTGGTTTGACTAGGATCACCAAAGATATTACTACATTTTTAGTTAATGCAGATAATGATGCGATTGAGGCTAAATTGGCTTCGGTATTAAGACAGCTCGAAGATTTAAATTTATGTCGCCGCAAAATGGAAACGCTCTATGAAGACGACGCCGAGTATTTCGCGGATATAGAAACAGACGTGGATTATATAGAGTGTCTTGATAAAGTTATCATCCTCCTCAAAGGTAAGCTAAAACACAAGGAGCCAAATCGTGCTGCAGTTAACAGAAATGCCGGTATAAGATTGCCGAAAATAACCCTTCCTGTGTTTGACAGTGATCCCACTCTATGGCTGGGATTCTGGGATATGTTCCACTGTACTGTCCACAGCAATGCAGAGCTCAGTGACATCCAAAAATTCACCTACTTAAGAGGTCAACTGAATGGCGAGGCAAAACAACTAATTGAAGGTTTCGCAATTGAGGGAGCCAGCTACCAAACAGCGGTTGCCCTTCTAAAGAAAACCTATGGGCACAGGGATAGAATTAAGGCAGCACATATAACTAACCTTACTACTTTGAATCCTCCCTCTTACAATGTCGAGGAAATAAAGGGATTCTAAGCTAGTTTTGAAAGTACACTAAGGTCAATAGAGACCCTACAAATTACCCTTCATGAAGCTAGTGATGTAATTCTCATGAATAAATTGCCATCCCCACTAAAGGAAACATTAAAGAGAACTTTAGGTGAAGAAGGTCTGGACCTAGAAAGGTTTGTCCAGGCTTACCAGACAGAAGTGTTTAACATGGAAAGTGTAGCAGAACGGACTACGCCACACATACCAGTTGCTTCAGCATCCTTTGCGGTGCAGGAGGCCTCAGTGCGAAGGAAGGGTTGCAAGTTGTGCGAAGGGGCACATGCATGGTTTAAGTCTATCAAATTCAAAACCAGTGCTCTGAAAGTAAAACGCGCAAAGCAACTCAACCTTTTCGCCGGGTGCTTATCTTCAACCCACGGGAGCAATGGTTGTGTGAACCCTGACATCCGCAACTGCAGTTCTGTCAAAATAGACACTACCATATCCTCTGTCAGTCCAGATCTCAATGGGATGGCACAAAGAAGGTGCAAAAACCTCAACAGGTAGCAAAGACCAAGACGCAAACTACCACGATGTCTGTGTCGTCAAAGAAGACGTATTATCCTCCCAACTGTAATGCTGCCAACAGTTAAGGAATCAAGAGGAACAGTCAAGATGAGAACACTGCTGGATCAGTGCTCACAGCGCACCTTCATTTTAAATTCCGCTCTAGACTCGATCCATTATATGAAAGTGGGTGATGAAGAGCTAGAGTTGCGAGGGTTTACCGGAGCATGTGAGAGCAGAAAGTACCCAGTAGTGTCCTTCAAATACAAGTTCCGGGGCAGAAACTATCCTCTACAAGCAGTTGTGGTAGAAACTCTCCCGGATCACAAAGGATCAGAATGCCTTGAAGCAGACATGAGAGTTTTGCGAAACAAAGGTTACAAATTAGCTGATCCTCTAATGACACAGACATCTCGGCTGGACTTGTTGGTAGGTGCCGATTATTATTATGACTTAGTGCGGCCAGGGTACAAGAAAGAGGGTGACATAATTCTCTTGCCCACTAAGTTTGGTTATGCACTAAGTGGCTCCTGCCATAGCGACAAGTCTAGCGCCCAAGTAGAGGTAGTTATAATTTTGAAAGTTGCGGTCACCCCGATGGATCAATATATATCCACGGAATTAAGTAATCCATGTCATAATGAATTAAAATGTATGTGGGAACTGGATCATCTAGGTATTTCTCCAAATGAAGATTCAAAGGAAAACATGACTGCGTTGGACATATACAAGGAGACAGTAACATACTCTGCACAGAATCAGCAATATGAAGTCAGACTGCCATGGAACCAACATAAAGAGAAGCTGCCTTCGAATTATGGTTTAGCAGCGGGTCGCCTACGGGGTCTGCAGAAGTGTTTCAAGCAAGATCCTGTCTATTGTTGTCACTACACCAACGTTATCCAAGATCAACTTCATCGTGATTTTATTGAAGAGGTTCCTTTCGGTGTTCCTGAAAACAGTCATTATTTGGCACATCACGGGGTCACCAAGAATAGCACAACGACGCCCGTTCGTATTGTGTACGACTGTTCCGCTAGTATTGGCAAGGGCAGGCCAAGTCTTAATGACTGCCTTTACACAGGGCCATCACTAGTGCCAGATCTACCAAAAATATTGCTACGATTCAGGGTACACAAATATGCTGGATAAGTGACATTGAGAAGGCATTTCTCATGTTGAGACTTCATGAAGAAGATCGTGACTACACCCGATTTCTGTGGCCAAAGGATCCCTTGGACTTATCTTCACCCTTACTTTGCTACCGATTTAAGGTAGTGTTGTTCGGGGCGACTTGCTCACAGTTTCTTCTTAATGCCACGATCTTAAAACATCTTTTCATTATTAAAGAGGATCCCAAAGTTGTAGAGGCTATTAAGGAAGGTTTGTACATTGACAACCTCCAGGGTACAGGCAGTGATGAAGAGACTGTCGTTCAGCGTTACTGGGATGCCCAAAGAATAATGTCTCAAGCACATTTATATCTCAAAGAATGGGCTACCAATAGTCCTCAACTACGAGACTTCCTGCAATTGGATGGTGTTGCTGCCAAGAATCAAGAGCGAGTGAAGACATTAGGACTCTTATGGTTACCTGACTCTGATCTGTTGACGTTCAATGCTAGTCTCCCAGAGACCAAAAAGGCAACAAAGAGAGAGTGCTTAAGAGTGGCGGCACAACTGTTCGATCCACTCGGTGTACTACTGCCCGTTACAATAAGGTCCAGAATTTTCATACAGCAATTATGGAGACTGAAACTAGATTGGGACGATCCGCTACCTGACGACTGCGCTACCGAATGGTCTACAGTAAACAAGGACCTGCACCTCTGCTGTAACTTTACTTATCCTCGGAGGATGGTATATGCTGATTCAGTGGAACTTAATGCGTTTAGCGATGCAAGTGGTGTCGCTTATGGCACTGCGATATATTTTGCGAGCCCAGAACATAGCTGTCTGGTCATCGCTAAAGCAAAGGTCGCTCCTATAAGATCCATAACAATACCAAGACTAGAGCTAACTGCTGCTTTGCTAGCCGCCAGATTAATAAAATTTGTGGAGGAAGCCTATCATAAAATTGTAAAAGTCAACAAAATTGTATTATGGTGCGACAGTCAGGTTACATTGCATTGGTTGTGTAGTATGAAGAAGCTTCCAGTGTATGTCGCAAACCGTGTTGACGAAATCAAATCCCTTCTTCCGACTGTAGAATTCCGGTACGTGTCCTCTAAAGAAAACCCTAGTGACTTACTGTCTAGAGGTGTTTCGGCAAAACATCTGAAATCTTCTGCGTTTTGGTGGGAGGGGCCCATGTGGCACCGACACAAAGATGAGTGGCCAGAACATATAATACCAGATGACCCAACACCATAAGTAACTAGCCAAGTCATTGGGACTGTCGGGAATTTAGATAAAGAGGTTAAATTGCGTATCACTGGTACATGAAATAACCCAACAAATAGTTATAATATAATTACCAACGACGTAGTCGATGGGTGTAATCCAGTCCCCCACACACGGCTAATTCAATTGCATGACATGTAGGAATGTTCACATAATACAATATCGATACAATGAACTTAGCTTAGAGGACTGGTGATGTAGGACTGTTGTTATAGATTAATATTTGTAGCACATGGTGAACTGTGGGTTGAGTCAGAGCCGGGGGGGGGGGGGGGGGGGAGATGGTGGTTGTATGGTGTTGATTGAGAGACTAAAGGGCCGGCGTCCGATCGCTTCGCGAAATTACATATGGCTGCCGGCTCATAATAATTATAACCCATAACTTGGTTTCATGATACATCTAGAGCTGATGTAGATATTTATACATTACAGTTAATATTTAACCTATACTTAAAAATAAACTACAATACACAAAGAACCAGCCGAAATCGTACATGCGATACGATACCGCCAAATTTAAATGTCCTATTGAACCTAAAACTGTCGGGATCATTACCCTATTCCCCACAGGGACTAATGATGAACAGGACACACGGTTATGGAACTGGGGAAAATATGGCAGTTATGATAAATTCATTCGGGTAGTTGCATGGACTATTCGATACAAGAATAAGTTGAAGGCAAAAATTAAAGGGACGTCTCCCACAGACAGTGCCCTCCTCAGCATAAAGGAACTAAAAGTAGCAGAAAAGATTATAGCTCAAAGATGCCAGCAGGAATGCTTCCCAAAGGAGTACGAGATGCTGTCTGGTGACAAGGGTACTCGCAATAATTTGGTAAACAGAATTAGGACTTGTCATGAAGGGAGGATTAATTGTATGTGAAGGTAGATTGAAGTTAGCGGCTCTTCCGGATTCAATGAAATATCCGATACTACTGCCTTCCAAACATCCTTTCACTACCATGCTCATCAATATGTGTCATCGTGTCTGTTGTCACTATGGAGTTAATCACGTGGTCGCATATATACGGCAAAGGTGGTGGATTCCTAAGATAAGACAAGAGGTAAAACAAGTGACCAGTAAGTGTATAACCTGCCGTAAAATACAGGGTAATATTTATTAGTGGCCCCTCCATCATTGACGATTATGCCTATTACATAAGGCCTCCTCTTCAAACGCTCATTTACCGTAGTTTGAATCTACCGCGCAGAGCATAAAAAATTTGAGGAGCCTTCATCATGAGCGCACGCAACCTCACTCATGGTTCTGTCATTATGAAATTGGGTTCTCACTACGAAAAAACTTCGTAACAAATAACAAATAATAAATAAAAAGAAAATAAGAATAACTATTCATAAGCTTTCCATATACTCGTGGATGTACTTGTGTGGATATTTGACCAGACGCTGACTTCAGGCGTCATACTTCCTTCTTCTCTGCTCTGCGCTCAACCTGCCCTGACGTGTCTCCCCACGCTCCGCTGGTTTCGCATTTGCTGCGTCCCTAGTGAGTTTTTTCTCATTTGTTTACTCTGGGATGTATCGAGTAAGGTTAGAATATGCGTAGCAGGAGTGTCATGGGCGGGTTTCCCGCAGTTCAGTGTATTTGGGTCGTGTGTTTGGGACACCTATTTCGGGTGTACCCTCGTGGTCCCGTGGTGGACGCGTGTTACATTTTTCGCGGCTAGCTAGCCTAGTTATTTAGTTGGCTTTAACTACGCGTTATCAGGCTTCTTCTTATCTTTCTGATGAGGTTGCCTTATTGTTTGTTTTCTGACGTTCCTAGCGTATTTTTCTTCACTTAGTGAAGTTTTTTCTAGGTCCCGAGTCAGTGCATCCCTCTCCCGGGATTTTTTCTACGAGGATGTGATGGCGGCTGTTCCTGTTGTGATATGATACAGAGCTTTTTGTTTATATTACGACGTGATTAAGTGATATTTCCGTCTTCTTAGGCCTAGCCAGCCACTCGTAGCTTTTTACATGTACAAGTGTTATTGTTTTATTGTATAAATATGTAATACTGTGTCATGTGTGTCCTGGATTAGTTGTGTTTTGGCTTAATCCAGGCTCTATTTGTGTATATCAGATTGCTTCTGGTTAGTGTGGGTTGCCTTTTCCGGCGGGTTTTCTCGATTGCACCGAGAAAATCCGGCTGGTTGCCGAGTTTTAATCACGCGTGGTTAAAATAGGCTCGTTTCCCCCGGCGAGTGGTGGCTTGAGGGCTCTCCAGGAACTGCGTCTCTGTAGTGGAGCCTGTGTTCAGGCTTACTGTGTGTTTCCCGGCGGGATGGCTATACCCGTTTCACTAGGTGTTCCTGCGGACACCGATTGAGTATAGTTTTTTCCCGGTTTTTGCAAAGCCATTGAAGAACTAGGCTGTTTTGTTTGTTTGGTCTTTCCACCCCGGCGATCTTTTGCAAAGAAGTGGGGATAGGAACAATTGGGGTTAACATTTAAATTAATTTCACACCCGGCGGTTGAACCTTGGGAGGGTGGGATTAAAGGATTTGCAATTCGGTATAGTTGGCCAGACAATTGAGGGATACAATTGGGTATCGCGGCCTTCAAAATACGGCGATCTATGAAGGCTTCAAGAGAAGTCAGATCTAAAGTTTAAGATAGGCTTACCCTTTTTAACTGCGATATAATAAGGAGGCCGGCGTCTTAATATGGGTTTCCGGTGGACAAAAAACCACTGGGACGACTGCGTCATTTATAAAGATGTGCTTGTCTTTATATCATGTCAGAGGATATGCTTAAATCTTTTGGACGAGTAAAGATATTCTAAAATCTTTACATAGGAACCTACAGGGTAACAAGAGGTAATAGTGGTGTATTACGTCTTGTTGCCCAGCGGTTCATTAACACTTGTGTTAGAACATTTTGGGGTAACCTTATGAGCATTAATTCCTGGACTTTTTCTTTTTCCAGGGCGGAGTTCCGGCGGGTCAACAAAGGACCAGAAGGAGCCCGGGGGTGGGTTAGCTTTTTCCGGTCTCTGTTATGGCTACACTAGACCCTGTTTTTGCTCTGTGCTTAACACCCTCCTGTTCAGGGATCCCTATTTTTGCGCATACACTGTGCATCAGATGCGTCAAATGCTTGGACCGGTCAAGGGGTTTGTGGGTGACTAAGAATTGCACTTTTTGTAGTCAGTTAAGTATCAAAGTCTTACAGCAAGATAATCAGGCCGCGGCGGTTGCATTGCGCGAGGTCAAACAACTCCTATCTACTTATGCCACTTCAGTGGCTCATAAAGCTCTTCAGTGCGATAACGTAGTTTTGTGGGAACGATTGATTGTTCAGCATCCCCCACTTAAACGTTCCCCTTCTAAAAGTAGAGTAAATGTGCGTAAGTCGGCAGAGACTGGGCAGGGTAAAGTGCTTATTCCCTCCCCCGGCACATCTAAGAGATCTCGAGAGCCGACACCCCCAGCGACAGATCCCAAGTCAAGATCGAGATCCAGGTCAAGGTCTCCCCTCCGACAACAGACACATAGTCACTCTACTTCACCTTCGAGGAAGAAGAGCAAGGAGGAGAAGACCAAGGACAGTCCTAGTGTGAAGTCAAGGTCACGGCGAAGTCACAAGTCTTCGAAAAAGGATACTCATGTACGAAAGGCCTCCCGGCGTTCGCCGGAGCCTCATACCTCACTTTCTGCCTCTACCCCCGACAATGTCTCATGTCCAATCTGACAGGTCGGGAGTGGAGTCAGAGACTGTGGTGGGGGATATACCGGCGGACAGGTTGTCACCAAATATTATTCCCAGTTCACATGTACCAGCTATAGATTAAGATTTAGAGAGTTCTACCAGAAGTGATAACCCTCTAGAGGGCTCGAGTGAGGGCTCAGTAATTGGTGTGGTACCTAGCTCACAAGTGAGTTCCGGCCAAGACCGGGGAGTTTGGAGGTACTCCCAGCCATGGAGTGACGGCTCACATCCTTCTCAGGCAACACAGGTAGTGGCAGACGTCCACCGGGACGCTGAGATCCCATCGTCCATCCCGGACTTAACATGGCAGCATGAGGGGGTTCCGGCTTCGGCGGAATCCTCTCCTGAGAGGCCGGAGGAAAGGGATGAGGGTTCTATAATTTCTGAGATGGAGGTTCAAGAGTCCGGTTCATTGATAGACGACTCTCAGAGTAGGAATGATTCGCCACAGAGTTCATCCTCTGCTAAATTTGTCACAGCTGATGAAATTAATGGGTTACCAGCGAATGCACTAACTAAGTTTTTTGGCCAGCAGCCGGAGACTCCTACAGTTGGTTTGGGAGCTCCCACGACGGCATCGAATGTCCGACCTCTGGCTACTTCCATTGCTTTGACACAAATTCCGCACCCTCCCCCTGTATCACCTACTATTGTTACTAGGCCAACTTCGGCGGCACTGACTACTTCCAATGTGAGAGTAGTAGCAGATGTAAATCCTCCCTCTTTAGACAAGGCCCCGGTCAGAAAAGGAGCTATGCCCCTCTTATACGGGCCGGATGAGTCATGGGTAACAATGTTCCCAGCAAAGCCAGAGGTAGCACAATCCACTATGTCGGGGGAGCTTCCAGTACCACGTGAGTGGGTAATCCAAGGGAATAAATCTAGGAAGTTACGTGCTTTAGATATTCTAGGAAATGTACTTGATATTAATATTAAGGCCATTCCTAACTATTATCACCATGATTATTTTGTGTATACTTCTACACCTGCCCTACCCCCTGCGTCAGCTTCAAAACTGTTTTCGGACTGGACCAAGCATGACGGTTTCAATGATATAAAAGCACTGTCAGCTCTAACACCAGAGTTAGGTTTAAAGACGTTCACAGACACAGCCGCAAATCCAGTTTTGAAGGTGGAGCAGTTGGGTCCGGGACCTTGGGTGGAATGGGAAGTGGAGGCTCAGAACTTTGCAACAACTTTTACCTCTAAATCTTCGCACCAAATTCCACAAGAAAGCCATTCTTGGTTCTCTCTGCCGGTATTCTCTGCCGGCGGAGTTCCCTCTGCTATATTTGCATTTTTAGCTGCCCCTAAAATTAATCTATGCGAGCTTAAAGATCCCTTTTCTACACCGTCCACTGCTCACCTAGACCAGGAGTTTAGGCTATGTGGGAAGGCATATAGACTGTTTTCCCAGTATATTGTCACACAACAGGTAGCGAAGTCAATGCTAAGATCTGCTCAGGCAATCGCGGACGCGGAAGTCCGAAAGGCTATCGAACTGTCTAGACGCTTGCTACTCCAGACTTCTATACAGTCACTGGGAGATATCCGTACAGCCTTGCTAGAGGCGGTGCGGGCAAGACAAGATCTAAGGATGTCTCTCGTGAGGAAGCTCCCGGATAGGATTGCAAATCAAGTGGTTATGTCCCCTGTTCTGACTGCCTCTTTAATGTCCCCGGAGGTGTGGAAAACAGTGTTCAACATGGCTCAGGCCTTTAAGCACAGTCCCGCCCCATCTAAGAAACCTGCTTTCAATTTTACCAAGCCCAAACCAGTCGCAAAAGCTCAGCCTGGTGGAGCAAAGCCCTTTCATCTGCCTAAGTCCTCTTCCACCCAAAGTCAGGCTCAGTACAGATACAAGCAAGGAAAGTTTTCAGGTAATCATAAAGGACAGAAGTATCAACGACCGGGCCAGGGCCCGTCTCCTGCCAAACCCGGCCAGTCATCGAAGCATACACCACCACCACCACCAAAAAACTAGGGTCTCTCTCACTCCCAGGGCCAGTCTTACGGCGGGTGGATCAGAGGGTAGTCCAGCCGGCGAACCCTTGTCTGCTAACTGGGTCGTTCCGGGCGTGTCATCGCGCATGGCCATTAAACACATGGGCGAGGATGGTGGCACGCAAAGGCATCACCTGGCAGTGGCTCCGGCGACCTCGCTTACGTCAGCCGACAAAGGCAAATTTTGTTTCATTAGAGGTGGAGTCACTGATCCAGGAGATGATCGCCAAGAATGTCATCATCCCGGTCCCTCAAAATTACCCAGTATTTACGTCCAAACTTTTTCTAGTGCCCAAAAGGGACAGTGTTCAGATGAGGCCGGTCGTAGACCTGTCTTATCTGAACCTCCTGTGACGCTTCTGCATAGTAACCACGTGCGGGCATGCGCGCGCGTCGGCTGCCCAGCCGTTTAGAAACCGGCTGGTGGCAGCCGGCCGGCAGGCTTTCCCTTAGTATATATCCTACGACAATGTAACTAATGTCTGGAATATTCTTATGTTGTTTCACAGCTTGAAGCTGCCCTTATTCTTAACCAACGCATCTTAGTATATTTTATTCTCGATAGTTGATTGTTTCATTATAATATATAAGATGTAAGTCTAGTGAGAGCGGGAAGAGACGAGCGGGAGAGAGAGACCGGTTTGGGACGTTGCTTCGCGCGGAGAGTCCAGCTTGGGACGAGCCTGAAGCGCTGCCACATGCATTTGATTACAACGTTAGGCTTAGTTTCGACTCACGCACGGGGTAGAGGATTTTGACCAGGCAACTGTGTTGAGTGTTGCCAAGCCTGGGATGTATTCTGCATGCCTAGGGCGGGGTCCAGACAGATTCAAGACTCAGAGCTCACCTCATTGTCATACCCTTCGGACCCCCTTGATATCTATCCCTCTCAACCCCACTTAGAAACGTTCTCTCTTACTTTGTATACCTTCTTTCCACTACTTCACCAATCTATTTAATTATCCCATCCCCTTGATAGACCTTATATCTATTATTGTATTAACGACGAGCTCTCAGATAACTAGTTAGGGTTTTGGGCCTTATGCAGGGATGTAATTGTTAATGAGACCTAGCAAGCTTTTTTTTGTTGTCTCATATTTGGTGGTTTCATGTTTGTTAGTGTGTTCTTGTGTCAAGTTAGCAGGGGCTAGACCGGAGGGGAGGCTTTTTGCGATCCTTTAAGTAAAGTCTGCTGGTGCGAGTCCCGTGGACCCGCACGACTTTACTAGGATACCCGTGGGAGTCTGGGGGCATTTTCTTGTCTGTGTCCCTTTGTGTCTAGCGTTGTGTTGTGTGAGGGCCATTGCCTAGTCCACTCAGCACTGCGCTAGCACGTCTTGCTTTTGTTTTAGGGTCGCCAGGAGAGAGTCAGATACTTGCGATCTGAGTCTCTCAAGAGAGCACCCTTTCAATTAGAGTAATTTGGCGCACAGACCTGGGAACGTCCCTAGGCTAGAGCAGGTGGCTCAGCCCGGGTATCCGAAGCCTATATCCTTCCGGCTAGACCTCTGCCACCTGGCAGATTAACAGCTAGGGGTTTATTATCTCTGTATGCTTGTTATTGTGCCACAGTTTACCGTTTTTGTGAGCATTGTGAGTCAGGGGGTGGCTTAGAGACTCTGTCCGAGCAGGCTTGCCTGACTAAGAGTGAGAAGCACACCTGTATGTGGTTATGTTGCGAGTTGCTGCTTTTATTTAATTATACCTATGCCATTATACACTGTAGGTCCTATCACTAGTATTTATTCCTGCTTATGAGTTAAGAGTTCTCTAAATCCGTAACGTATTTTCTTTGCTAAGCATCAGATCCTACAGTAGCCGCATGCAGTTTAGAGACCCGCATCTTGTCTACCTGTACGATGTTTTGAGGACTGTTTGTTTCACCTTCTTTCACGCAGGGGTGATTAGTTGTATTAATTAACGTAACGTTAAATGTACTTTCTTCTAGTTTGTTATTAAATTGTTTCTGCAATTTAATTCCGTTATCTATCTTTTCCTTGAAGCTTTAAGTCAATTTAATTGTGTGATCTTTTATATAGCCTGCTTGACTATCAGCAGTCTATAGTGCGTGCACCCTGTAACCGAGTCATAGGATACCTCGTTGTCCAGGCAGGACTCTTGACGGTTTAGGGTGGTTTGTTGCCTGGGTTTATAGATAAGGGTTGGATCTAGCGTTTTTCGTTGTTGCTTGTTGCCGCATACCTCGTCCAATAGAAAGAGCCCAGTGTTTATATATCCCAGGACGTAACACTCCACATTCACAACATTTCCTTCCGGATGCTGACAGTGAATCAAATCAGGCTAACACTTCCGCCGGGAGGGTGGATGTGTTCTTTAGACCTGACAGACGCGTATTGGCACGTCCCGGTAAACAAAAGGTTTCAACGATTTCTGGCCTTACGAATAATGCATCAGACTTATGTCTTTCAGAGGATGCCGTTCGGATTGAACCTAGCACCTCGCTTATTCACGAAATTAGTCCGGCAAGCCCTGATGCCCATGTTAGAACCAGGGATCAGGATTTTGTGGTATCTAGACGACTGGCTGGTGGTGGCAGAGACGGAACAGTCATGCATTAATCATGTCAACATAACATTAAATCATGTAAAATCTC
The DNA here is from genome assembly GCA_032716605.1 of Paralithodes platypus. Classification (NCBI taxonomy): domain Eukaryota; kingdom Metazoa; phylum Arthropoda; class Malacostraca; order Decapoda; family Lithodidae; genus Paralithodes; species Paralithodes platypus. The sequence continues at coordinate 50,465,980 of CM064521.1, forward strand.
TAGGGTTCAAGGTACACCCGGTAAAGTCAAACTTTGTTCCCTCACGAGTGGTCCAGTGGATAGGGCTGGTCTGGGACACAGCTGCTCTCACTCTGAGTCAGAGTGTGGACAATCGGAACAGGTTTCGCAAGAAACTGTTTATGTTTCTTCACAGTCTGACTACGACACGGAGAGTCTGGGAATCTCTGGTCGGCTCTCTCAACTGGATTCAACTAACTGTAAAGTTGGGCCGGTTGAAAGTCAAACGTTTAATATTGGAGGGCAACAAATTTTTTCCACTATTGCCGGCGGAAACATTATGGCCCATCCCAAAATTAATACACAGCTTACTAGCGGTCTGGGCGAAGAGGGAAACATTGCACTCGGTCATGTCATGGACCTCTCCTCCGCCGACGGTATGGGTAGACACGGATGCATCAGGAACGATAGGTTGGGGCTTTCAGTCAAACCACGGCCATCAGGGTCAAGGGCTTTGGTCCCATTCAGAAACCTCCCACATCAATGTCAAAGAGTTACTAGTCCCCTTGTATTTCCTTCAGGCTCACGGCTCTACTTTACGGGACAAATCGGTGGCCTTCAGGATGGACAATCTGAATGCGGTTCACTGCATTCAGAAACAAGGGTCAACGAGATCTCGAAAGTTGCTAAACGTGTCAGAAAAGATTTTTGTTCTAGCCGACAAGCTGTACATTCATCTTCACGCATCTTATCTCCCAGGCGTAGCAAACATCTGGGCAGACGCTCTGTCTCGGAGACAGATCACAACAGTAGAATGGGCGCTCAAGCAAACCATTTTCGACCAAATGATTGCGGAGCCTTACCATCCACAAGTGGATCTGTTTGCGTCCGAGGAGACTCACAAACTCCCGCTGTACCTCACCCGCCGGACAATAACGCCGGCGGGAGGACCCGACGCACTGGTGACGGACTGGAACAGGTGGAGTTCCGTTTATCTGTTTCCGCCACCAGACGCTTCTCTAATGTGCCACGTAGTAAACAAACTACGGAATTATCGGGGCGTAGTCTCGTTAATCGCGCCCCTGTGGCCGGCGCAGTTGTGGTACCAGCAATTGAAAACGTGGTGCCCGAACCTGGTGTCGCTCCCGGTCGGGTATTTCCACTTAGACACGATTGGCAACCTAGAGACCTCGCTGACTTTTGCATTATGGACATTCAGGAGGCCAAGTGGCTAACACCGTATGGTAGAAACGTGACCGATAAATTCATGAATCAATATACCCAATCTACAAAGAGACAGTATCAATCGCACTGGCAGTCCTTTACTTATTGGATACTTAGAACAGAACAAACCGTACCTTCGGTGGCTTTGGTTTTTCATTATTTAAACTATCTGTTCGAGCAGAAACGTCTATCTGTAGTAACGTTATAAAATCACTTAACAGCGATTAGGATGCCATTCTTTGACCTTACAGGTCTAACCATACCACTAGCGGAGGAAAAAGGTTTCATGAGAGCATGTTCTAAACTCTGCCCACCTCCCCGTCAGCTCATGCCTACCTGGTCTCTGGACAAGGCGTTGTCTTTACTTCATTCCCGTCTGTACCAAATGTTACGACTGAGGTTTAAATATATCAGGGCTCTTATTCATTGGACTAGTAATGGCATAAATGCTACAACGGAAAGTGCTAGATCCAACCTCTGATGTATATTCCCAGTGAACAAAGAACACAAATACTCTACAGAGTTCTATATGTAATAATAGGTTATTAAACTCTCAATAAATGTGCGTCTACTCTAGGCTTAATGTTATGTGAAAACAGCCTATTACTACCTATAACCGAAGGTGCTTGGTTATGGTATGCAAAGTAAGGTGGTAAGAGAAGTTACAGCTTATGTTGCTTTAACCTGACAAGCGCGATATAGAGGTAGGTGCTAGGGTAGTTATTTGTGCATTTCTAGCCCTGGATTCTGACAGAATTCGTTATATTTACAATATAAACCATTATTTGTTTTCGGTATGCTTTTATTTTACATATATGATGTATATATGAACCTTCAAGAGTGCTAAAATAAGTGGGAAAAGCATTTGGGTGGTGAAAAACGAAGATATTGGCCACCCGCTCATAATCTCAGGCGAGAGAGAGAGACAGGCAGCCTTCCCCTCTCGCTGTCTGGGAGTCAACTGAGAAGAGCGGGGCGGTGTGTGCCGGTGTCTGGGTGTTGCATAACGATCTTTTATGCAACCCACTTGTGCTACATTATCGCGGGAGAGAAAAATAACCGATAAATGATGATAATAAGAGGAAAAATAGGTGATAATTGAGGAGGGGAGGGAGGGGGGAATAAGGTGGGGAAGGAGGGGAGGGGGGTGGGTGAGATTTACATGGATGAGTACTGGAGGGGAATTATCTCACCTAGAGACAAATTCCTTTGTTTTGATAGGCCCTTTTTTTTTATGGAAGGCTTTTTTTATGGTCCTGCTTCCGTGAGGCCTATCGCGTTCCCTATAGGAAGCCTTCCGTGAGGCCTATCGCGCTTGCCGGGTTAATCAATGAATGTCAGGCACTCCTGCATGAAAGAAAGTGCACTAAAGTCCTTCAACACCAACAAGGAATCTTCTTTAAATGTTAGATGCTATAAAGATGCTCGTATCGGAAATGGAACCCAAAAAGGCAGGCAGCGGAACAATGCTCGTGCAGGCTATGCACACAAAAAGGCAGAATATATAATGCCGTTGGAGCCAAGAATATCCTAAACACTACAACAATAATAATGATCGCCACAACAATGCAGTATTCCTATCAACAAAAAGAGCCTAAGTCGTTTGTGTCTCAATACATCAAACTAGGCTGCGAAATGCTTGTGTAATCATAAATGGGTATGCATAAAAAGAGTAATTGGGTTAATATACTTAATGTCTACTATGACTGAAAAGTCTATCTAGAGTCAATGATACGAGATACTGGTGTGCATGGCATGCCGCATAGCCTAGTGCAAATCTCAAGTCTGTGCGTCAAATATTACGTTATAGGGAAGGGTAGCTCTCTTGAGAAACCTTAATACCGAAGTATTAAGCGTTCTCCTGGCGTACCTCAAAGACAAACAACGAGCTTAGAACAGTGCAGAATGGTATAGGCAAAAAGCCCTCATTCGTGCATGCTCTACTCTCAATGGCACACAGACTAGAATTTACTCAATCAACTCCAGTTCTCAGGTATGTCGTGCAGCTTTTAACTAAAGCCAGCACTCATAGGAAACAATACCTTATAATATCAGACTCCTAGTCTAGCATTATCTAATCCAGCAGAACACTAACAATTATAGGAAGCGGTACTAAACAATATGAATGCCAACCAATGCTTCGTGATCAACTTATCTTAACAACTAACATACATGGGTTATATCAGACCTTAACGCACAATACAACTGGCCAGCATGAAGCTGATTTTGCAGAGTTAACCAGAGGGGGTATAATATTAATAAAAGGTGGTGAAAGATATGGAAAATGAGAGGGATAGGCAGAGGAAAAGATTCTAAGGTGCAGAGCGGGAGACAGGTGTCAAGGGATAAGAGAGATGCATTCTAGAAACCAGATCTGAGGGAGAGAGTGGCGAGGAGGCTGTATATATACTCGCACTAGGTCGAGCCGCGTGGGAAAAAAGCGGTAACAAGTCCTCTAACCACTACCAAAGTAGCTAGCAAAACATTACATCACCAAGCATGGTAAGGAACTCCCTCAACCAATCCCCACGAGGCCAGCCAGCTATGACGTCATCGAGTATAGCAAAACACTATGCGCCCCCTCTCACTCTGTTCTACTCTCTCTCTCTCTCTGATCCTATCATTACTAGTTAAGGATAAAACATATACTTTACAATTAAATATATAAAGCCTTGACATGGGTGAAAACAAAGAGCCTTTCTGGACTGCCCATGACACGAGCTTTCATATGAAATAAAGCACACCCTAATACATAAACTGTAGCCACATCCACTGTCTTGGCGATCCTAGCGAGTCACTGTAGGACAAGCCATGCGGTTCTAACGGAGTGGTTAACGTCACACCCCCCCCCAAGATTTTTCTCAGGCCCAAGGCTCACAAAAATCTGATGGTTAGAACCCATGCTATATCTCTACTTCCCATCACCCAGCGGCAGTAAAATATCTGGCACAGTTCCTCAACAAAACATTTTACAAAATTATAACCCTCCCCAACACAATAGGTTAAATTATATGTAGTTATGCTCCTCAAGAGCGAGCTTCTCTAGCCCAGCATTCTGAGAGGAGTGCAACTCAGAATTACTGCTATAACATACTGAAAAAATTCAACTCTCAAAGAAAGAGTTTTTATTTGATTTTTATGTTTTTAATTTGTTTATTTCGGCTGCACTATAGGGGCAAGCCTAGTTTTTTCTTCTATACCAAACGCTCAACTCCTGCTTTACGACCCAATATGCTGGGCTACAACCGCGAGCCAACAAGCACCAAGCGCAAAATACTATTCAAACTAAAGCAGGAGGCTACCCGTGTGTCAATCTACCCAGGATCATATACCCTTGAATGACCATCTGCAACCACGTTGTCACAACCGGCAATATGGCGTATGTCCAGGTTATATACCAGTAACCTTAGTGACCACCTGGTCAGCCTCATATTCCGATTGTGAAACTGGTCTAAGAACTTGAGAGGGTGATGATCTGTGTGGACTACAACGACCGGATCATAGGCTGGAACATAGACCTCGAAATGCCCCAGCACAAGCACAACCGCCAGCAGCTCCTCCTCGACAACAGGGCAGCTCCCCTGGGCTGAATTTAACTTCTCCGAGCAGAAACTAACAGGATGCTCCAGCCCATCATCGTCCTTTTTCACAAGGACTGCACCAGCCCCCACACCACTAGCATCCATTGCTAGTTGGAAAGGTAGGCTAAAGTCAGGGGCCCTGAGGATCGGGTGAGTGCACAACAGGTGTTTCACTACTCCAAACGCCTTCTCACACTCAGGCGCCCATTTGAATTTCTTATCCTTCCAGTTATCCCCCACCTGAGCTTGACTGTCCCGTTCTCCTTCTCCACCTTGACTGCTAAACGTCATCACAGGCACAGTGAGAGGCTCAGGGGGGTGCCTCCCATACTCCTTCATGGGATTAACATGACATAACTGATTGCGCTTCCGTCTGTCTGGAGTGGCTACCAAGTAATCCAGGTCTGATAGCTCCTCCACCACCCTATAAGGACCAGCGTACTTCGCGGATAAGGGGTGACCTACAAGGGGCAGTAGAATCAACACCTCCTGACTCACGTGCAACTCCCTGAGTTCAACCTTGAGGTCGTACCTGTCCTTCCTGAGGGCCTGAGAGCTAGTCAAATTACGGCCAGCCAACTCCAGACTGCGCAACATCCGTTCTCGACTGTCGAGGACACACTTGAGCATAGAACAAGGTTTTTCTGCGCCCTCCCATACTTCTTCAACCATATGGAGAGGCCCTCTGACACGGTGTCCAAAGACGAGCTCATTAGGGCTGAATCCCAAACTTTCCCCAGGTACCTCCCGCACAGCAAACAAAACACATGGCAGGCCAAGATCCCAATCCTTCCCACTCTCAAAGCAACAACAACGAAGCACAGATTTTAAGGCTGAGTGCCATCGCTCTAACACACCCTGGCTCTCCGGATGATACGCAGATGACACAACCCCAACAATCCCATGCTGCGGCATTGCTTGAACAAAGAGGCTAGAAGTGAAGTTGGGTCCCTGGACTGACTGAATCCCCTGCGGTTAACCATACCGGGAAAAATACACTAGCAAGCTTCGGACCACCGTCTTCGCCGACCCATTTCTCATAGGGTATGCGTCAGGGTACCTTGTTGCTACATCTCCCGACTGTGCATCACTGTCCTCCTTCAACTCTTTCGTCTTTTTAAGCCCATCCTCTGCCCCTTCAGGAACAGTTACTGGGTCTTCTCCAGACTCGAAATGTGGTCCTAATAATGAGTCCCCGAGAAGGTCCGTTGACACTAAACTCTCAACCGCATCAACTTTCAACCCCTTCTCGGTACCCTTCCTCCGCTGATCTAAAGACTGTTGACCAGAATGTGACTCCCTGGATGCAAGATCTCCGGTGACAACACATGCCATAGGTTGCACCGGACACTTCTCAACCCAATCCTGCTCCTCCCTACTCACGTCGGCCGGCTTCACGGCAACGACCAAGGGTGGAGCCTCAGAAGTAGGTCCCGCAAAGTCGTTGCCGAGAAGGAGGTCGACGCCCCCAACAGGTAACTTCTCCACAATTCCTACATCCATGTCACGAGTCACACCATCAACTTCCATCTTCATTCTTACAAGCGGGTATGACCTTGTTGCATTAACCCCCTGAACCACAACCACCCGCGCCGTATTTACAGGTTTACCAGTGAAATTCCTCAACAATGTTTGCGATGCCCCAGTGTCACGCAAAATTCTCACCTCATGTCTTCTACCCCCCCCACTCCACACAACCGAGTCCCCTGTGGTCACTAAAGGCATCACGGACAGGGAATAAGCCTTCCGGATCCTTCTGCACTGGCAGTGTATTTACCTCGGAAGAAATGCCTCTAACAAACTCCGATGTCCTCTTGAACACTCCAATGCCGTGAGCAAAAGACACGGCTGCCGGAGGAGGTCGACTAGGGCACTCATTTGCCTTATGACCCTCCTGATGGCACTTAAAACACATAAATTTCGGTTTCGGCTTATACTGTGATGTAAATGGCCCCTGACTTTTCACATACGGTGTGGTGTAAGGTTTGGATTCAGTTTTAGTTTCATGGCTCTTCTGTTTAAATGTGTCATTGCTACGGGGAGGGGGAGGATAACGGTCCTTAGCACTTGCATCGTACTTCTGTGAGGACCCGCAACCCCGAATCAACGACAGCCGTCGATCAGCCATTTCTGCTGCTTCGACTAGAGTTCTTGGGTTTTTCTCCTTCAAGTTCAAAGTTAGATCACCGCCCGTGCTCTTAAAGAACTGCTCCAACATCATCAACTGCTTAACTCCATCAAACGTTGTTACCTTCTCAGATCGGAGCCAGTTCCCCATAGCATCGGACAAGTCCCGGGCGTGTTCCAAAAAGGTGCTATCTCTTCCCTTAGTTACACCCCGGAACTTCAAACGGTACGTTTCTGGTTGCAGTTCGTAAGCCCTCAGGACAGCCTCCTTGAGATCCTCATACACAATACATGACTCCAAAGGTTAACGCATCGTAGGCTTTAAGACCCTTGCCTATTAATCTAGAGGATACAAGTGCTGCCCATTTATTCTCTGGCCACTGATGTTCCTGGCACTTCTTCTCAAAGCGTGCGAAAAATTCTGTTACACCACTCTCATCAAACACCGGAACCAGTTTCAATAAGTGCGAGAGAGACTGCTCATGAACACGGTTACCAGCCCCAAGTCGCTGTCCCGTTGTCTCTACTCGTGACTTCTCTACGTCCATGTCGGCACAGTACCTAGTCGACTCTAAGTCAGCTTGGATTTTTGCTAGCTCTATGTACTGCTGACTGATAGTTTTTCTCTCATCTATCTTGGCTAATTCTAGTTGCTGCTGAAGCTCACCTGCCCTGCTAGCCTTTCTCTCTTCGATCTTAGCTGATTCTATTTGCTGCTGATGCTGAAGCTTAGCTAATTCGAGCTTAAACAATAATTCTGGAGATAACCCTTGAGGAGATGAAGGTGCTACAATGTTTGAAATTACCGGTGGTCCCCCCAGGGGCAACCCCCCCTGCCAGTCACCACCCAACTGTGGAAGCGTACCCGTGGTCGGCAAACCACTGGGATGGCTGGGAGTCGAGTGTAGGAGAAGCATGGCCGAAGGGCTCTGAGCACTCAACCCATCTCGCTCACCAGTCACCCTGCCCAGTACACACGTTATCAAGTTATCCCTGGTCATGCTGCTAGTAACCGCATGACCGATAGCTGTGGCCAGGCATTGAAGACCGTACCGATCCATACCCTCCAACCGCTCGGCAGTAACAGGCCATTGCAAAAATATCCTAGCATCCTCCTCACAGTTCACCTGATTAACCATATCATCATACTGCTGTTCCTCAGTTTCGACATTACGTACTGTGTCTCCATTCTCCTCTGATCCGGTATAAGACATGATGCTCACAAAAAATTTCCCACCTCAATATTCAGAAAAGAAGCACCCCAAACTCTTATACCTCAATATACACACAAAAATTCTCGGAAATACTCAAGGGCTATACTATGTTGCAAAAAAAAAAATATTCTTGCTGATCCCCGCAAAATATTCCCCAAAACAACAAATGTTCCCTGCTAATAAATGTAGGTTCACCAAATCCTAGGTAAGGTCGCCATTTGTTACGACTTAGGTTTAAATATATCAGGGCTCTTATTCATTGGACTAGTAATGGCATAAATGCTACAACGGAAAGCGCTAAATCCAACCTCTGATGTATATTCCCAGTGAACAAAGAACACAAATACTCTACAGAGTTCTATATGTAATAATAGGTTATTAAACTCTCAATAAATGTGCGTCTACTCTAGGCTTAATGTTATGTGAAAACAGCCTATTACTACCTATAACCGAAGGTGCTTGGTTATGGTATGCAAAGTAAGGTGGTAAGAGAAGTTACAGCTTACGTTACTTTAATCAATAAATGTCAGGCACTCCTGCATGAAAGAAAGTGCACTAAAGTCCTTCAACACCAACAAGGAATCTTCTTTAAATGTTAGATGCTATAAAGATGCTCGTATCGGAAATGGAACCCAAAAAGGCAGGCAGCGGAACAATGCTCGTGCAGGCTATGCACACAAAAAGGCAGAATATATAATGCCGTCGGAGCCAAGAATATCCTAAACACTACAACAATAATAATGATCGCCATAACAATGCAGTATTCCTATCAACAAAAAGAGCCTAAGTCGTTTGTGTCTCAATACATCAAACTAGGCTGCGAAATGCTTGTGTAATCATAAATGGGTATGCATAAAAAGAGTAATTGGGTTAATATACTTAATGTCTACTATGACTGATAAAGTCTAGCTAGAGTCAATGATACGAGATACTGGTGCGCATGGAATGCCGCATAGCCTAGTGCAAATCTCAAGTCTGTGCGTCAAATATTACGTTATAGGGAAGGGTAGCTCTCTTGAGAAACCTTAATACCGAAGTATTAAGCGTTCTCCTGGCGTACCTCAAAGACAAACAACGAGCTTAGAACAGTGCAGAATGGTATAGGCAAAAAGCCCTCATTCGTGCATGCTCTACTCTCAATGGCACACAGACTAGAATTTACTCAATCAACTCCAGTTCTCAGGTATGTCGTGCAGCTTTTAACTAAAGCCAGCACTCATAGGAAACAATACCTTATAATATCAGACTCCTAGTCTAGCATTATCTAATCCAGCAGAACACTAACAATTATAGGAAGCGGTACTAAACAATATGAATGCCAACCAATGCTTCGTGATCAACTTATCTTAACAACTAACATACATGGGTTATATCAGACCTTAACGCACAATACAACTGGCCAGCATGAAGCTGATTTTGCAGAGTTAACCAGAGGGGGTATAATATTAATAAAAGGTGGTGAAAGATATGGAAAATGAGAGGGATAGGCAGAGGAAAAGATTCTCAGGTGCAGAGCGGGAGACAGGTGTCAAGGGATAAGAGAGATGCATTCTAGAAACCAGATCTGAGGGAGAGAGTGGCGAGGAGGCTGTATATATACTCGCACTAGGTCGAGCCGCGTGGGAAAAAAGCGGTAACAAGTCCTCTAACCACTACCAAAGTAGCTAGCAAAACATTACATCACCAAGCATGGTAAAGAACTCCCTCAACCAATTCCCACGAGGCCAGCCAGCTATGACGTCATCGAGTATAGCAAAACACTACGCGCCCCCTCTCACTCTGTTCTACTCTCTCTCTCTGATCCTATCATTACTAGTTAAGGATAAAACATATACTTTACAATTAAATATATAAAGCCTTGACATGGGTGAAAACAAAGAGCCTTTCTGGACTGCCCATGACACGAGCTTTCATATGAAATAAAGCACACCCTAATACATAATGTTACGATCCAGGTTCTCAAAGACACAGGGCTCTTCAACATTGGACTAGATAATGGCAAAAAGCAACAACGGTAACACTAGATCCAACCCCTGCCTTAAACACTGGAAAACAAAACACCATTACTGCCCTGAGTCGTGCCTGGACAACGAGGTATCCTATGACTCGGTAACTGGTGCACACACACTAGGCTGACGCTCAATGAAACAGCCTATTCTCAAACAGTAAAAGATTACTCCATTATGTTACACAAAAAAGATAGTTAACGTGATTAATTAACGTTACGGTAGATACTCAAATAACTGGCACTCCTGTATTAAAGAAAGTGCAATGCTAGTCCTGCAACATCAACTGGAAACTTCTGAAATAAGTCTGATGCTGGGAAGATGTTCGTAAAGAATCTTGAACAATTATAATGCAGAATACGGGTCACAATAAATGCTAGGACATATAGTAATAATAGGCAGGCGAATAATAAAGACTGCGCAAAGGTAGTAATGCTCGACAACTAAAGAAATGCTTCGTGACACAACGCAACAGCCTACTCGGGTTGTGCAACTCAACAACAACCTCGGCTCAAAAGTGCAGTGAATAATAATGTTGCATACATATAATAATGGGGCTTATCTCTAACCAGTGTCTGCTCAGTTAATAAAGTCTAGCTGGGGTATCAAGGCAGGGCAACAATGGGCGAGCATGCGGCTCGTAGCCTAACGTTGTCCGAAGGTGGTATAATGAAGATTACGTTATATGACGGGGATGCTCTCTTGATAAATCTAGGTCTCTAGTACCTAGCTCTATCCTGGCGATCCCTCAGAAGTCAACACAAAGAGGCAGCACTATGTTGTGAGGGATAGGCTATGGCCCTCTCACACCACAGCGCTGTGCTCGCAAAGTAAACCAACCCGAAGACAACTTAGGCTCCCACAGTACCTGTCGATGTCGTGCAGAGCTTAGCTAACACTGCACACATCGGAGACAACGACACAGTAACCTTACCCCTAGTCTAGCTTTAGATAACCAAGAAGAATCACTCAACACCCTGCAAGGGAGACATATACCGGTCTACAACCTTCCCGAGAGAGGACACATACGGAAAAGTCCGTCTCTCTAACCCTCAATAAAGCATAATACCTCCTTAACCTAATACATGGAAATATCTGAGAGCTTCGCGTACAATACGACTGGTCGACGGTGAACGTCTATGCTGAAACCAGAAGGGATGTTGAGTTTAATTAAAGATTAGAGAATGAGAAAGGAGAAGTCGAGAGAGAGAAATAGTATGCAAAGTAGCGAGTATGGGGGACAGAATTGCAAAGGATGTAGGCGATACGCGTGTCAGGCAAGCTCTGAGCTGGTAAAGAACACGAGGCAGCGACGGGAAGGGACTAGTTGACCACCCGGCCGCCAACGCCGTCAGCACCCAAGCGAGCCGCGTCATAGCTCACCCCGCTGCCAGGTGTACTCCCTCACCCTCTCTCGCTCGCCTCCCACACAAGCAACATTTATATTATAGCGAATATAAAATATAAGGCGCGGTCACAGACCAAAACAAAGACCATTTCTAGACTGTCTGTGGCAACACGACACTAATTAAATAAAGCAGATCATTCTAGGACAACTGTAGCCCATCCCCCCATCCTGGCGAGCGCTAGCGAGCTGCAATGCCCCACGCAACCATTCTGCTAACGCTGGGAGGCGTCACACCCCCCCAAGATATGGGACACTCAACCATGAGCCCATATCTGAACAGGCAGAATGTCGCTAGAATCTGACACTCCTAACCACTCTGCCACTCATGGAATGCAAGCTCAGTCTCCTCAAAAAAAATACAACATTTTTATATAAAAAAATCTTATCACCCTTCCCAAATATAATACATTAATTCATAACATTGTGCTCCCAGAGCGAGCTTTAAGAAGCACAGCCTACTGAGGGAAAATCATCTGCACTCAGTACTCAGCTACAATATTATCTTAAAATTAATTATTAAAAAGAAAGAGTTTTTATTTAATTTTTCATATTTTATTTTAATGTTGTTTTTGGCGGCTACTATAGATGTAGCCTAATTTTCTTCTAATCAAAGCCAACAACTCCTGCCCTGCGACCCTACGCTGATGCTACACACGCGAGCCCACAAGCACCAGCGCAAAAATACACCGCGAGCCAAGACAGGAGGCTATACCAACATACTGTGGTAGCCTACCCCGGATCCTCCACCCGCGACAAACAGTCCGCAATCACATTCTCACAACCGGCAATATGGCGAATGTCTAAGTTGTACTCTTGCAACATGAGCGACCATCTGGTCAGCCTCATATTCCGGTTGTGGAATTGATTGAGGAATTTAAGCGGGTGGTGGTCGGTATACACTACCACGACTGGCCCATAGGCAGGAACATAGACCTCAAAGTGTCTGAGCGCTAACACGATTGCCAGCAGTTCCTTTTCAACAACCGAATAGTTTTTCTGTGCTGAATTAAATTTCTTTGAAAAGAAACTGACTGGATGCTCAAGACCTTCCTCGTCTGTCTGCAAAAGTACGGCACCAGCCCCTACTCCGCTGGCATCAGTCGCCAACTGAAATGGTCGTTCAAAGTCCGGGGCCCTGAGGATAGGGTGAGTGCATAAAAGGTGTTTAACTACTCGAAACGCCTGCTCACACTCAGGTGCCCAGCGGAACTTTTTATCTTTAGCTAGTAGATCTGTCAAAGGAGCTAACACAGTAGAATAGCCTCTTATAAAGCGGCGGTAATACCCAATCATGCCCAAAAATCTCATGATCTGCCGCTTGGTGGTCGGCCTGGGGAACAAGTCAATAGCCTGCATCTTCTGTTGGGGCGGGCTCACCTGCCCTAACCCAACCACAAACCCCAGATACTGCACCGTGGCTTGCACAAAGTCACACTTGCCCAGATTAACCACCAAGCCTGCTTTACTAAGTTGACTAAATAAGGCTTCTATGTGCTCACAGTGACTTTGGAAATCGTTGTCATAAATGATCACGTCATCAAGGTAGACAGTACAGTTTGGGATGTCTGCTACGATGTCGTTCATTAAGCTCTGGAAAGTGGCCGGTGCATTTTTCAGACCATATGGCATCACGTTGCAACGGTAAGTACTGCCATCTACCACAAACCCGCACACCTCTTTAGCACGCTCAGACAGTGGTACTTGCCAGTAGCCTTTGACGAGGTCTACCTTGGTCAAGTACCTTGCTTTCCCGCTCTTATCCACACTGTCATCCACCCGGGGAAGAGGATATGCATTGGTGGGGGTCAACCCGTTCAACCGCCTAAAGTCAATGCAGAACCGAACTTTTCCATCAGGTTTGGGCTGCAGAGTGACAGGAGAAGTCCACCGTACTGCCCCCTTCTCGATCAAGCCTCTCGCCAGCATATACTCCAGCTCATCCCTGAGCGCTGGGAGTTTAATGGGTGGCACCCGATAAGGTATCGACTTGAAGGGGGGGTGCTCTCCTACATCGACATCATGCACCGCTTGAGTAGTGAGGCCTGGGTGCTCGGCAAATACAGTGGGGTATGAATCGAACAGGCGCTGCACTGCCACCTGCTGTTCCTCCGGCAGGTGCGCCAGAGCATCATGCGCACATTGGCTCGAATTCCCCGCCCACTGATCAGCCGAGACATGACAATCCCAGTTATCATCCACCTGATCATTGCTGCCCCCCTCTCCTTCTCCACCATGACCGCAGCAGGTCAACACAGGGACAGCTAGTGACTCAGGAGGGCGCCTCACATACTCCTTCAACAAATTAATGTGGCATAGTTGGTTACGCTTCTTCCGGTCTGGAGTGGCAACGAGGTAATCTAGATCGGAGATCTTTGACACCACCCGATAAGGCCCAGCGTACTTGGCAGCCAGAGGATGACCTGACAAAGGCAACAGGACCAACACCTCTTGACCTACCTGAAACTCCCGGAGTTTTGCCTTAGTATCGTACCTGTCCTTCATACGGGCCTGCGAACTCACCAAATTACGCCCGGCCAGCTCCAGACTTCTAAGCATTCTCTCTCTGCTCTCGAGGACGTATCTCAACATAGAACATGGCTTAGCGGTACCCTCCCAAATCTCCTTCACCATGTGGAGAGGGCCCCTCACCTGATGCCCGAAAACAAGCTCATTCGGACTGAAACCGAGACTCTCTCCAGGTACTTCTCTTGCCGCGAACAAAACATACGGCAGACCAAGGTCCCAATCCTTTCCGTTCTCTGCGCAATAACATCGAAGCATGCTTTTCAGCGTGGTGTGCCACCTCTCCAACACCCCTTGACTCTCCGGGTGATACGCAGAAGAGACGACTGTGCTGATGCCATGCTGAATCATAGTTTGTTTGAACAGATTAGATGTAAAATTAGAACCTTGGTCCGATTGTACCTCTTGCGGGTAACCATACCGCGAGCAATACAAGAGCAGGTTCCGGACAACAGTTTTTGCCGTGCCATTTCTCATTGGATATGCATCAGGATAACGAGTGGCCACATCCATGATAGTTAATAGAAATGTATTACCGGCACTAGTAGGGGGTAGGGGTCCGACCATATCAATGATGACCTTACTGAAGGGCGGTCCACTGACAGGAATGGGGTGCAACGGGGCTCTCGGAATTGTTTGGTTAGGTTTTCCAACCCTCTGGCACGTATGACACCTTGCTATCCAGGTTACCACCTGCCCCTTCAACCCCGGCCACCAAAACAATTTTTCTAAAGCCGCCACCGTTTTTCTCACCCCTAGATGTCCTGCCAGTGGTATGTCATGCGCCAACCTCAGTAGGCTATCCCTGCACTCCCGTGGCACCACCAACTGGTCCACTACTCCGGACCCCTCTTGCCAACTACGTTTAGGGTCTTGAAAACGCCTATAGAGGATGCCTTCTAAATAAAAAAAATCTCCTGGCTGTGCATCGCCGTCCTCGTCGAGCTCTACAGCTCCATTAGCACACGTTTGGAGCTCAGGGTCCTCTAGTTGCAACCGACGTATATCTGAGGGTGCCAAGCGATCTAACTGCTCCCGGAGCAATGCATGACCTTCCCCGATACTGGGCTGCTCCCTCTGTCTCTCTCGATGTACATAACGTTGCTGTCGTGGAGACTCGTCATGCCCAGCCTCGTCACTCTCGATGACAGGCCCAGGGGCTACTCCAGAATTAAGTAATGGTGCTAATACTGTATCACCCAGGAGAGCCGCCGAGTCAAAACTCTTAAAACCAACTCCAGCTTTAGCCTCCTCCTGTTGATCGTTCCTCCGCTGGTCTGAAGACGGAGGACTAGGCTGTGACACTTTAGCTGCCCGAGCTCGGGTGACAACACACGCCATGGGTTGTGTCTGGCACCGCTCGACCCACTCTTGCTCTTCCCTACTCACGTCGGCCGGCCTCTCGGCAACGACTAAGGGTAGAACCTCAGAAGCGGGCATTGCAAAGTCGTTGCCGAGAAGAAGGTCGACGCCCTCCACTGGCAGTTTCTCCACAATCCCGACATCCAATTCACGTGCCACACCATCCACCTCCAACTCCAACCGCACCAGCGGGTATGACCGAGTTGCATTAATACCCTGCACCACTACCACCCGAGCCGCGTTTATAGGGTAGCCAGTCAAGTTTTTCATCAGAGTCTGGGAAGCACCTGTATCACGCAAGACCTCTACTCCATGCTTGCGCCCCGCCCTCTATGGTCGCAAAAAACATCCTGAGCAGGGTTCGAGCCTCCCAGTGTCTTCTGCATTGGCTGTGCCTCAGCCTCTGACGAACTGCCCCGGGCAAACTCAGATGACTTCGGAGACACACCAATGTTGCAGGCCAAAGACACAGCTGCTGTAGGTGGTTTGCTAGGACAGACTCTTGCAAAGTGCCCCTTTTTATGACAATGATAACACTCCAACTCCCCTTTGGGCTTCCCTTGGTACTGGGAAGGGCCCGGCCCCTTCTTAAACGGGACGGTGCTAGTCTTGTGGTCAGTCTTGGTATCATGGCTCTTGTACTTGTTTGCATAAGGTATATCACTAACTCGGGGGGGTGGGGCGTCACGCCCCTTGTTACCTGCCTCACTACGCTGGGCAGACCCGCACCCACGAATTAGTGATAGCCGGAGGTCAGCCATCTCAGCTGCCTCCTGTAGAGTTTTTGGTTGCTTTTCTTTCAGGTTTAACGTCAAGTCGCCGCCTGTGCATTTGAAAAACTGCTCTAAAAGCACCAACTGTTTAATGTCGTCAAACGTAGTAGCTTTCTCCGACCTCAGCCAATTCCCAAAAGCATCGGACAGCTCCCGGGCATGTTCCAAAAAGGTGCTCTCCCGACCCTTGGTAACACCCCGGAACTTCAACCTGTACGTCTCTGGTTGTAGTTCATATGCTCTCAGGACAGCCTCCTTGAGTTCCTCATAGATAATACACGACTCGATAGGCAATGCATCATAAGCCTTGAGTCCCTTGCCCACAAGTCTAGAGGAAACAAGGGCTGCCCACTTCTCCCCAGGCCACTGGTGTTCCTGGCACTTCTTCTCGAATCTCATGAAAAATTCGGTGACACCCGACTCATCAAATACAGGGACTAGCTTCAACAGGTGCGACAAAGACTGATCATGCCCACAATTCCCACCACCGAGACGTTGCCCTGTCGTTTCCACCCGAGTCTTCTCAAGATCGATATCTGCACGGTACCTGGTAGACTCAGCCTCCGACTGGGCTTTTATTCTCGCGAGTTCGAGATCAGTCTGTTGTTTAGCCTCTATCTTAG
The DNA here is from genome assembly GCA_032716605.1 of Paralithodes platypus. Lineage (NCBI taxonomy): Eukaryota > Metazoa > Arthropoda > Malacostraca > Decapoda > Lithodidae > Paralithodes > Paralithodes platypus. The sequence goes on from CM064521.1 coordinate 50,482,779, forward strand.
CGAGTTCGAGACGTTCTTCACGCTCAGCCTGCATCTTAGCCATCTCAAGCTGGAAGAGCATTTCTGTAGTGAAACTTTGAGGAGGAGGTGCAACTATTGGAGGCCCACCCAGCGATCCTAAACCACGCTGCCAGCGGCTATCGGCCTGCGGGAACGTACTAAACTCCGGCATCCTAGAGGTCCCGATGGGAGTAGAGTGGAGGGGGGGCTCGAGCAGAAGTCCCCGAGCACCCTCTCCACCCTGGACCTCACTAGCCGCCCCCAATACGCAAGCCCTCAAATCGTTTTCTTGATGCCATGAGCCACCTTAAGCCCCATGAGGGGAGCCAAACACTGTAGACCATACTTGCTAATTCCCTCTAGTCGATCAGCAGTTATAGGCACCTCCAAAAACTTCTTTGCGGCCTCCTCACTAGTTACTAACCCCCCTGGCATCTGCCCATCAGAGCCTGCATCATTCCCTGAACTCTCAGTATGATCTGATTCGTCTCCCATTGTGTCCACCAAAAATTCTCACGTTTATAAAAAAAAAGAAGAAGTACCCAAGCTCCTATGTAGCATTATTCACTTGCCAAAAATGTCTGAAGACTCTCAAGTGCTATACTACTTTGCCAAAAAAAAATCAACGTGCCCACTATATTCCTCAATAAAACAAATGACCACAACTATCCTGCAATTATCTCTTAGTTCACAAGATCCTGAGCTAAGTCGCCATTTGTTACGATCCAGGTTCTCAAAGACACAGGGCTCTTCAACATTGGACTAGATAATGGCAAAAAGCAACAACGGTAACACTAGATCCAATCCCTGCCTTAAACACTGGAAAACAAAACACCATTACCGCCCTGAGTCGTGCCTGGACAACGAGGTATCCTATGACTCGGTAACTGGTGCACACACACTAGGCTGACGCTCAATGAAACAGCCTATTCTCAAACAGTAAAAGATTACTCGATTATGTTACACAAAAAAAGATAGTTAACGTGATTAATTAACGTTACGGTAGATACTCAAATAACTGGCACTCCTGTATTAAAGAAAGTGCAATGCTAGTCCTGCAACATCAACTGGAAACTTCTGAAATAAGTCTGATGCTGGGAAGATGTTCGTAAAGAATCTTGAACAATTATAATGCAGAATACGGGTCACAATAAATGCTAGGACATATAGTAATAATAGGCAGGCGAATAATAAAGACTGCGCAAAGGTAGTAATGCTCGACAACTAAAGAAATGCTTCGTGACACAACGCAACAGCCTACTCGGGTTGTGCAACTCAACAACAACCTCGGCTCAAAAGTGCAGTGAATAATAATGTTGCATACATATAATAATGGGGCTTATCTCTAACCAGTGTCTGCTCAGTTAATAAAGTCTAGCTGGGGTATCAAGGCAGGGCAACAATGGGCGAGCATGCGGCTCGTAGCCTAACGTTGTCCGAAGGTGGTATAATGAAGATTACGTTATATGACGGGGATGCTCTCTTGATAAATCTAGGTCTCTAGTACCTAGCTCTATCCTGGCGATCCCTCAGAAGTCAACACAAAGAGGCAGCACTATGTTGTGAGGGATAGGCTATGGCCCTCTCACACCACAGGGCTGTGCTCGCAAAGTAAACCAACCCGAAGACAACTTAGGCTCTCACAGTACCTGTCGATGTCGTGCAGAGCTTAGCTAACACTGCACACATTGGAGACAACGACACAGTAACCTTACCCCTAGTCTAGCTTTAGATAACCAAGAAGAATCACTCAACACCCTGCAAGGGAGACATATACCGGTCTACAACCTTCCCGAGAGAGGACACATACGGAAAAGTCCGTCTCTCTAACCCTCAATAAAGCATAATACCTCCTTAACCTAATACATGGAAATATCTGAGAGCTTCGCGTACAATACGACTGGTCGACGGTGAACGTCTATGCTGAAACCAGAAGGGATGTTGAGTTTAATAAAGATTAGAGAATGAGAAAGGAGAAGTCGAGAGAGAGAAATAGTATGCAAAGTAGCGAGTATGGGGGACAGAATTGCAAAGGATGTAGGCGATACGCGTGTCAGGCAAGCTCTGAGCTGGTAAAGAACACGAGGCAGCGACGGGAAGGGACTAGTTGACCACCCGGCCGCCAACGCCGTCAGCGCCCAAGCGAGCCGCGTCATAGCTCACCCCGCTGCCAGGTGTACTCCCTCACCCTCTCTCGCTCGCCTCCCACACAAGCAACATTTATATTATAGCGAATATAAAATATAAGGCGCGGGCATAGACCAAAACAAAGACCATTTCTAGACTGTCTGTGGCAACACGACACTAATTAAATAAAGCAGATCATTCTAGGACAACTGTAGCCCATCCCCCCATCCTGGTGAGCGCTAGCGAGCTGCAATGCCCCACGCAACCATTCTGCTAACGCCGGGAGGCATCACAATAAACTGTAGCCACATCCACTGTCTTGGCGATCCTAGCGAGTCACTGTAGGACAAGCCATGCGGTTCTAACGGAGTGGTTAACGTCACACAAATTACTGCAGATTTTGACTTACTTTTAAAAAGGGCAGTATTCCTTATGGCTTTGGCTACCGGGAACAGGGTATCTGAGCTGGCGGCGATGAGCAACACACCTAATTGCATAAGGTTTGGTAGGCTCAATGAGTGTATTCACTTTGCACCTTCCCCGGGGTTCATCGCCAAAAATGAACACAGTGAACACGTGTTTTCAGAGTTCACGGTGCCGGCGTTGAAAAGGGGAAAAGTGCACCATAATTTATGTCCAGTGCAAGCTCTAGCCAAATATTTGAGAGTAGCACCTCTGAATCAACAGGGTGCTTTATGGGTAGCAAGTACGGGCAAACGCTTAATGAAACGTAAACTAGCTTCTCTCCCAGAGTTGATATTGATTAAATCAATTTGATTTAATCACTTGATTAAATCAATGATTTTTTTACCAAAAAAATCATGATTTTTTTTATTTTTTTTTTATTTTTTTTATTTTTTTTATTTTTTTTATCTGTGAATCAAGATAAAAAGAATTCTGAAGATTTATCATGCTTTCATAAGTTTGTGTAGGTATTGGTTCATTGTAAGATAGTAGATACTGGTACATTATGTAGTAACACAAATAACTGATAGCTGAATTACTACTCAATAGGGCGGGGGGATATTTAAAAAAAATAAAAAAAATAAAAAAAATAAAATAAATCAAATAAATCAATGATTTTTTTATTTTTTTTATTTTTTTTTTAAAAATCAAAAAAATCAACAACCCTGTTCGAACCCTGTCGAAGTCATTAAAGAGAGTAATCCCGGCGTCGTGGGAAGAGCCCACGATTTACGCAAATGGGCGGCCTCTTTGCGTTTCCTTAAGAATTTTTCTGTTGAGGACATAGCGTCCACGCACCTATGGTCCTCTAATCATACGTTTTTGACTCGATACCTTTCAGTAGCTCTAGACAGACCTTCCATGCCATGTATAGCTTTAAGGCAGAGGGTCTAGGTGGCCTCCAAGTCACTTATTGTTTAGATTAAGAAAAGAGGGGGGGGGGGTGCAGTCAGTGTAACATAGGACACCCTAGACCCCGCCGGAGTATGTGTACAAAGTACAAAGGAGTGTACAAAGGAAATCAAGCAACAACAGGTCTAGTGACCCTTCTAGGCTGCTTGTCCTCCAAAACACTGAGGATCAAGTGTCCAAACAGTGGTTTAGAGTGGGTAAGGGAACATTGGAAAGGGAATTACTGCCCTGGAACTAATGTCCGTGGCAGGATTAGGAAGTTAGTAGAGGACAGATTGGTTAGTAACTGAGGGGGAGATAAAATAAAGTTATTCATTTACAAACGCAGTCAGTCGCGGGTTTGATGCGAGATATTTGTCTAGGCGGAGTTTAAATGAATCAACGGTGATGCACTCTATAACGTTTCGGGGAAGCCCATTCCACAAGTTGACAATTCGATTGAAGAAGAAATTCTTAGATTCGTGCGAGTTAAAAGATTTACCAATAATTTTGCAACCGTTTCCCCGTGTGTAATTAGATTGGTCGATAGTGAAGTACTTACTACAGTTCATATTGTCGATGCCTTTGATGATTTTGAACACTTGAATTAAGTCGCCTCTTAATCTGCGCTGGGTTAAAGGAAATAGATTTAATTCTCTAAGACGCTCTTCGTATGGTTTGTTCTTTAGGCTAGGTATTATTTTGGTAACTCTACGTTGAACTCGTTCTAGCTTGTTTATATCTTTTTGGTAATAAGGGCACCAGGATTGAACGCAGTATTCCAGAAGAGGGCGGACTAAGGAATTGTAAAGGGTTAGGATAACTTCTTTGGATTTATGCTCAAATGACCTGCCTATAAAGTCAATTATTTTGTTTGCCTTCTTAACAACTTCTGAACATTGTTGACTCAGTTTTAGGTTACTCGATATTGTTACTCCCAGATCGGTTTCTCTGTTTACATTCTTAAGCTGAGTGCCATTCATCGAATAGTTTGCTTTCTCATTTAGGTATCCGATATGTAGTACTTTACATTTATCCGCATTGAAACTCATTTGCCAAATTTGGGCCCAACATGACAATTTATCTAGATTGTGTTGCATATCGTCAACTTGTTCTTTTGAGAGTACGCTATTTGCAATTTTTGTATCGTCAGCAAATTTTGAGATTGTACAGGTGAGACCCTCATCTATGTCGTTGATGTAAATTAGAAAGAGAATTGGTCCTAGTACCGATCCCTGGGGTACCCCGCTACTTACATTGGTCCATTTAGATGCCTTACCGTTTATGACTACTCTTTGTTTTCTGTTGCTGAGCCAATTTTCTATCCATTTCAACACACCGTCTTGTATTCCATGCGCTTTTAGTTTTAGCAGTAAACGTTTGTGGGGAACTTTGTCAAAGGCCTTTTGAAAATCAAGATATATAATATCTACAGCTTTACTCTCATCGTAGAGGTTGAGGATATCGTGGAAGAAGTCTAAGAGGTTTGTTAAACAGGAACGTTTTTTACGAAAGCCGTGTTGAGTATCTTTAAGTATGTTATTTTCCTCTAAGTGATTTACGAGTCTGTCTCGTATGACCGTTTCTAGCATTTTACATACAACTGAGGTTAAGCTAATTGGACGATAGTTACTGGGTAGGGATTTGCTGCCTTTTTTGAATATCGGTGTTACGTTGGCTAGCTTCCACTGATCAGGCATAGTTCCAGACTGCAAGGATTTATTGAATAGTAATGTCAGTGGTTTGGAGAGCTCATCCTTAGCTTCCTTTAGAACTCTAGGTGAGATTGTATCAGGTCCAGGCGTTTTATTTACCTTGAGTGTATCTAAACAATTCAATACTTTTCTCTCTGTAACGGTGATATTGCTTAGAACATCTGAATTATCAATCTGAATCGGCGATGGTGTAGGGATATCACTGAGGTCTTCTGTTGTAAAAACTGATGCAAAGAAGGTATTGAGGGCATTACTCATTTGTACTTCGTCTTTGGTGTATTCTCCATTTTCATCGACTAACGGTCCAACAGTTGAAGTAACTACTTTTTTCTTTCTGATATAACTATAGAATTCTTTCAGGTTTGTTTTACTTTGATTCGCAATATGTAACTCTAAGGTCTTTTTACTTTGCTTAATTAACTTTTTGACTTTGCGTCGTAGCTCTACAAATTTCACCCGTTCTTCGTCATTTTGTGAGGATTTTAATCTATCATTAGCAAATTTTTTAGCAAGCAAGCAGTTTGAAATACCTTTATTCCACCATTTGGGCTTATTATTATGGCCTGGATGCCATACGAGCTGTGATACTGTATGTAGGTGTTGTGATATAAAATTTCTCTGTAGTATTCATTACAGGAAATTGTGCTAAAGTACAATAGTAGTAAAACAACAATTCTTGTTGTAAGTAGTTTTGGCTGTGAAGCAATATAATTTTAAGAAAATCTCAGTAGTTGCGACTGCGAATTTTATTTTTGATGTAAGTACTTCTGCATTAGTACAAGAGTTCAGTACTTCTGCGAAAGTACAAGAGTTAATTTTATGTTTGGGTATATTTTTAGGAATATATCCACTAGTTTAATGGGGTTTATATGTGCACATGTAGACTTATAAGTTTTTATTTTTCACCACTTAGTTTAAGTGGGGTGCCTTCTTAACTAGCAGATCTGTGTACAGAGTCTCAGAGTTAACCCTTTTTATTCAAGCAGGCTTCTTCGAAGCACGCTCCTGCTTTTACCCCTTTTTGAATATATATGCTGTATGAAGTTTATGTGCAAAAATATATCTTTTTTACAAAGTAAGAATACTATGTGGTTGTTTGATTATCTGCTTTTGCTAGAGTTATGATATGATTACGAATGTCCCCCTCCAGTCTTAGATATCAGGCATAATCGTCAATGATGGAGGGGCCACTAATAAATTATAGGTTTGACTCCTGCAAGGAGATAAAGAAAACCTAATATTTAGTAGTGGCCCCGTAATCATTGCCCGACTATCCCCTTCCCATTCGTTGATGTATTAAGGATTTTGGTTTACTTGATATGTCAGTGAAGAAGGAAGTATGACGCCTGAAGTCAGCGTCTGGTCAAATATCCACACAAGTACATCCACGAGTATATGGAAAGCTTATGAATAGTTATTCTTATTTTCTTTTTATTTATTATTTGTTACGAAGTTTTTTCGTAGTGAGAACCCAATTTCATAATGACAGAACCATGAGTGAGGTTGCGTGCGCTCATGATGAAGGCTCCTCAATTTGTTATGCTCTGCGCGGTAGATTCAAACTACGGTAAATGAGCGTTTGAACAGGAGGCCTTATGTAATAGGCATAATCGTCAATGATTACGGGGCCACTACTAAATATTAGGTTTTCTTTATCTCCTTGCAGGAGTCAAACCTATAACCTACGCGAAAGCTAGAGTACCTCCTCTACCAGACATCAGGACTACTCCTAGAGATCCCTTCAAGGTCACGGGGGTTGATTATACAGGAGCAATTCCTGTCCGGGGCTCACACAACACCAAGGCTTATATGCTTTTATTTACGTGCGCTACTACAAGAGCCATCCACATTGAAGTAGTTAGCAATATGACCTGTGACAGCTTTATCCATGCGTTCCGGAGATTTTGTAGTAGGCAGGGATTTCCGCAGATAAAGTTAAGCGACAATGCTGCTACATTTGTGGGAGCTTCCAGACACTTGGAAGACATCCAAAGCGATCCCAGTCTTCAGGCTCATCTTGCCGAAATCCGATGTGAATGGCGTTTTATCCCAGCACGTGCGCCTTGGTTCGGAACTATTTGGGAGAGAGCCATAGGTATTGTGAAGGCTGGGCTTAAAAAAGTACTAGGTCGTGCTCTAGTATCCTTTGAGGAACTAACTACTGTCCTATTGGAGCTGGAGGCTACCGTGAATGATCGCCCTTTAACATATGTCTCGGGTGATCTGGAGGACCCTTTCCCTATTACTCCATCCATGCTGGTTAAAGGTCTTAGACTTCGTGACTTCCCAAAGGACCTAATTCAGCTAGATGAGCTGCAGGATCCTAGTTACGATAGTAAAGCAGCGACACACAGCAGGTACAATTACATCAATAAATTGATCCGGGACCTATGGAGGCGTTGGTCTAGTGAATACTTGGCATCACTACGAGAAGCCTATAAGAATAAAAGAGGCTCATCAAGCAATGTATGACCTAGGATAAATGACATTGTGCTTATACATGATTAGGGACCTCGTGTCCTTTGGAAACTTGGTAGGGTAGTTAGACTCTATCCCGGACGAGATGATCTGGTTAGTGGTCCAGATTAGAACAAAGACTGGCCTGACCACTCGACCCATCGTCAAGTTGTATCCATTGGAACAGGAAATCGAAAGCATTTCGATCCCTCAACCGGCGGTCACTGGTGATGGTGTTAGCTCTCACGACTCCACCCCTATGTCACCAGCGGTCGCTGGACCATCTGCCAGTAATGATCCTGTTGGAAGATTACCTCTTCGCCGAGCCGCTGTTAGCTCTTCACAGCTATGGAGATCTAACATCGCTGCGGGATTATTGTAGATAATGTATATATTGGTGGTGGGAATGTATCGAGACTCGTAAGTAACTCGACAGTTTAGGTTAAGTAAACATACTGGAAGTTCAAATTAGGCACCAGTACTAGGCTAAGTTATATATCTATATAAAAGATATATACTATTTCGTATTAAGTTTATATGGGTTTATTATCCATTATTATATCGGGTTGTCATTATAATAAATCCGGTATATCTTGTAGTTAGTTAAATGACGCATTGGTAGATAAGATAACTGCGCATGCGTCATTCTAGGAACTGGTGGGTTCATCGCCACAAACCTCAGACTCGCTTTACCTACGACCTCATCAAGATCTCCTTCCAGCCGCTCCAATACAACCACCTGTTTCCTGCTAAGTCATCCTAATTCTTATATCTTAGTGGCCACTATATCTTCTATTTATTCCTACCACTATCATTGAGCTATCTATCCCTATCAACCAATAAAGTAAGTTAACTCTTGTGAGTTTATAGGTAAATTCCACTTTGTTTACTCTTGAATTCTCACACATGCGTTGAAGACAGATCCTATGAATGGTCGACTTTGTTGTTGTTGTTGATATTGTTGTATTTATTGTTGTTGTTGATGTTGTTGTTGTTGATATTGTTGTATTTATTGTTGTTATTGTAATTGTTGTTGGGGATCAGAGATCTGCTGTGGATAAGACAATTGATTAATTTTGTAGCCTTATTGTTTGAGATACTCGGTAATTTGTCATACATCTACTGTAGGCCTAGATATGACCCACCAAATGTCCTGTTGCACTTCAGAAGTAAAACTGTTTGCTCAATCCTGAGAAATCCACGATGGGCTGTATAAAATCCAACAATGATTAACACGAGAAAGTTGCTGATAAAAAAAGTGTACATGTACATGTACATGTAAAAAAAAGTGTACATGTAAAAATACTAATGAAGAAAAGGACGTACTTGAGAGCCAAGCAAAGGAAGACCAGCTATGCGCACAATATCACCAAACTACAAGAAGAGCTTGATGAAGTGGAACGTAAACTCATCCAGTCACACCAAGAGCAAAGAACACGCGAAGAACTACAAGCAGTTGCAAACATACGAGTAAATAGCAAATTCTTCTATGCATATGCAAAAAGGAGACTCAGGAATACCACAACAATAGGACCACTTGCAAAACCTACGGGCGAACTTGAGAGTGACCCAACCGAAATGGCCAAGATACTCAAACAGCAGTATGAAAGTGTCTTCAGCCCGCCAAATGAAGACAAGAAAATCGAGAATGCAACGACTTTCTTTGGCAACGCTCCAGAGACACCACATCAACTCTCCTCGGTAACAGTATCAACAGAGGACATAATAGCAGCCATCGACAAGATTGGACCAAACTCTGCAGCAGGACCAGACGGCTTTCATGCCCAACTGCTAAAAAACTGCAAACATCAGCTAGCCCTGCCTCTAAAACTGCTGTGGAGCAAGTCCCTCCAAACTGGATATGTACCACAATCCCTAAAAGAAGGTAATGTCACACCAATACACAAAGGGGGTAGTAAAGGCATAGCCAAAAATTACAGACCAGTGGTGCTGACGTCACACCTTATTAAAATCATAGAAAGAACAATAAGAGCTAAGATGGTCAGCTTCCTGGAAGATAATGAGGCGTTCAACGAGGGGCAACATGGCTTTAGAAAAGGCCGCTCCTGCCTCTCACAACTACTATCACACTACGACAAAATCCTACAGGATATTCAAGACGGAGAAAATGTAGACGTCATATATCTAGATTTCGCCAAAGCTTTTGACAAGGTGGACCATGGGATCCTTCTACATAAACTCAAATCACTGGGAATAGGGGGAGACCTTGGAAGATGGCTCCATAGCTTCATCACCAACAGAAAACAAAGAGTCACGGTTCAAGGAAGCCTATCAGAAGCAGGTGGGGTCATCAGCGGAGTACCACAAGGATCAGTACTGGGACCTCTCCTATTCCTCATCATGATAGGAGACATCGACAGGGACCTGGAACACTCAACAGCCACATCGTTTGCAGACGACACCAGACTCATGAAGAAAATCACCTCACAACATGATGCTCAGCTACTACAACAAGACTTGGACAAAATCCTGAAGTGGGCAGAAGAAAACAACATGGCCCTAAACGGAGACAAGTTCGAGCTTCTAAGGTACGGGAACAAGAGAGCACTACAAAACGACACCAACTACAAAAGCGGACAGCAAGAAATTACCGCCAAGGACACAGTGAAGGACTTGGGAGTAAATATGAGCAGTGACGCCACTTTTTCCCAGCATATTACCAAAGCCACAACAACAGCAAAACAAATAGCAGGCTGGATCCTGAGAACCTTCCACACAAGAAATGAGAGGTGTATGCTAACATTGTGGAAGTCACTGGTCCTACCACGACTGGAGTACTGCTCCCAGCTCTGGTCTCCCCAAAAAGTAGGAGAAATAACAGAAATTGAAGCCACCCAGAGGACATTCACCAGTAAAATCCATGGGTTTCAACACTTTAACTACTGGGAGAGACTTAAGGAGCTGCAGCTGTACTCACTTCAAAGACGTAGGGAGAGATACATCATCATCTACGTCTGGAAGATTTTGGAAAAAAAGGTACCAAACCCAAACATCCAAGAGACTCAGCACCAAAGGCGAGGGAGGCTGTGCTATGTGAGGACTACGCCGGGATCAACACAAAAAATCAAATCCCTGATCCATCACAGCTTTACATACAATGGAACCAGACTGTTCAACTGTATACCAGCCCCTCTCAGGAACATAACCGGGGTGTCTCCAGACACCTTCAAGAAACACTTGGACATGTGGCTGGCCAAAATACCGGACCGGCCACCAACACCAGGATACCCCAGCACCAACTCCAACCGACTTCTGGAATGGAGAGTGGAAGAAAGGGAGCTGCCTGGTCGCAGTGGAGCCCCAGCTCAACTGTGTCACTAACGGACGGAATACAACTAAGTGTAACTAAGTGTAAGTGTATGTAGCATAATAAAATTTACAAAATAGTTTACCATACTTTTACTCGTTTTCTCTTACAAAGAGTAAGAGAAAACGGAAATTTGCTGGATAAATAATGTAATTTTCTTATAATAGTTCCACTTATATATTTTCAAAAGCCAATAAATATTGCTCTATTATACATACATAGTATTAAATATGCGTGTATTGCAATAAAACTACCATAATTTAATACAAATATTGACTAAAATGAATGGAAATGTTATGTATAATTATATTATGCATCGCTGGGGAACGAGATTCATGTATGCTTACATCTTCAACAGATAAACATAACAGTTTAAGATTTCGACCAGAGCAGACGTTTTACCTGTTCTGCAACCGTATATCATCTGCATATCCTGCAAGTTTGACAAGTTTCGGACTTCTGCTTTTATTGTGGCAGTATGGACTCACGTTTTATCCCACTGGCTCGTAAGGCTTGTGAATGTAATAAGTGTGAGGGGCGAGAGTTGATTTTGACATGTAGGCTAAATTGGGCGGTTGCAAGGCTGAATTTCTCATTGACACAGGTTTCGGCGGTTCCTTGATTACTTTAAAGCAGGTAAAGGCAAGTGGGCTGTTGTCTAAAATGCTTGTTTATGACGGTGATAAGCAGGCGTTCCCTTTTTTGGTTTGTGGAGTGGTTGTAGATGTTAGTTTAGAGCTTCTAGATGGCATCTTCCTTACTGCTGACTTTTTGGTGACAGATGCAATTGATTCTAACGTCATAGGTTGTAATTCATTCCATCAGTGGGGATGTTCAATATACCCATTAATCCCCATGCTCCATGTCCACGTGCCAAAATCTATGTATGGCAACTTGTGGAGTGATAATTGGAATGAGTCTATGGAGATTAATGGTATAAAAGTTAGGCGTGGAGTTATAGACACCGGTGCACATTTGACAGTCATGTCGAGGCAATTGGCTGTAAAGTGTGGCCTAACCTTGTCACCGGTGTCAACGCCATTTACGTACAGATTCCCTTTGACTACTAATAAACTTTTTGCCATCACTGAATACGCCAAGGAGGTCACGATAAAGACCAAAAGCAGGTGTTATACGTGTGATGTTTATATTATAGGTTTGACTCCTGTAAGGAGATAAAGAAAACCTAATATTTAGTAGTGGCCCCGTAATCATTGACGAACATGCCTATTACATAAGGCATCCTCTTCAAACACTAATCCGCCGTAGTTTTGAATCTACCGCACAGAGCATTTAAAAACTGAGGAGCCTTCATCATGAGCGCACGCGACCTCACTCATGGCTTCAATCATTATGAATTGGGTTCTCACTACGAAAAAACTTCGTAAAAAATAAAAACAAAAAGAAAATAAGAATAACTATCCAATAAGCTTTCCATCATATCGTGGATGTACTTGTGTGGATTTCTGACCAGACGCTGATTCAGGCGTCATTCTTCCTTCACTGACATATCAAGTAAACCAAAATCCTTAATACATCAACGAATGGGAAGGGGACGGTCGGGAGGGCCCCAGTCGTCAATGATTACGGGGCCACTACTAAATATTAGGTTTTCTTTATCTCCTTACAGGAGTCAAACCTATAATTTATTAGTGGCCCCTCCATCATTGACGAACATGCCTGATTTCTAAGACTGGAGGGGGACATTCGTAATCATATCATAACTCTAGAAAAGCAGATAATAAAAACAACCACATAGTATTCTTACTTTGAAAATATATTTAATAACGGCGTAGCCGAACAAATACAAGAAAAAGGGGGTTCAGGCAGGTGCGTGCTTCAAAGAAGCCTGCCTGACAAAAAAGGGTAACCCTGAAGATTCTGAACACAGATCTGTAGTTACAAAGGCACCCCACTCAACGAGTGGTGACAAAAAAAAATAACAAGTTATAAGTTTATATGTGCACATAATAAACCCCAACATAAACTTGGAGATATATTGCAAAGGAACTCCATTATTCTAAAATTAAATTGCTTTCGCAGCTAAACTACTCTAACAACACCGTTGTTTTGTACTTAACATTGTACTAGCACAATTTCTCACTGAGAAATTTTCATAACACATTTTAACCTTAAATTGTATCACAGCTCTCATACTCCGGCG